>JAJOZX010000792.1:505000-1105000 GCA_023014485.1 Bathynomus jamesi
CAAATTTAAGTTCTTGAAGGCATTTTCTAGTCTGTGGAGCGGTATGAGGGCGCGCATTGTCGTGTAACAGAATAACACCTTCCGACAATCTCCCTCTCCGTTTTGTGCGAATTGCTTGCTTTAACTCATTCCGAAGCATGTCAGAATACGATGCACTTGTTATTATAGTTCCACGCTCTAGGTAATGTTCAAGGATAGGGCCTCGTGTATCCCAAAACAGTGTTAGCATAACTTTACCTGCTGACGGCTGCGCTTTGAACTTCCTTGCAACGGGAAATGTTGGATGCTTCCATTGCATGCTCTGTGACAGAAGAGCACAACCGTAATCGTATGGACATCTGCTCTCGTCTTTTGGCACGGTATCATAATGAAGGTGAAAACTTTTTGGAGCGCATTATCACTGAAGATGAAACTGGATCCATCACTATGAACCAGAAAGCAAACGACAGAGCATGCAATGGAAGCATCCAACACCTCCCGTTGCAAGGAAGTTCAAAGCGCAGCCGTCAGCAGGTAAAGTTATGCTAACACTGTTTTGGGATACACGAGGTCCTATCCTTGAACATTATCTAGAGCAGTGGTTCCCAAACCCATGGTCGCGACCCAAGTGAGGGTCGGGAAAGTGTTCCTGATGGTCGCGGGACGGAAATTCTCAACGACTGATTCAATCAAACTATATGAATATAAACACAACGTATCAAAATGATTGGTCATTAACACTGCATGTACCAGCGTTTAGGGTCGCCAGGCCAGGACAATATTGTATTTAGGGTCGCCACCATAAATGTTTGGGAACCACTGATCTAGAGCGTGGAACTACAGTAACAAGTGCATCGTATTCTGACATGCTTCGGAATGAGTTAAAGCAAGCAATTCGCACAAAACGGAGAGGGAGACTGTCGGAAGGTGTTATTCTGTTACACGACAATGCGCGCCCTCATACCGCTCCATAGACTAGAAAATGCCTTCAAGAAATTAAATTTGAAGTTCTCGTCCATTCAGCCTACAGTCCAGACCTGGCACCTTCGGAGTTTTACCTGTTTGGACCACTAAAAGACGCTTTGAGAAGTCAGCGATTCCAAGGCGATGATGACCTGAAGGAGGCGGTGCATGACTGGCTACGCACACAGCCAAAAACATTCTTTTGTGATTAGGAAGCGTCTACATCGCTGGACTAAGTGTATTGAGAAACAAAGAGACTATGTTGAGAAGTGTTGTGTTTATAATCTATCAAATGTGATAATAAAATTGTAAAAATAAAAAGTGCGGATACTTATTGAATTACCCTCGTATATATTCTAATATATATTTATATATAATACATATAATTGTTAAGTTTGGGTTCGTGCATTATGAAACTTTCCATTCGCCGCAGGGGAACACGGCCTTCAGCTCCGGACAAAGCTGTGGGTGTACTGTATATATGTACTGTATGTTTATAATTCAAGTTAGGCCAAAGCTCCTATTTTCTTTTACCGCCTCTTCGTTCTGATTTTTTTAGATGTTTCGCATATGCATTAACAATAATCTTGACCCGGAAAATACAGTAACTAATTATAGTATGTATGGCATGCAAGGTGCAACATGAACTCGCCTATTATACACAGTAACTGTCTGGCGATACTCACACTACGAAAGACACGAAAGAACTGAAGCAATGGGGACAGCTGACGGAGTTGGGTGGGTAGAGGCGAACCGTTCGCCATGAGAGTAAACACGTTTATTCCTTTATCATGTTTTCGCTAGAGTCCACGCGTTCTAATAGGCACATTAATTTAATCTACAACTCAGGAAGTAGAGTATTTATAATTAATGACAATAAATGCTAAACGTAGCACAAACAAACCGATTTATATATGTAATAATTTACAACACTAGCACCCATCCTCTACACCAGCGGTTCTGAACAGGGGGTCCGTGAGTTGTGTTTAAGGGGTCCGTGAGTTGACTAGATTATATTCAGTAAAACAATTTTTTTTCTCTTTTTTTGTGGTGGCTAATTTTGACCTCTAACCGATAACATTTTCGTTTACTTGAAACTTTAAAAAACAAACGTTTTGAAACGATTTTTTTCGTGTTTTCGTGAGTCTTTTATCGCCTTTTCCACGTGTTTCTCGGTCGTTCGATTGAAATTATTTAAATAGGTTCGTGAGATATGTTTTAGAATTTAGGTTGCTTAATGGTTATGTTTGTTTTGTTAGAATAATATTACATTTTTACTCCGACTTTGAAGTATAAATCAAGACTAAAAAACTATACTAATCTGGCTACCTCAATTTGTCTGTATGTTACTTAATCATAATGCAAAAGATAATTTTTGGGGAGGGGGTCCGAAAAATATTAAGATTTTGATAAGGGGTCCGCAGTACAAAAAAGGTTAAGGAACGCTGCTCTACACAACAGCGAGATTTCAGGGCCATACCAAAAAGTAGCAAAAAAAGTGAGCGACCGCATGCAGAGTTCTTTAATCAAATGAAACAGAACCAACCATGTGGAGCGATATATATCGGATATTTATTTTTACCTTCTGTTTTGGGCCACCCTAGACTGTCGCCCTTGGGACCCATGCATGGTTAAGGCAATCCCCCACCCCTAGAGGTTACTCCACCCTTAAATATAATTCATGAAGTCTCCCCTTAACCTACAGTAAACTAAACTAAGGTTAGCTTAGGTTAGTTTAACTTACTATATTCATACCCGCCTCAAATCCACCTCATAAAAGGGCGTGAAGACCGTTTAACGTCATCACCCCAAAATTTTCCATAAATGTAATTCATAAGCGGCAGTGGAGAACTCAAGTCGGAAATTCTCAAATAGATCCATTTCTGTCTCTTCAAAAATGATTCCTTATATGGAGTCATTTTTTTTGTATTTACAAAGCAACAATTTTCCTTTGTTATATTTCTATGTTTTTGTACAAGTTCAGAACTTTTCCAATTAATGCAGTTAAAAATTAACGTAGCTACAAGGAGTAACAAAGACAAGAGTAAACTTCAAAGACGCCTCGGTCCACTCGGGGAGGTTCCTGTTATTAAATTAGTGCATTTTTAATAATTCAGGGGCAGTAGAATACTGAAGAGAAAAGCGTAAGGCTCTCTCCCGTCCGTTCGCTCCCTCCGCGTGATAGGCGGGTACGGAAAAAAGTTGAAGAAAGTACCTTGACCCTGGAAAAGTAGCCAAGGAAATTTTATAGAAAGAGGAGAATAGAAAAACTAGTTTTACAATTATGCTATGCACACACACAAATCATATACTAGAGAGTGCCGTTGTATAAACTACCATAATAATATACAGTATTTGTACTAATCGTACATCAGCTACTCGGTATCATCACAAAACCTCGAACGGATGTGAAGTATAAAAGTACTATTAAATTTTGCCTGACATAAAAAACAGCCCAGATAATGCAGTTGAGTAATTGCGTCTAGTCTATCGGATTTAAACAATACGATTCAGTTTATATAGAGTCAAATGGGAAAAACCTTAGATGTCAGAGTAAAACGGCATAAATACGCTTGAAAAACGCTCAGTAATTCCAATACATTGTTTAACCATATGTATACAGTAGATATAATTAAGCATAGTACTATCTGAAAAGGTTCTAAAATTTTAATAAAAAATAGACATAAGTGAAAGGAACGAAAGGAACATTCTGAAATGTGCATTTGCACACTATAAAAAATTTTAATAACGATTCGGAAACGTATAAAACTCGTTAATTTTTGGCTAATATCTCCTATGTTGTTTACGCTGTACAGAGTGTACACACACATACTGTATATTTCTGGCTTCTTGCCTTTTCCCTTCATTCCCTGACGAGGTGTATTGTTGAATACACGAAAGGCCTTGGAATCGCTTTTCATTTTTCTTTATGGATGCACAGTTGCGCTCATTATTCGTAGGACACTCTTGAGAACAGATAGCGACACTTGGCATATATTTGTTGTGTGTACGACAAACAGTGTAACATTTTATGAATGAATCTGGCGTTTAGTGAGTAAGCGCTGATTGGTTGGTTGACTTATTGCCAAATGTCTTTAGAACATAATTATCAGGTTGTAACATAAATTCTGCTCGATTAGAAAACGGACGATAGATAACACTGGTCTACAGCCAAAATGCTTCGGAAATGAAAGTAGTCAATCTTTACTAATTTTGGGTCACTGAATACGAAAATGATGCCTAAAATTGCCAATTGGCTCTATTTATAAAGATATAAGGCAACCCTGCACCCTACTAACTGGACTGCATCTGTCGCGTAATATGTAGACGCCTGTGACACATCGACGCATTGACTCTACTGCGCATGCGCGTAGTTATAGTTTTTTATTTTAATAAATTAATGTAAATATATACATATATATATATATATACAATAAAATGTAATTTTAAATTTATCTATTACATTATATATTTGTAAATTATTTATTAAAAAATAGATTGGAGCATTTTAACATATTGCTTCCCATAATGTTTTTGATATTAATATAAATGGAATACTAACCTACGTAACTTAACCTTACCTAATTTAAAATTATTAAAATGCAATGTAATTACATTAATTTATTAAACTAAAAAAAAATATAACTACGCGCATGCGCAGTAGAGTCAAGGCGTCGATATGTCACAGGCGTCTACATATTACGCCACAGCAGTTCATTCGCGGAAGTCATACAGTGCACCCTTGTCAAACTCTTTTTAGTGTTTGCTTTGGAAACTGAATTTTTTTCAGCCTAATTTGAACAAAGATGCCTCGTAATTGCGTGAACAGTGTAAATAACTTCTGTTATGTTTGTGGAGAATTGACTTTTGCATCACAAAAGTGTGCTATAACCGCCGTGATTAGGAAAGCCTATCACCTTTATTTTGGCTGTAAGATTGGAGATCAGGACAAGAGCTGGGCCCCACACATATGCTGCAATACTTGTGCAACAAACCTTCGCCAGTGGTTGAATCGAAAAAGGAAATCTATGCCTTTTGTAGTGTCAATGGTGTGGAGGGAACCAACAGATCATGTTAGCAATTGTTACTGCTGCATGGTGCCTCCAGTCAAGAAAAGAACTTGCAAGAAGAAAAAGTGGATTTTACAATATCCGAATATACCCTCCGCTATACGCCCGGTACCTCACGGCGAAGGACTACCCGTTCCTGAGCCCCCACACTCATTCTTCCTGGAGTCAGAGGACGAGGAGAATGAAGGAACCTGCGAAACTTATGAGCCTTCAACTTCACAAGACCCTGAATTTGTTTATAACTTGACATCTTCTAAACCGCACATGATAACTCAGAATGAATTAAACGACCTTATCAGAGATTTAGAACTGCCAAAGAGTAAGGCAGAGCTGTTGGGCTCCAGATTGCAGCAGTGGAATCTCCTCGCTGAAAATGTTAGAGTGTGTAAGTTTCGTGACCGTCAAAAAGATTTTGTCCCATTCTTCATCATGGAAGGTGACCTTGTAGCTTGCAACGACATTCGATGGTCTGATGGCAGCTCTCAACATTATTCACAATCCTGATGAGTGGAGACTGTTCATTGATTCATTGAAGTTGAGTCTAAAAGCTGTTTTGTTGCATGTTGGCAACGTATTGCCATCAATTCCAGTTGGTCATGCAGTCCACATGAAGGAAACATATGACAACATGATACTGCAACTTTTTGAACTGCATAAACTATGACAAACATCAGTGGCAGGTTTGTGGTGACTTGAAAGTTGTTGCTATCGTGCTTGGACTGCAGCCGGGCTACACTAAGTATTGCTGTTTTCTGTGTGAATGGGATAGTCGGGCTACGACTTGAACTACCACGTAACATGATACTGTTTTGCCGACATTTACTCTAACTCTGGCGAGGCTCTAACTCTGCGAGGCTGCCAACGATTGATAAGCCCGGCAAAGGTTTGATTAGACTGGACTGACGTACGTTACTCATGTTATATGACGAATGAGGTGTAATCTTAAACTCCTCGACGTCAGAGCTATTTATAGATCTCAATGTAAATAAGTTGTAAGGCTAGCTAGGCTTTAGGTCAAACCACGTGGGGTATGCATGAATCATCCACACATTATGACGTCATTGCTCTTATAATGACAGAGTCGTTAGAGTAAAAAAAATTGGCGTGGTGAGGTCATAGAAGGATGTGCTTTTTTGGTACGAAATATCGAACGCAGGTAATACTAGCTGCGTTCGTGTACAGAAAGAGCTAAATATAGACTATGACTCATTTTTTCGGGCCAGATGGAGAAAATAAAATTTTTAGTTTTTTTTTCTTTTATTGTTTTATACCATACAACTTTACGTAAAATACAAATCTATTTACATAATTAAATGCATATTCATTTTGTTGAGATCCCTCTGGTGTATATTTACCAACATATATTCTTCCTAATGACCTAGTTAAATCATTAGTAGATATCTTAATCAAACTTTGTAGTAATTGAGCAGTGACATCATGACCTAATTGACACACTTGGTTAAGTCTACGATACATTCTAAACCCTTTAAAAGGGGAGAACCACCTAGTTCTTGGATGCATCATTACCTGTTCTGCACTATGTGACTATGTGAGGTGTCAAGATTAGGCTCAAACAAAACGGCATGAGGGACAATTAAATAAGGGACAGGGGATATACCTACATTAGGATCTCTCTCTACAACCTCTCTAACATCTTTCCTACGACCTAATGAATCTTCAAAATTAGTAACATAACCAGACATATTCATTTGTGGTATACATTGAAAAGATACACCAGTAACCTGATAATAATTAAAATTTAAAATAGTAGCTTTAGCTTCAGTACTTAATAGATCTAATGACAATGTATATATACCATCAGTATTTACACCCAAAGTATTTTTATCTAAATAAACAAATTTCATTGAAGCTGTAAACATATTCCTCTTAATACGCCTTCTAACAATCTTACGACGACTATGACGACGATATTTCCTTCAACGAATATGATGACGTAAACGACCGGCACGATACATATTGCAAACAATGAACACCAACGGACCAACACGTCTATTCACTATGGAGATAACTGACACACTGAGGTGGACGAGAATTCAAGGTCTATTTATAGATTCCTGATTACGTCATGTTATGTACAGAATCCTGATATCGCTTAGCTGTTCATTGATTCATCGAAGTTGAGTCTAAAAGCTGTTTTGTTGCATGTTGGCAACGTATTGCCATCAATTCCAGTTGGTCATGCAGTCCACATGAAGGAAACATATGACAACATGATACTGCAACTTTTTGAACTGCATAAACTATGAGAAACATCAGTGGCAGGTTTGTGGTGACTTGAAAGTTGTTGCTATCGTGCTTGGACTGCAGCCGGTCTACACTAAGTATTGCTGTTTTCTGTGTGAATGGGATAGTCAAGAAGGATTGGCCACTCCGACACTCATTGGAACCTGGAACAAAAAATGTTCAGTATCCTCCACTTGTAGAATCGAGCAAGATTTTGTTACCACCCTTACACATCAAACTGGGCGTCATGAAAAATTTTGTTAAGGCTATGGATAAAACGGGAGCAGCTTTTAAGTACCTCGGTGGTAAATTCCCAAAGCTCAGTGAAGCAAAAATCAAGGAGGGTGTATTTGTTGGTCCACAGATCCGCGAGCTTCTTAGAGATGAGGAGTTCGACCGTATCTTAGGTGGTGAGGAGAAGACAGCGTGGAATGCTTTCCGGTTAGTAGCAACCAATTTTTTCGGTAATACCAAAGCTGACAATTACAGGGAGCTGGTGGAAAACCTGCTGTTGTCCTATCAAAAATTGGGCTGCAATATGTCTTTAAAGATACATTTCCTCCATTCGCACCTGGAATTTTTTCCGGCCAACTGGGAGCATTCAGCGATGAACATGATGAACGTTTCCATCAGGATATCTCAGCGATAGAGAAACGCTACCAAGGGAAATGAAGTCCATCATTGTTAGTAGACTACTGCTGGACAATACCAAGAGATGCTCCAGAAGTTGAATACAAGAGACAAGCAAAGAAGCGACGGGTTGAATCAATATAAGTGACTGCATTATACAGGTATGTTACTAATATATGGTATACATATACGCAAAATGTGTAACTTAAATTTTCTTGGAAACTGTAGCCAATCGACTGTTTTTATGGCCATATTCGTTTTCAGCACCCCAAAATCCATAATAGGAAACACATTTTATCTCCGAAGCACAAACGTTTTCAAAATTTGTAGACCAGTGTAATAGAATAACCTCAAGATAATGTGAAATAGTTTTAGAAATGTTGCAAAATACACGCGGCGACAGGTTCGCACAGGTTTCATCACGATACAGAATGATACAGAATGACTTAGGCTAGTGTAGGCTTAGTCTAGTGTAGGATTAGGCTAGTGTAGGATTAGGCTAATGAATATTTTCTCTGGTGTTTTTCATACAGTTACAACGCCACCCCTACGATATTACAGTAATTGAAAAAAACATGTTGCCCACGAAAGAGCATATTCGACATGTGATGCTGTATGAGTTCCATAAAGGATCTAACGTTAGTGAATCTGCAAAAAACATTCAAAGAGTTTATGGAAATGATGTGAGCGAATGGATGTGTAGGAGATGGTTTGAGAAGTTCAGAAATGTGGACTTCAGTCTGAAAGATTACACCGGTCTGCATGAAAATCGATTTCTTTATTTTGAGTTGTGATTCTGAAGCAGTTCGCTGCGCTGAATTCAAAAATGCTACCAGTTGTTTTCTATCACCCACAGTTTTAAAGTTATTAGCAAAACAATTTTGGGGCGTTTTGTAATTTTTTACCTTTTTTATCTTTAATTAATTTCGTTTTTTCATATTTTTCAGATAGATAATTCTAACATTACGTCTTTAAAATTTTAATAATGGCTTCTAGAGGATGTACCCATAGTCCAGACATATTTTGTTATATTTGTGGTCGGTATGTTGTTGTAAAACAAAGGACAAATGTAACGACCTTCATTAAGAGAGCTTATCATGCTTATTTTGGAATTAAATTAGATCAAGACAAAAGTTGGGCTCCACACAAGGTTTGTCTTACGTGTGTTGCGGCACTAAGGAATTGGAGCAAAGGTGAAAAAGAAAAGTTTGCCATTTGGGATCCCTATGGTATGGCGCGAGCCTAGAAACCATACCGACGACTGCTACTTCTGTTCTTGCAATGTTAAAGGTTATAATGCAAAGAATAAAGAGAGCCTTCAATACCCAAGTCTTCCATCTGCAATAAGGCCGGTACCATGACTTCAGATTTGAAAAAATTTACTGGAGCACAGCTCTGAATTTACTTTTTTTCCCCTTACACCACTAGATAGGTTAATGATAGTAAACTCTTGAATTGACGACATACCAATTACAAATTGTTTTAGCTAAACATAATAATACAATAATGTACAGTTTATAACTCACCTTAAGTTTATTTATTCATTGCAGCAGCAACAGTGGACGATGTTAGACTTTGCATGCAGGCATTTGTTGTGAATTTACCGCCATGTATGCTTGGCCACTGATCAATGGCTTTCTGTGTGATCATTACAGCAGATCTAGTGCCTGGAGCTGGACCCTCCTTCACAATTCTGCACAGCTTAGTCAAATGAGATGGCTTAATGGATCCTTTGTGTTCAACAATGTAACCAAGAATGGAGAATGTCCCTTCAGCTGGTGCTTCACTCCAGGCAGTTGATCCATCTTTATCAAAATGCTTTAATCTCTCTGTGATTCCTTTCCACAGCTGTTCTATATATTCTGTCAGCCAATTTATCACTGAGTCTTTTGTAAAACTACTTTCAGATCTGGTTCTGGATGGTCTAGCAACTTCAGCAACCTGGTAGCAATCAGAACGTTTCTTGATGTATTTGTAAACTTCATTTAGGATGTAATCCTCAGCTGTTAGTTCCTTTTGCTGCCCTGTGGTATCGTGCTTAAATTCAGAAACTACATCATTTGCATTTCCTCCATTAGCTAATTTGGAAATTGTTTCCATCACTCTTAACATAACAGTTTTCCCTCCTTCTTTATAAAATATATTTTCTACAAATTCTGCACTAACTGTGGTTTTTTGAGCTACTTGCAACATAATCTTTGTTACATAGGAAATCAATACATAGAACTTGGCACTAATTTCTTTCTCTTGTGGATGATCAAAAAACACACAATTTTCCACAAATCTGTCAAATTGATCAAATTCGTAATTAACCATGCGAGTATCAGATTTGAGTTTTGGTCTCTTAAAACCAATGATATTGTCAAGAACCATATTGGTATAGTCAAGGCCTGATCTCAGATTTGAAGAGTGATTCTGAATAAAGTCTAAAAGCTCACTTAGTTTACAAATTTTCTTCAATGCATCAACGTGGGCTCTGTTCACAAGATGCATTAAGTCCCATCGAAATTTGAAATTTTCTCCAAACAACTTTTTCATTTCGTTTTTAAATGGCTCGTTGTCCTTACAAAAAGACCCATCTCCAACCATTCCAGATACCTTGGATTTAATTGCTTCTTCAGATAGTTTCAAGTGATTAGGAGACTTCAACACATCAAAAATTTCATTGGCCAAATAAACTCCTGATTTGCTGCGTACTAAATTTATCCCAGCAAGTTTTACAGTCTTATCTTCTTCACTCATAACTAATACAACTAGCATGCTTAATCCCAAAATTGTTCCAATGTCAGCTGTTATTGTTACTGAAGTTTGTTCTAAGAACCACTTTACAGTTTGTTCTTTAAGTTGATTACACTGGTCAACACTCATTTTATTGCCAATCATATTAGAGTGATTTTGGGGTAACTTTGTGGTGCTGATTCCGAATATGACATCGGTTTTGCTAGATTGGCTCTAATTTATGAGATAATTGGTACCCCATTGAAACACGTAAAAATGCAAAAAATTTAATGTTCAGGCGGAGCCTACTTACAAATCGCATTGAAATTGTCTCAAATCATACAAAAGTAAACACATGAAATACATAATGGCATTTTATTCGGTCTCACCATCTAGAATGTTCCGGTAGTTTCCCATATGCACGCGTTATGGTTACGTTTCCTATTAATTGAGGGCATTCATTATCTCAAGAACTAGAGCCAAATCGGAAAAAACTACTTTCATTTTGGAATTCAGCACCCCCAAAATACCCTAAATTCGTACGAATTTCCTTGGCAACGAAAAAAAATTTTTTTTTTGTTGACCTGTGAATTATCTAATAGCTCACAAATTGTCTCGCACGCATGTGTGCTATGATTCAAATTTCCAACCTCACAACCTGACCTATGTAATACAGCTAGAAGTACTGGATATAGAGCCCATGCAGTGTTTGTTTTCATTATGTAGTATAAGATGTTGCCACATAAGTCTTCTATGCGTTTAGTAGTGTTCCGAGAAGATGTTTTCATCACTTCATAAACAGCAGCTCTTTGATTATGCTGAAGTTTAATTAAATGTCTCTTCAGGTGGGTTTTCAGATTTCTAAACCATCTCTCTTGATTTTCTCCTTGTTTGCATACATAGGTTAAATCTTTAACATTGAAGTAACCTTTTATGTTAGAATGTTTGTCTGAAGCACATGCTTTGGGGTCTGTGCAAGCTATGCAATATAATGTAAACATTTTATCATCAGAAGCATCATCAATATCTTCTTGATTATCATCATCTTCATCCTCAACAGCTATATCTACATCAGGCATATTAGTGTCACTATTTGCAATGTTTTCCATTATATCACTTGGTACTGAAAATGAATCATCAGCATGCCCTAGATCCTTCTTTTCCACCAATTTGAATGTAGATTTGATCAAATCATTGTTCAGGATTTCTTGTATTGATTTACACTTGCTTAAATGGGCTATGGAAATGTCAAATTTGTTGCTTTTTGCTTTATTAGATTTGGATGCAACACTTGAACTTGAAGGCATATTTTGACTCTTCTCTTTATTAACCACAACAGCTTGGTGAGTTTCTTTTGTTAGGCGCAAAATTGCATTCAATGTCTTCTGGATTTGGGAATTTTCAAATTCCTCTAAAGCAGTTTTGTTAGTCTGATGCGCAGATTCCTCACTTACCTTTTGTTTCTTAGGTGGAGGAGAAACACTTTCTTCAGTCTGTGAAACATCTAGTGAAAAAGTTTCATTTTCTAGATTAGCAGTTGATGAAGTTGGTTCATTTTTCTGAGGTCTAGCACTAGCACATTTTGTGAACAAACTAAATGACTGCTTTGCCGTATCTCTTTGCTGCACTTCATCCTGGTATTTCTTTACTGCAATATCTAAGCTGTGGGCCCAAACTCTGGGACCTCTTGTATTGTAACAAATATTTTTTTGGGAATTAAAATGTTCCTCCCAGTTTTGCTTCTTTGAATATTTGTTCTTGCATTGACCACAAAAGTAACCCCTTTTAACACCCTCACTTTTCTCTCCAACTTCATCAATATTAGGATCCATTATTGATTATTGACTACCTGAAAAAATACAAAATAAGTAAAAGTTAGTAAATATAGTATGGTAAAAGTGAGTAAAAGTAAGTAAATATAGTACAATGAAAGTAAGTAAAAGTAAGTGCTTTAAACTTAGTAAAAGTAAGGAAGAGTAAGTAAAAGTAGGTAAGTTAAAGTAAGTAAAAGTAAGTTTAAACTTAACTAAACTTTTCAATTCTAGAGTCATGGTGGATTACTTAAAACCGCACAAGTAATTATCTGGCCAATTTATCAAACCTGGCCGAGATCAATGGAACATAGTCCAATCCTGATAATTTTATATTAAAAAAATATACGTTTTAATAAAATTTTAATTATCAAAACATTGAAGCTTAACAAAAAATAAAAATAATTGTTAAATATGGAATTACCAACTAAACTTAAAATAACTAAATTTGTAATTTAAAAAAAATTGGTTTGTACAAGAACGTATACGCAAAAAAATTGCATAACGTCTAGCGGATGAACAAAACCCAAACCCAAATTTACTTTTTCTCATGGTCAAATTTACTGGAGCAATGCTCCCAAGATCCCAGGAATCTGGAGTCATGGCCGGTACCCCATGGTCCAGAAGTTCCTATTCCCCGCCCACCCGAGAGTCTGGATCAATACAATTCAGATTCTGATTCAGCTCCAAATCCAGACGATGATGATGTTTATGAACAGCCAACAGCTGACCGAGATCCTAAACCATTAACCCAAGCCGAACTAAATGACTTAGTCAGGGATTTGAATCTGCCTAAGGACTCTGCAGAACTTTTGGGGTCTAGATTGCAGGAGAACAATTTATTGGCATCCGACACATACTTTTTTATTCTTTCATAAACAAGCAATATGCTTGTCCAAGAGTTAGGAGCTATTTAATTCTGCTTTAATTAGGTTTTACTCTATCACCTAAAGATTTTGTGCTACAAGGGGTGTTGTAATACCTCATCTGTCCCCAAATGTTAACCACCCATTGATGGGAGGGGAGAGAGTATTTTGCTGGGAACGGGACTGGTTGTTATATATATTTACCCTACATTATTATGCAAGCGTTACTGTAGTCTATAACAACAAAATTTATGGTTTAGCATGTGCAATCCAATGTTGGTCTCGATAAGATGGTTCACATTTGGGGATAAATGGGGGATTTATGACACACCCTGTAGTAAGAAAACCATATGTGATAGGGAAAAACTAACTATATTTTTGAGATCAGCTCACTCAAATTATATAGAATCACCAACTAGTTTGTAAAAATCGATCGACAAGTTTTCAAATGTGTACTGGTGTTATCAACGAACAGGACGACCAAATGAGTTAGATGAAAAGTTGCCGAAAGCAACAGTGGAGGAAAATCCAACGGTAAAGGTAAGAGAACTTGGCCTGCAACTCGGCGTTAGCCATATGACCATTCATCGTCATTTGAAGCTGTTAGGAAAAGTAGTGAAGGTTGGAAAATGGGTTCCGCATGATTTGTCACAAGCGAATCTTCAACATCGAATCGATATTTGCACATCACTGCATTCTCGGCAACTGCAGGCACCTTTTTTGAATCGGATCATCACTGGGGATGAAAAATGGGTCCTCTATAACAATATTAAGTGTCGACATCAGTGGCTTAGCCGTGAAACAAAGCCTGAACCTCAGCCAAGGAATGGACCTCACCCAAAGAAAATTTTGCTATGCGTTTGGAGGGATATGCAAGGAATTATTGATTTTGAGCTTCTGCCAGATAGCCAAACAATCACAGCTGAAATCTACTGCCAACAACTCCAACGATTGAAAATGACATAAGAAAAACGTCCTGCATTAATTAATCGCAGAGGTGTTCTATTCCACCAGGATAACGCGCGCCCTCACACTGTTCGAATCACCACTGCCCAATTGGAGGCATTTGGTTGGAAAAAAATGCCTCATCCACCTTATTCTCTGGACATCGCACCTTCAGACTACCATTTATTCAGAAGTCTGCAACATCACCTAGATGGACAAAAGTTGCAATCCAGGGAAGCTATCGAAAACGAAGTGATCGCTTGTTTTAACTCGAAACCAAGGGATTTCTTCGAACGTGGCATAAAACAAACTTTTCTACAGGTGGGAGGAGGTTACAGAAAAGAAGGGAATTATAATGATGAGTAATTTGTCATTATAAGTCTAGTTTAATTTTTGTTGTGAATAAACTAAAAATTCGAGCAAATTTGTCCTTATAAGTCCTTTAATTTTTGTTCTGAATGAACTAGAAAATCGAGCAGAATATATGTTACAACCTTATATTTCCATTCATCACTCTGGTTTACATTTTACTAAGAAAACATAAATGAATAATTAAATATAAATTCAAGAAGGGGATATATATTAACAAGGGGAATGTCAATGAAGTGAATAAAAAATGGTCTTATAAAACTAAAAAAAAATCCTTCGGATGTGATGACAGTGTTCATGGTATTGGCAAGTCTGTCATTCTGAACAAACTGAACGTTCAGTGTATAAAAACAGAGCCGTTGGTAGGCATTTTTGCGCCCTGAGCAAATTCCACGACCTGCACCACCCATCCCCCCATATATTTATTTATTGACGCATTTATTTATTTATTTACATTTAATATTCAACATAGATTTAGATATTATTTTGTGTTATAACAAAGACAGAGCAAAAACCTGATGTATATAAATACATATACAGTATAGGCGGTTTATGAATGAAAAAACAATGTTTTGATGCATATTAAATTTTAATAACATTATAACATTACCAGGTTGATGGGTGTCTGTAGGTTTCATACGTCACTGCTTAGAATATCTTCCAATTGGCAAATAGACGACAGCTGAATGGATACTACTGGTATGGCATTGTCATATCCGGAGCAAATGCTATTTCTCGGTCAGCAATACTGATATTGTAATAAACAGTCACTGAGAGAAATATTATTTAGAAACGAAGAATGTTTTGTATTGAGGTAGCATCATAAATGCATATAATTGTTTTGTATTAATAAGTTTGATGTTAAAACTTAAGTGTTGAACCACTGCAGCTGTCTCTTGGCGGTCTATCACCTCAAAGGAGAGAATTACAGAAAATAAAATTATTACAGTGATTCATATCAATAAATGGGATTCATATCACAACCCTTACTTGGCCAATCCAGAAGGTCGATATTTCTTTGCTCAGAGAACCAGCGTGTGACGATCCGTGTTTTGTGAATTGGGGACCTATCTTGCATAAAAATGATTCGCTCAGAGGAAATGGCAGAGCATATGCACGCACAGAAGGAAGCATAACCTCTTCGAAAATTTCTATATACTGGGCTGCAGTAAACCTCCCTTCTATTTTGGTGAGCTCTCCTACACCATACAGATGAATCCATCCCCACATGTTATAGGTGACATGACCGCTACGTGCTTCTTCATAGATGTGCTCTTGAGTATATCGAGTATTATTCCTCCTCCAACAATGAAGATGGCCATGGGACGTGGAGGAAAAGATCTTTTCGTCGGTAAATATCACTCGGCTCCAAAAGTCAAGTCCCTTTGTCAACATGTTGTTGAGAAGTCGAAGTCTATTTTCTCGATGTTGCTGATTTAACTTCTCCTTGATAGCCGGGGTCCGATGGTGTAATCGAACTTCATTTAGCCGCCACCTTATTGTCATAGCCGAAACATCAAGCTGCAATTGTTCCCTTATGACAACACCACTGGTAAAGGGATGGGCTTCGGCAACATCGCAGATCATCCGATCATCCGCAGCAGTTGTCAGTCGAGGTTTCCCCGTTCTGCGGTGATCTCGTAGAGTCCCCTCCTCTTGCCACATCTTCAACCATATATAAACAATGTTCCTAGAAATTCCAAGTTCTCTTGCAATTTGAGTTGGAGACAGCCCGCTCTCCTTCATGCCGATGATTCCTCCCCTTTCAGCATTTTTCTGGTGATAACACTGTACAACAAAATTTAAGTTTCAAAAATATACACGCACCATTTTGTCAGATTCACTAAATCAACTATGCTGATAAGGAAAATGAAAACTGTTTTTGTGTAGCACATCACATTTTCTTGAACTTTGATTGAATATATTATAATTTTATACAGTAAATTCATGGCTTTATTTCCTCATCTGCGCACAAAACTCCAAATACAACTAATCTGAAAGGAGAGAAAATACAATATTTATTAGTATATCAAAGTCAATTATATACTAACATGTGCGAAGAATGTCATAGTATCAGAAAAACAACACAAAAATTCACCTTAAAAATGTTTTGCCTGGCTCTGTCGTTTGTAGGTCTTGGCTGGCTGGTCACGTTACAACATCCAGCAGAAATCAGCAAGCATTGCGGGACTCCATTTACCTTTGTAGCGTGTTTCCATTGTTGCAACATCTTAATGGAATCTTTCTCCATGCTCGTCACTCACATCAGATAGGTTGTCAGGAAAAAAAGATAAATGTGAGTGGAGGAAATGCAGTTTGAGTGACATTTTTCAGCCCAATCGTTGGTAACTTTGCAGTAGTTGATCTATTAGTGCCTTGTAGTTGACGTCTCTGTGTCTACCAAGAAAACCGTTGCAGATGTTCTTGGAAGAATGCCAACCTGCTAACTCCACGTCATTCACTGCCTTCCCAAAATCATTGTCAAGCAAGAGCTGGCGAATTTGTGGACCTACAAACACACCTTCCTTAATCTTGGCTTCACTTAGTTTGGGAAACTTTCCTAACAAGTATTTGAATGCTGGAAATCCTTGTTCATTGCCTTGACCAGTTGTTTGATAAGACCAAGTTTAATGAGTTTAATGTGCAGTGGTGGCAACAAAATCTTGTCCTTCGGAACCATTGGAGCATTAGCTACATTGAACGTACCTGGAATGACTGAGTCACGTGGTGGCCAAACTATGCGGGTGTAATGCTGTGCTCGGGCCCGAGTGTCCCACATACATAGAAAGCACATATATTTGGTGAACCCAGTCTGCAGTCCTGTTAGGAGTGCAACAACCTTTAAGTCAGCACAGATAGACCAGCAGTGCTCGGTATACTTGATACAGTTGAGAATGAAACCAGGGTTATCGTAAGTCTCCTTCACGATAACAGAATGTGCAACTGGTACACAAGGTAAAACATTACCATTGTGCAGCACCACTGCCTTCACACTGTAGGTTGATGCATCAATAAAAAATCTCCAGTCATGGGAATCATATTGCACCTCAAAGGTATTTATTGAATAAGCCATAAATGTCATTGCAGAAACAAAGGTTGTCCTGCATAGAAAAAAAAGGTGGCTAACTGCACAGTACGACTGCGATAAACAGTTATCCTGGTGTCTTTAACGAACAAGTTCAGTCTTTCAGTCATTTTGCGTGATAAAATGTGGTTGTTTGTTAACTTCAGCCTCTAGATGAACAGCTTGTATCACAGCTATCACTGCTGTCGGAGTCAGTGTCAGGTAATGCAGCTGGTGATATGGCCACTGGGATTTCATTTGAATGAGGTACAGGGCGTATGGCAGAGGGGAGGTTAGGATATGAGATAGATCTTTTATTCTTGTTATTGTACCCTTTAGTATCAGTCAAACAAAAATAACAGTTACTTACATGATCGCGCTGCTCCCGCCAGACCATTGGGACACCAAAAGATAAACCCGGTCCAGATTTATTGAGCCACAGAGATAGAGAGCTCGTACACTTTACACAACAAATATGGGGTGCCCAGCGCTTATCCTGATCACCAACTTTACGTCCAAAGTACATTTCATATAGTTTTCTGACACGGGATGTGAAACTTCGTTGATACTCTTTGAAGGTTAATTCACCAATAGGAATCTGCACTATTTCTGCACACTCGCGACATCACGTGGTTTTATATCTGATATAATCAAGTGACAAAGAATAATATCCTGATTGGTACTACAAGTGCAACACACCTGACTCAAAGGCAGCATGTGGGTAACTGCCGCGCAATTCCGCTGCCGAGTGTGTGTCGGGTCGGGGTGGTGGGTGGAGGGAGGACGGAACGGCTGTCCAAGGTCAAAACCGTTAAATTTGAGACTCCCCCCCATGATTTCAAATGGAAGGAGCAAAACCAAAATGTTGTACAGCCGAAAATATGCATTCTCAAACTGTGTGATACACAAAAGCTGATATCTGTTTCATAATGTACACCCCTTAAAAAGCATAAAAATAATTGTTAGTGTGTATATTTTTGTTTGTTGTACAGTGTAATCCATTCTGCAGAGTAGTGGCTTCGATGAGATTCAGGAATAGTGTGAGCTTATTCTCAGTCACCATACCTGTTAACACCTCTGTCATGACGTCATGTGGTGTCACGTGATATGTTAAAAGTCGGATGGAATTGTTGGAATGTGGAAACAGTTTGGAAAATGGTCATTAAGCTGCTACACCAGCGACTCCCAAACTATTTTTGTGATTACCCCTTTTGGTTAATCGCCATATGGAAATTATCTCCCTGCAAAAAAGCAGGAGGATAATTCATTTTACTGAACATGAAGAATAATTATTCAAATTTTATAAACAAAATACTCGTATATTTCTATATATACACAGTGTCTTATGTATAAGTTAAACATAAAATATTGGTCAAAGAATGGCTACAACATTACAGGAAGCAAGCAAAACGCATCACCACCAACTACTACTCTAGTGCGAGGGATGCAACTGTTTTTGCTGAACTAACGCCTGAATTCTGGGTTCAGTTTCGCTCAAGGCGCAGCGTAAATCGCCTTCAATGTGCAGCCGATTTCGCAGTTTGTTCTTTCTGACCATCATTGCTGAAAAGCCTGCCTCATAACGATAACTTGTCGCAAAAGGCACCAGCACTTTCTTTTGCCCAAAATGTCTCGATTTTTGTTTTCTGCAAACTCAAACTTCAGAATAAGATCTTGGCGCATTTTCAGGAATTCTGCTTTAGGTTCAGGTGAGTGATTTTCAGAGCGTAATAAGTGAATGGCCTCTTTTTTAGATAGCATGGCTGCGTATTAAATATGTTTCTATACCACATCGACTGCAGGAAATCATAGACAACAACGATGGCTGGACAAGATATTAAATTTGTTGTGTTCATGTATAAAATATCTCTCAAATACAATGGTAATTATGAATGTGTAACACCTTTGAAAAATTGTCAAATATCATCGTTTAAATGGCTCTATGTTTATTGATATGAATCACTGTAATAGTTTTATTTTCTGTAATTCTCTCCTTTGAGGTGAGAGACCGCCAAGAGTCACAGTTGCATTGGTTCAACACTTAAGTTGTAACATGGAACTTATTAATACAAAAAATTATATGCATTCATGATGCTACCTCAATACAAAACATTCTTCGTTTCTAAATAATATTTCTCTCAGTGACTCTTTATTACAATATCAGTGTTGCTGATCTAGAAATAGCATTTGCTTCGGATATGACAATGCCATACCAATAGTATCCATTCAGCTGTCGTCCATTTGCCAATTGGGAAGATATTCTAAGCAGTGACGCATGAAACCTACAGATACCCATCAACCTGGTAATGTTATAATGTTATTAAAATTTAATATGCATCAAAACATTGTTTTTTCATTCATAAACCGCCTATATATGTACTTATATACACGGTGAACCAAAAGTAGGTGGACAGTAGGTTGAATACGGTTTGTGTTATATTATATTATAACTATGGTGTTCATTATAACTATGGTGTTTGTGTTATATTATATTAAATATTATAACTAAATTTATTTAAATTTTATTTTGTATTATAGTATACAAAAAAATTAAATATGTATTCTCAAAATAAACGTTATCATTTACTGTCCACCTACATTTGGTTCACCCTATATATCAGGTTTTTGCTCTGTCTTTGCAAAAACACAAAATAATATCTAAATCTATGTTCAGTATTAAATGTAAATAAATAAATAAATAAATGAATCATTTTGGAATGTGCTCAGGGCGCAGTAATGCCTACCAACGGCTCTGTTTTTATACATTGAAAGTTGACTTTGTTCAGGATAACAAACAGGCTTGCCAATATCATGAACGCTGTCATCACGTTCGAAGGTTTTTTTTTTAGTTTTTACAAGACCATTTCTTATTCATTTCATTGACATCCCCCTCTTAATATATATCCCCTTCTTGAATTTATATTTAATTATTCATTTATGTTTCCTTAGTAATATGTAAACCAGAGTGATGAATGGAAATAATTATGTTCTAAAGACATTTGGCAATGAGTCAACCAACCAATCAGCGCCCACTCACTAAACGCCAGATTCATTCATAAAATGTTACAACCGTTTGTAGTACACACAACAAATATATGCCAGGTGTCGCTATCTGTTCTCAAGAGTGTCCTACGAATAATGAGCGCAACTGTACTTCATATATGATCATTATTATTATTATTATATATAGGATGATGATGATAAGCTTCATTGGCAGGATATAAATCCCATAACACAAAGTAATACAATATGCTTGTCAATATAAAAGATAAATCAAACAATAATACATTTAAAAACAAACCTAAAATATGGCTAAAGGAGAAAAAAACATATAATAATTATTATTATAATATATATATATATATATATATATATATATTTTTTCTTTATGCTGGAAGGAGGGGACAAGAGTAAATGCCACAAAAACACACACCTCCCACCACAGGGGAAGAAGAGACCTAAAATCAAGGTCCGGGGTTTTCGAGATACCTAGACACGCTGCGTTTCAAAAAAATGGAGGTCATAGACAGGAGGAAAGATGGATTGAAGAAGATTGTTCCAGAGTTAACCGGTTGAGTAGATGAAAGATTGAAAATACCGATTAACCCTTGCATTAGAGAGTTGGACAGGAAAGGAATAAGAAAGTGTAGAAAGTCTGGTACTGCGTACTCTTCTTAAAAGAGGAGGCATGTAGTTAGAGAGTCCAGAAGAGCAATGTCCGTTATAATAGCGATAGTAAAAAGAGAGTGAGGCAACACTGCGGCGAAGAGAGAGAGATTGAAGACAATCAGTAAGAGGCGGGGAATTGATGAGACGAAAAGCCTTTGATTCCACCTAGTCAAGTACGACTGTTTGGGTTGAACCACCCCACACATGATAAGCATATTCCATACAGGGGCGAAGAAGACCCCTGTACAGCGACCCCTGTATCGTGACCTTTCCAGGAAAGATCACGAGAAAAGGAAACGCCAAGAATGTTAAGAAAAGAGGAAGGATTGAGTTGTGTGTTGTTCAAGGTAAACGGATAGTTGTGTGGAAGATTGTGACAAGTAGACAGATGAAGGAAATGAGTTTTTGAGGCATTGAAAGCCACAAGGTTTTCTCTGCCCCAATCAGATATAGCAGAAAGGTCAGAGGTCAGGTGTTCCACAGCCGTCCTACGCGAATCATGAAGTGACTGCTGTGAGGGACACTTTGGGAAGCGGGTGGAGAAGTGAAGAGTGGAATCATCGGCATAGGAGTAGAATAGGACAGGAAGTGCGAATTAAAAGATCATTAATAAATAAAAGGAAAAGAGTGGGTGAGAGGACAGAACCCTGAGGAACACCACTGTTAATAGCTTTAGGAGAAGAACAATGGCCATATACAACTGCAGCTATAGATCGGCCAGAAAGGAAATTAGAGATGAAGGCACAGATAGAATGATAGAAACCGAAGGAGGGCAGTTTCGAAATTAAAGATTTGTGCCAGACTCCATCAAAAGCTTTTGATATATCTAGCGCAATAGCAAACGTTTCACCGAAATTCTGAAAGGAGAATGACCAAGAGTCAGAGATATATGCAAGAAGATCGCCAGTAGAGCGTCCCTTGCGGAACCCATACTGACGATCTGAAAGAAGATTGTGAGAAGAAAGGGGTTTAAGAATCTTCCTATTAAGGATAGATTCAAAAATTTTGGAAAGACAAGAAATCAAAGCAATTGGACGATAGTTGGAGGGTTGAGAGCGGTCACCCTTCTTTGGAACAGGCTGAATGAAGAAAGAAGAGAGAAGGAGAAGAGACAGCAACTGAGCTGTCGGAATGGAAAAGAGGAAGTAAAGTCGTTGAAGAAGTTCTTTGCTAGATGATAGAAAGAGCGAGAAGAATTAGAATTGGATAGATTTTCACATTTTTGTCTGACGAAGGAATTTTTGGCAAGTCGAAGATCAGCTTTTGCACGGTTCCGGACAGAAATATAAGCTGAGTGAGAGTCAGGAGTTGGATGGTGACGGTACCTTCTGAAAGCCTCTCTCTGTTGCAGATAGCATTAGAACAAGTAAAGTTAAACCAAGGTTTTTTTTTGCATTAGTAGTAGGAATAGAATATCGTGATGCGCTCAGTACACTCGGAAGGGCCCCGGCCACGGAAGCAGTGATCATTCCATGAGAAATCACAAAAGTACTGTCTAAGGGCCTCCCAATCAGCGGCTTCCCAATCCTCTTGGGAGGATCCAAAGGTGGAAGTGGAGCGATAGGACTGGAAACAGATATATGATTGTGGTCGGAGGAACCCAACGGAGAAAATAGTTTGGCAGAGTAAGAAGAAGAATGAGAGGTTAGAAATAAATCTAGAATGTTGGGCCTATCTCCAAGGCGATTGGGGGATACGAGTAGGGTACTGTACAATCTGCTCCAGGTCATTCAGCATGGGAGGAAAGTTCTACAGATCTACAGAAGCTAAGGCTAACAAAGACCCTAAGATCCACTCTAAGGTTAGCCCGACAGAAAGGAAAGAGGAGGGGGTTAAAAGGGGAGAATAAGGGGTTAAGTAAGTAACAAAACCTATCATTCGTGGGTTAACACTCATTCAGAAAAAGAGAAAGAAAGACTCACCATCATCATCCGCCGGCCACTGCCGACAAGTCGGAAAAATAGTCGAAGAGAATAGGATAGGGATGAAAGATGAAAAGAAGTAAAATAAGAACGCTTACAAACCATGCAAACACAGTCTTAACTCAAACACTATCATACCATACAAACTACAGACATACAAGTAAAGAAAGTTACAGACATGCAACGAAGGAGAAAAAAAAAAAGAAAGTAGGTAGAGTACAACAAAAAGTGGGTTAGTTTACGCTACGAGCTACATCTACGTTCGTGTTAGTCAAATTTTTTTTTTTTTAATAATTTTATTGCGGGAATATCACACGCTAGAATGTCACAAACTGGCATTAATAGTCAACAGAGTCATCCCCGACCACCACCCCCAGAGCTCCTGTTGCTAATTGTTTTATTATTTTAAACAACGTTAATATTTTTAAAATACCTATCTAAACGGTTTTTAAACATATTAACGCTGGTAGAGTTCCCGACGGACGCGGGAAGATTATTCCATTTATCAATTACTTTAAACGTAAAAAAGTTTTTAGCGATGTTAGTAATGAATCGTCTGCCTCGCAACTTAAATCCGTTATTACGAGTATTGCTATTATCGAAAGTGAACAGTTTGTCAAAATTTACGTTATCGATTTTATTAACGATTTTGAAAACTTCTATAAGCTCCCCCCTTAATCTCCTAGTTTCACGTGAATGTAAGTATAACTCTTTAATCCTATCTTCGTAAGACTTGTTGCACAATGACGGAATTAGTTTCGTGGCGCGACACTGAACCCTTTCCAACCTATCAATATCCTCACGCAAATACAGGCACCAAAACTGAACGGAATATTCTAAATGAGGCCTGACTAGAGACTTGTAAAGGGGCAATATAATATTCTTCGATTTAAATTCGAAATTACGCGCTAGTTCAACAAGGATGTCAGTGAAATGGGAGGAAAGCCAAAGGTGGTGGTGAACATTGAAATTTCCTGCTGAATTTAACAGACTGCATCCAGACCGCGAGCCAATAACACAGAGTTGTGTTAGCAGACTTGTTGCAAAGTTTAAGGAAACAGGATCCATAGAAGATAAACAACGCAGTGGACCTTCAAGGAGGTCCACTGATGATGATACAGCGACTGCTATCCTGGCTCATTTTAACAGAAGTCCCAATAAGTCTCTTCGGCGATTGTCCGCCGAGACAGGAGTGTCGAAAAGTAGCATCCATCGCATTCTTCAGGCTCACAAATGGCATCCATATAAACTTCAGATCCTACAAAAATTAAGCGAAGATGATCCCGACCGGCGGATGGAATTTTGTGAATGGGCTACGGAACAATATGCTCGGGATGCCAATTTCCTGTCCACCATTCTGTTCAGTGACGAGGCTGTTTATTATGGAAATAGTCAGGTAAATCGACAGAACACCCGCTACTGGTCTCAAAACAACCCTCACTGGTATACCTCTTCAAAGGAACAAGGTGCATCTCGGGTGATGGTATGGTGTGGCATTTGGAAGGATCGCATCATAGGCCCCCTCTTTTTCGATGAACATGTCACTGGAGGCTCAAGGAAGAAGCATTTCCCAATGTCTTGAACGAAGAAGGAAATTTCCCAACATGGTTCCAGCAAGACGGCGCTCCTGCACATTACAGCACCCAAGTAAGAGAATACCTGTACCAACAATTCCGTGGTCATTGGATAGGACGGCGAGGGCCTGTGGAATGGCCAGCTAGAAGCCCGGATCTCACGCCACTAGATTTTTATCTCTGGGGCCACTTGAAAGCGCTGGTATACGCAGATAAAATTAGGAGTGTTGAACATTTGCGGCAGCGCATTATTGGAGCATGTAACACCATTACTCCTGACATCATTCACCGTGTGCTTGCTGACTGGGTATCACGTCTGAATTTGTGTATTGAAAACAATGGTGGACATATTGAGCACGTTCTGTAAATAAAAGCTTTTGTTTTGCCTTTTTTATTATTTTTCCTATGATGCAGGACTTATGGGACATTATATATATATATGTACAGGGTGTCTGAGAATTATCTGTACAATTTTTGGCTGTTATTAAAAGTCAACCATGAAGTGTAGAAATTCCAGTGTTGTCCCATTTTACAGAGAATCTCATTAAGTTTTTTCTGATACCAAGTTTTGACAAGTTTTTCAGAAATTCCAGTGTGTCCGAACATTATCTGTACAATTTCATCTTTTAATAAAATTCTTGATAACACACGTAAAATTCTTAAACAAGATTATTTAGAATCTGTATTTTCAAAAGTTTCTTTTATTAAAGTAACGTTGTTACAAACATTCGATATGTGCACCATTAGTGATTCGCAAAACATCCAATCGATACTCCAAATGTTGCCATGTACGCTGCAGCATATCCACATCAATTCGCTCAATAGCAGCTGTGATTCTTGCTTTTAAATCATCAATGTCTGTCACCAGCGTACATTTCTAAAAAACTTGTCAAAACGTGGTATCAGAAAAAACTTAATGAGATTCTCCGTAAAATGGGACAACACTGGAATTTCTACACTTCATGGTTGACTTTAATAACAGCCAAAAATTGTACAGATAATTCTCGGACACCCTGTATGTATATATATATATATATATATATATATATATATATATATACAGGCCCGGATTTAGCTATAGGCGAACTAGGCGATCGCCTAGGGCCTCGCGCCAAAGGGGGCCTCGCGCCAAAGGGGGCCTCGCTCAAGCCGTTTTGCGCGTTCTGTTCAAGTGATATTAATGATTTAGAACTCTATGAAGAACTTAAAGTACTTTGCAGGTTTATACCTGAGAAAACAGATCTCGGAAATGCCCTTGTTTATATAGTGCAAAAACAACTAAGTGAGATTTATCCTACTGTTTATGTTCCACTTCGAATAGTATTAACCATCCCAGTTACTGTTGCTTCGGCTGAAAGAAGTTTCTCGCGTCTCAAACTTATTAAAACATATTTGCGTTCCACCATGTCTCAAGCGAGATTGCAATCATTAGCTATGTTATCAATAGAAAACGATATAACAAATTCATTAGATTATTCTCAATTAATTGAAGAGTTTAGCTCGAAGAAAAGTAGAAAAGCATTGCTGTAATATTCAAGGAGCATCTGAACCAAATATTAAAGCATTAATATTTAGCCTAAGTCGATCGCTCACTATTATAAAAAATGAAATGTCAACATCTCTTATACATCACATATGAAAAACGTTTGTATACTATGGAAAGTCATTACCTATAATATTATATAAATCTTAGAAATCATTGTCTTATATTTTCGATACAAATCTTGATTCATATTATAATTTATACTTATTTGTATGGTTATTTATATTTCTTATACAATTTCCATGCGTGATTATTTTGGTTTGGTTTAATTTTTAAGTGCTGGCATAGTTCTGTCTATGCGGGATTCTGATATTGCTGGTATAGTACCGATAATTAAGTCCATATTTTCATATATATATAGGAGTAGGGCCTCGCAACTTCTAGATCCGGCCCTGTATATATATATATATATATATATATATATATATAATACACACCTTTGGTTTGCTTCCGCCCGAATTGTTCATTCTGACGAAGGTCAAACTTTTCACTCCACCTTAGACTTACAGTTTAACGTAGAATCCGAACCACGTCGCACCAGCAGCCCAGCGTCTTAACCACTAGGCTACCCAGGGTACCTATTTCTCTACCAACCACTTTATTTTGTAGAAGGATGGACAGCTGGGTTTTCCTGCGCGCCGCCTGCCGTCACCGGGTCTCGATCCGGGTGATGGATTCGTAGTCAGCGACGTTAACCATTACACCACCGAGGGGCATATATATATATATATATATATATATATATATATATATATATATATTACGATACTTTAAGTTGGTGCTACCAATTTCGTTATGTAAAATATTAGTGGCTGTGTCTAAATTTGATGGGATTGTAAGTCAAAATAATTATAATTCTTTTACCGAAAAGTGTCTCGCCTCTCCCTTACACTTAATTAACCCAACATTTTTACCTTCATCCAGCCTAAAAGTTAACCTAATCTGACCCATGTAACACCGGGTGGACCAAAAAAACACCCAACTTTTGAAAAAATATTGTGGCTCACCCTGTATATTGATCTTACTGCTGAGGCCCATACTTTTACTCTTTCAAACGCTGGCTTTGAATCTAGATTCAACGCACCAGGAGTACAGGTACAGGCTGACAACTGGAGGGAGGTATCAGGATATGGTGTTCAATCGAAAGGTGGTCAAAGTCAGCAACTGATACTTTCAGATGACAGTCAGTTTCTCCATAAATAATTAATTTTCCTAATTTTTATACAAAATAATTAATTTATTTCCTTTTTCATTTCAGACCATCATTCTGCTATAGTTGGTGAACAAGTTATAACATAATGAAATACTCTTTCGAAGATGAAGCATTGATATTGAACCTGCGTAAAGAGAAACACTAGGGTGCAAAACGAATGAAGAAAGAGTTTCCAAATAAACGATAGACGATACCTGAACTTCAATATCTCATAAAGAAAATCGATATCACAGGGTCGACCAAACGAAAAGAAGGCAGTGGAAGGCCAAAAACTTCACGTACTGAGGAAAATATTGGCACGGTTTCATCCATGATATGCAGTCAAGAAGAACGGCCCAACACCCACAAGTCCGTTTGAGAAATTTAAAAAACTACTGGTATTTCTCGCTCTAGTGTTCGTCGTATAGTAAAAGATGACCTAGGTCTTAAATGATTTAAAGGAGTCGAAGTTCATAACTCTCTGCATCAAATAAGCAAGCAAGAGTTCTACAGATCTAGAGAAGCTAAAGCTAACAAAAACCCGAAGATCCACTCTAAGGTTAGCCCGAGAGAAAGGAAAGAGTAGGTTAAAAGAAGAGAATAAGGGGTTAAGTAAGTAGCAACACCTATCACTCGTGGGTTAATATTCATTCAGGAAAAGAGAAAAAAGGACACCATCATCATCCGCCGGCCAATGCCGACAAGTCAGAAAAATAGTCGGAGAGAATAGGAAAGATTGCAGAACTGTCCTCTACTCCATAGGGAGGTAGAGCCCACTCTGCCGGAAAGGGGTGAAAAATGAAAAGAAATAAAATAAGAACGTTTACAAACCATGCAATATATTCTTAACTCAAGAACAACACATTCTTCTAGCTGTTGCAAACCGATCCTCCACTCCATAGGGAGGTAGAGGATGCACCCCACTAGGCTGGAAAGGTGTGAAAGACGAAAAGAAGTAAAATAAGAACGCATTACAAACCATGCAACACATTCTTAACTCAAACACTATCATCCCATGCAAACTACAGACATGCAATAAAGAGAGTTACAGACATGCAAATAAGGAGAAGAAAAAAGTATAAAGAATAACAAAAAGTGGGTTAATTTACTTAACAAGCTACAACTAAGTTCGTGTTAGTCTAATTTTTTTTCTGGCATATCACACGCTGGCATATCACAAGCTGGTATTAGACGTCAACAGACTCATCCCCGATTACCACCCCCAGAGCTCCTGTTGCCAATTGTTTTTTTATTTTAAATAACGTTAATATTTTTAAAATGCCTATCTAGATGGTTTTTAAACACATTAACGCTGGTAGAGTTCCCGACGGACGCGGAAAGATTATTCCACTTATCAATTACTTTAAACGTAAAGAAGTTTTTAGCGATATTAGTAAGAAACGTCTGCCACGCAACTTAAATCCGTTATTACGAATATTGCTATTATCGAAAGTGAAAAGTTTATCAAAATTTACGTTATCGATGTTATTAACGATTTTGAAAACTTCAATAAGCTCCCCCCTTCATCTCCTAGTTTCAAGAGAATGCAAGTCTAACTCTTTAATCCTATCTTCATAAGGCTTGTTACGCAATGACGGAATTAGTTTCGTGGCACGACGCTGAACCCTTTCTAACCTATCAATATCCTCACGCAAATACGGGCACCAAAACTGAACGGCATATTCTAAATGAGGCCTGACTAGGGAATTGCAAAGGGGCAATATAATATCCTTCGATTTAAATTCGAAATTACGCGCTATGAAGCCTAACATCCAATTAGCTTTTGCGCAAGACTCCAGGCACTGGTTCCTAACTTTTAAATCCTTAGTTACGCGTACGCCTAAATCCACTTCCTCGTCAACGCTCGTTAACTCTATCATCTATCGTGTACGTGTAATTATTGTTACGAGAACCTATATGCAAAACTTTACATTTGTCTACGTTAAATTGCATCTGCCACTTATCCGTCCACTCCATAATCCTATTTACATCGTCTTGGAGCCTATTTCTATCGTCGTCGTTAACAACCTTACCGCCTATTTTAGTATCGTCCGCGAATTTTGACACGTTACTAGTCAATCCTACATCTATGTCGTTAATGTAAATTACGAATAGTAATGGGTCTAACACTGAACCCTGTGGGACACCGCTACCTACATCCAACCACCCGATTCACTACCATTAACAACGACCCTCTGTCTCCTAGCACGAAGCCATTCCTCTAACCAGTTAGCTACCTGACCGCGTATACCGTGCGCTTTAACCTTCGCAATTAATCTTCTATGCGGAACTGTATCGAACGCCTTTTTAAAATCTAAATAAATAACGTCAGCCGCTCTATGCCTATCGTATTCGCGCACTATTTCGTTATAAAATTCTAACAAATTAGTTAAACAAGATCTATGGCGTCGAAACCCATGCTGACTACTATTAATCAAATCTCGACTTTCTAAGTGATCGATGATACGATCCCTAACTACAGATTCCAAAAGTTTACCGACAATTGACGTTAAGCTAATGGGCCTATAATTGCAAGCTACTGTGCAGTCGCCTTTTATAAAAATGGGCGTGACGTTAGCTAATTTGAAGTCCTCAGGAATAATCCCCGTTTCGAGTGACTGATTAAAAATCTTCGTTGAGGGGCCCACAATAACGTCTTTCAATCTTTCAAATGTCTAGGATTAAAAGCGTCAAGGCCGGGAACCTTGCTAACTTTTAGCCTATCGATATAATGAGCAATCTCACCCTCGGAAACAGTTGTTTCATCCAAAATAGTCTCACTACTAAATGGAACGATATCGTCCACGTCGGGGACATTATTTACGTTTTCTACGGTAAAAACTGTCGTAAAAATGTTATTGAAAATACCCGCCGTCGCCTGAGCGTCAGAAGCCAAAGCGCCGTTAACATCCACTGGAGGGCCTATGTTAACTTTTATAGGCTTACGATTATTGACGTATTCAAAAAACATTTTTGGATTATGTTTACTATCCGCAGCTATAAATATCTCTAAATTACGCTTAGCATTCCTAACTGATCTTTTAACCTGACGTCTAGCTCGATATATCTATTAAAGTTAGGTGCCGTGCCATTGCGCTTATTAAGTCTATACCCTCTGTTACGCTCGTTTATAAACTCGACTATTTCTCTAGTCCACCACTTGGGCCTACTATGATTTCTAGCGCGGTTGGGCCTACGACGAATAAACTCCCTTTCAATATTCATAAAACTTTCTTTAAACGCCTCCCAATGCAAATTTGTGTCATTACCCATAAATAAGTTATCCCAGTCCACTACTCTCATCCTATCCGCAAAACTATCAAAATTAGCCCTACGAAAATCAGGGACTTCTATTACGTTACTATCCTTAGTGTTTTCTATCAATAACTTAAACCTAAGAATTTGATGATCACTACATCCTAAACTCTCGCCTACTTCTAAACCTTCGACTATATTTTCGCCGTTCGTCATCACCCTAAAATATTGTCACCGCGTTGGTTCGGTAACCATCTGTCGTAAAAAATTATCTTCCATGAACTCAATCTCAAACCCTCCTCATTACCAGTAAAAGTCTCGTAATTAACATTAGGGCAGTTAAAGTCTCCGACAATTATACTATTCCGATTGTCAATAAAGTTACCAAGAAGTGAGTAAAATCTAGTATCGGTATCGAGGGGTTGAACGGGAGGTCTATAAACAACAACAAAATTAAAACTAATACTACGCGCCCTAACTTCAACGCATATCGCATTAATTGCTGCCGGAAAATCTATCTTAACCTCGATAGCCCTAAGGGAATTACGAATGTACAGCAAAACGCCGCCACCAATCCTATGTAACCTATCATTAGTAAAGAGTTTAAAACCCGGTATATCAAGTTCCCCCAACAAGTCCCGAGTCACGGTATTTAACCACGTTTCAGTGATAGCAACTATATCGTAGTTGCCGGAATAAATTATCGCCTTAAATTCGTTTAATTTATTTCTAATACTACGCGCGTTACAATAAAAGACGTTTAAGTTATTTTTTACCATGGGCCGGCATTTTAAACTATTTTTCACGTCGGGCCCGCGTTCCCCGGACCCACAACGTTTCAAGAAGGCTTCGACCTATACAGGTTTCGTACGTTTTTGTCAATTAACCTACCTAGCCTAGCATTACCTATTTCATTAAAATGCACCCATATCTTTTATAAAAAGGCTAGGATCACTGAATTCGGACCACAGCTTCACGAAGGGTACATTTTCCTCAGCACAAATCTTTTCTAATTTAGTATTAAAAAATATCGTTTTAGACGTAATCCTAAGACCCAAACCGTGCCTAGGGGTAATACCTAGAACTAAAGACCTATCTGACCTCGCCTTTAGGGACCTAATTAACCACCTATATCTCTCCAAAAGGTCAGGCACTCTCGTATCGGGCCTATACGAGTCATTGCCCCCTACCATCATCACCAACATCGAGTGACGGGAAGCAACGTCAATCCTATCCACTTCGTCTCTAACTCCGTCAACCCTGGCCCCTGGGAGACAGACCCTTCTCTTGGTTGGATGCCGTTTAACGAACTCTGTGTCCATATGGCGCACTAAAGAGTCCCCAATTAAAATAGTTTCCCCCTCATTCACGTCACTTTCCAAATGGGCGAAAGGGTTCGAAACCTCGATAGGGGGGATTCCTATTACCTAACGTACGCGGCCTAGCTCCACCCTTAACTTCTTTAAATCCCTCTCCATCTACTAATCTCGGACCAACCTTAACCCCTTCAACTCTATACAACCTTCCCAATAAGCTACCTAAACTAGAAACTAGGTTACGCACCTCACCCTTCAAATTACTAACGTCTTCAACATTAGTAGCCCTACCCTTGCCCTCATCAAGCGTTGCAAGTCTTTCCGTTACCTCACGTACACTGCGTTTTATGTCAACTATTTCCTCCCTTAACTCGCAAAAGAAACAAACTGATCTCTCGGTAGTCGCCATAAGACGGCTGTTATAATCTTTAAAATCCGAATACCACCGGTTTACCCCACACCTAACACACGACGCTTTCTGCGACGGCATCGCGCAGTTAAAATTAGTTTAGAACCGTCACAAGTTTAAGTTAAATTAAGCCGGCGCGCGATGAAAACTTCTAAATCGCTAAAAACCACTAATATTCAATTACTTAACTAAAACAATGTGAATATAAACACAAGTATATAAAATTCAAAACTTTCCAAAAGTAAAATTATTAGCATTATGCAAAAGTAGAAGCAATATCAGAGAGCTCAAGAAATGAGTCCGTTCAGTACAGAGTCTGGCTGACGAATTGAACTGAAAAATGTCGTGCTCTGTTAGATCGATTCCCAGACAGAGAAGTGTCGAAAATATGGTTCAGCAGCGAGAAAATCTTTACGGTTGTCTAGATCGACTTTGCAGGAAACGTTCGCATTTTTCTCAAAAAGTCATGGTTTCCATCTTTATTTCAAAGTTAGGGAAGTCAGAGATTGTTTTTGTTAATCAAAATGCCAAAATCAATGCTGCTTATTACCAAGAAAAAATCCTTGATGCGGTCGATCATTGGCGAGCAAGGTTGCAAGCGTGCATTGATAATGGAGGAGGGCACATTCCGCATAATCTTGGACTCAATTAAGTAACTGTGTAGGGTAAATATGCAGCAAATAGCCCCACTTCGACTTTTGGTACGAAAGTTAGTTATTAGGGTGTGTTTTCATGTGCTTTCCTCAGAAATGCCACTCATTTGCCCGCATTTAATTGAAAGTATGAAAAAAATCTTTTTTTTTGTCGTTTTATTTTCAAGTAAACGCGGGGCAAATGAGTAGCATTTCTGAATAAAGCACATGAAAACACACCCTAATAACTAAATTTCGCTACCGTTATTGCTAACCTAACCTAACCTAAATGAAGAGACTTCGAAAAAAAAATAAATTGTTAAACCAACGAAAATATCATGACTTAACCTAAACAAACGTCAAGGGCATTCAGCTGACCTAACCGGGCATTCAGTTGACCTAACTTTGATATACCGTACCTAACCAATCATCATACTACCGAATGCTAACATCAAAAATTATGAACTCGAGGTGGGGCTATTTTGCGGCGCTAACTGTAGGTATTGCTCACAGTATGATTGGGAAAAATGTTTTTGGAGGAAAACGCGGTACTTGTAGGTTATCTCCCCCCACCAGTTTTGACAGAATATTTTCGTTAAAACTAACGAAAATATCACGACTTAACCTAACCAATTATCAAGGGCGTACAATTCAGAACCAATGTTATAATTAATAATAGATCAACTGTACGCCCTTGATAATTGGTTAGGTTAAGTCGTGATATTTTCGTTAGTTTTAACGAAAATATTCTGTCAAAATTGGTGGGGGGGAGATAACCTACAATTACCGAAAACGCTTATGAAAGCTAGATTACCACTTGCCGGAATGTGTGACTTCGCTAGTCACGTGCCCTTGAAGAGAGATATTGAGCCCGTAAATTTGCACGGAAACAAACTCTTCTGCTTGTTTTTTGGAAATTTGCGTTTACGCACAAAAACGTCTCGGTCACTACGGAAATAAAGGGGCTGGGAACACTCTGGACAGTTTCGCGTACGGGGAACGACACCGTGTTCTTGAAAAATGTGAACCGCTCGTGAATCGTTTATCGTCACCTAAAATTTTCACACTTCAACCTAGCCTAGGTCACAACTTTCACAAATCTCACTGCACATGTTTACGGGACAAAAATAAAAAAATAAAAAAAGACCTCAGCTGTATCAAAGACAGGTTTTTCCGTGACTAAACGGTCGAAAAAAAAATTGATAAGTTCTTTAAAATTCCTAATTAGCTGTCATTGGTTCATTAAGGCGTGGTTGTTTTTGAGTGTTTAATAGCCTACTATTGGTTAAAAAAAGGTGCACTGTGATTGGTCTTCCACACATTTCCAGAAAATTGTCTGAGAGCGAGGATGTTTTATGCCTGCTGGCAGGTTGCGAAACAAAAAAAATGGTTAAAACTTAAAAAATCAATCACTTCGTTAATTTTGAATTGCGGGGAGTCTGGCTTTCAACAAATTTATTATATTGCTGTATACTACCGAATGCTAACATCAAAAATTATGAACTCGAGGCGGGGCTATTTGCTGCATATTAACCCTGTATAGAAACAAAGTTTTTCTACCCGTGTCTGTATAATAGCGAATTACAAAATAATGGTTACAGTTAGCAAAAATCTAACTTCAGCATGAGATAGACCATGAAATTCTATACAGGACACATATATTGATTGTACAAATAACATTTGATAAATGTAGAATTATATTGTTCAAAATCAGGGTAATAGTTTTTTTGGCCCACCCTGTATATTCATAAATATATATGTATTTTAAATATAATTTAATAATAATAATAATAATAATAAATAGTTGGTCGAAATTGTTAAGTTGAAGACATTGAGTTTTCCTCCTCCTCCTCCTCTTTCCTCTTCTGTATTAGATTTCCTGACGTTTTGTTCTTATACTATGGACGTCTTTAGTGTATCCCTGTTAGTTATTCACGATTGGACTCTTGAAGATAAATACCTTTCCCCTTTGCAAAATATTTCTTTTCTACCTCCCTTCTCACACAAAGTAAAAAAAGAAAAAAATTCCGTGAATTTTGTTTAGTGATGTACTGGAGGGAGATTTTGGCCGGAGGCTGGAGGGCCAGAGTCTCCGGCTTAATAATTTTTCCTTCGGCTGGAGTCTCCGGCCAGAGACTACAGCTTAATGCCAAACTCTGAACTTTACATTTATATTCACCTATATATATATCTAAAGTAGCTAAATAGGGGCCTAACTCCTCAGTATTGTTTTATATCTTTTCTGTATGCAGTAGTAATAACTATAATTTCCTGTATTGGAAATCAACATTTTTTTAATCTCTCGAATTATATAAAGGTATTTTTTAAAAAAGTATAATATGCAAATATACAACATCTTAACTTCACAATAGTAGCATGGCTAAAATTATATCAGTAAATAGCAGTATGATAACCTTAGCGGATGATAATGTATGTATGGTAGTGCCTTTAGGTGTAGTTTAAGTTTATCAAAGTTACTCCTGCAAAGAAAGAAATCAATTTTCTTTCCTTTAGACATAGAAAATGGTGCTTGTGGCACACGTGACACGGGCCTAAGTCATTCTCTGAGTTAAGTGATGGGTGATTAAATACAGTACCGGTACCTGATAAAAAATAGGTATAGCTTTTGTCATTTGCCCTTCTAGTAGTGAATGACAGGGTTCATTATCACTTCTTTTAAAACAAGCTGGGCTGGACCAAGTTAATTAATCAAATGCTTTTGACCCACTAATTTAGTATTCTTTTCATTTTAAGCTACTAACTGGGTTACGTCTATAGCCTAACTAAGGCCTAGGCTAGATTGAATAATCTCATAAGCTCTCTTTGAGACTAAGTCAAAGCCAAATCCTATCATTTGTTGTTTTTAATTCCTAATTGCCCAATACTGACATTAAATTCACAATTCGGTTAATATGTTTTAAATGACATGGGCTGGACCTGTAAATCAAAATAACTTTTTATGAGGTAGTTTTAGTCGCTTTATTCAAATTTGTCAATCATTTTTTTGTGCAAATGCATATTAATGTTGAAAATTATGATACTAATAATATATATATATATATATATATATATATATGAATAGAAACGACATAAGTATTAAGGAACGTTTCTGCACACGAGGAGGAGAGATAACGAAATAATGAAAAATGAGGCGAACCGCCTGGGAATCGAACCCAGGGCCTTCCAATTGCCGGTCGGACGCTCTACCATTATGCTACGGACCTCACTCAATCACAAATCGAAATTCTCCCAAATAGGGCAGAAACCAATGCCCTCAGAGAGCATAAGTATTAAGGAACGTTTCTGCACACGAGGAGGAGAGATAACGAAATAATGAAAAATGAGGCGAACCGCCTGGGAAACGAACCCAGGGCCTTCCAATTCGCCTCATTTTTCATTATTTTGTTATCTCTCCTCCTCGTGTGCAGAAACGTTCCTTAATACTTATGTCGTTTCTATTCATTTATATACTGCGCGGTCATTGCAGTTATTTGCATATATATATATATATATATATAGGGTGGGCCGAAAGTCTGGATCCATAGGAAAATATTTATTTTAATACATAAATTACAACAAATGGTAAATACTTAAAATGAATATCAACTTTAACTCGTAAATGTGTATCCGTGATACTGTACAGTGGTTCGTACTCCAGTATAAACAACAAATTATAACAAATGCTCAAATTGGCGGCCTCTGACATCGAGACACTTAGGGATGGAATTTATGATTTTTAATAATTCTTCGAATTGACGTTCTCGAGATGCGTGTTTCATTTGATAATCTTCTTGTTGACTTTACTGGACTATTCGTTAAAGTTTCACATACCATTGCAGAGGTATTTCATCAGTTGCAGTTTTTGGACGACCAGAACGCCGTCGATCATGTACACTTCCTGTTTCTTTGAAACGTTTAAACAACTTGCCAACAGTCGCATGTGTTACTGGATGCTTATCAGGATGATTTCTATTGAATTCGGTAGCAACTTCTCTGTGTGTAGCGCCCTGTCTTGCGTACATGAGCACAAGTTCTACCCGGTCTTCTGTTGTTAGATTCGAAGCCATTTCTGGGCTGAAATAAAAAAAGTATTTGAGTATTTATACTGGAGTACGAACTACTGTACAGTATCACGGATACGCATTTACGAGTTAAAGTTGATATTCATTTTAAGTATTTACCATTTGTTGTAATTTATGTATTAAAATAAATGTTTTCCTATGGATCCAGACTTTCGGCCCACCCTGTATATATATATATATATATATACTAATTTTTGGTCGATGAGTATAATTTTGGCCTATTTTTTCGCTACTCTGCGACTTAATTAGTTTGTTGGTTTCTGTTCTGGCTATTTTTTTTTTCTAATTGGATTCAGTTTGGTGGTGTTTGTGATAGAATTATGACATGCCGTTCGTGTGGTTTCGACTTTGAGAACTTGATTCGTCATGACTCGTGCCCTAGATGAAGACAAAGCATTGGATGTTTTTATCGATTACGGCGTTATTCTCTCATCCTTAACTTGCCCGAAATGTGACAGTGGGTGCCTAATACGAAAAGATCAGACGATATTTAGGTGAAATAACCAATATTAACCTGTTAGGTTAATTGAATGCCCGGTTAGGTAAATTGAATGCCCGGATAGGTCAACTGAATGCCCGGTTAGGTCAACTGAATGCCCGGTTAGGTCAACTGAATGCCCGGTTAGGTCAACTTAATGCCTGGTTAGGTTAATTGAATGCCCGGTTAGGTCAACTGTTCGCCCTTGATGATTGGTTAGGTTAAGTCGTGATATTTTCGTTAGTTTAAACGAAAATGACGAGAGCAAACTTTTCTGGTTAATTTTGAGGTGTTTTGCACGTTTCCTGTGGTAATGCGTCGTTTACGAGATCTCGTAACATGAACATGTTAGGTTATGCTTTATTGTATAAAATGTAGTAAAAAAGACATTTTTCAAGTGTATTTTGGTGTGCTTTGTTCGAATATGACCTTCATTTCTTGTGCAAATGAACAGAAATACAATTGTCATTGCATGGCCCAAACACGTATTTCTGTTCATTTGCACAAGAAATGAAGGTTATATTTGAACAGAGCACACCAAAATACACTAGAAAAATTTATTTTTTACTTCAACTTCAGGCCATGTCATTTGCGGCATAATTACCCACACTTCAATAAAAGTGTTAGTGGAAATAATTAAAAAATGCCTTAATGCCTTCTGAAGTGAAGAATTATTTCAAAATTTGTGAAGATTAACAAAATACAGAATGTCTTGTGTAAGCTACTCCCACTAGTCCTAGAACTATTTTTTCAAATGTCCCAAATTTATAACTCACATGCTTTTCTCCCACTAATTTAGTGTTCTTTTTTTATTTCCAGCTTCAATTGCCTAACTAAGCTCTAGACTAGCTAATAACCTTTTAAGCTAGGTAGTGATGTGCCAAAATAATTTTAAAATAGCTTATAGACAGTAATGCCCTCTGAAGTGTGGAATTATTTCAAAATTTGTGAAGATGATGTTAGTGAAGCAGAATGTCTTCTGTGTACTCCCAAAACTACTTTTTTGTCAAGAGGCAATCCAAAAAAATCCTCCGAATATTATAGCACAAAACCATTACTGGATCACCTTGAAAAGAAACATCAAACAGCTTTTGCTGCAATAAAGAAAAAAGAAAAATTGGTACAGAAAAGGAAGCTTGGTGATACAACTCAAAATGTAGAAAATGCACCCAGCGTATGAGTTGACTGAAAGAAAAAAAATTTGGGATATTAATGAAAAAAGAAGCACTGAAATTCATTACAAGATTGGTGAAATGATTGCTGTGGATAATCAACCCTTTACATTTGTTGAAGATGTTGGATTCAAAAGATTAATGAACCACCTAGCCCGACAATACAGCATTCTATCAAGAAGGTACTTTTCAGAAGAAATCATTTCAAGCATTTATAGTGAGGTAAAAAGCAAAATTGTACATCAACTCAGTGAAATTAATGCATTATCTCTGACTTCAGATATTTGGACTTGCTCATATAACAATGAGAGTTTTATTAGCATATCAGGACATTGGATCAACAAGGATTTTGAAAGAAAGTGTGCAACACTACAAATAAGCAGTTTCAAAGATTCCCATACAGCTGAACATATATTAAGAAAAATGGAGGAAATGCTTAGATATTGGGAAATAGAAAAAGATCATATTCATGTTATCTTAACAGATAATGCAGCAAACATAGTAAAGGGTATGAGAACCGCAGGAGTGACCAATGAGCCTTGTTTTATTCATACCCTGCAGATAGTCATACATGATAGCATATTCGCCCAAAGAGCAGTCAAAGATATAATCTCTGTAGCCAGAAAAATTGTTGGACATTTTAGTCGGTCATCACTAGCCACAGCAAAATTAACTGAAATTCAAAAATCTCAGAACCTACCAATACACAAGCTTATACAAGATGTAGAAACAAGGTAGAATTCATCATATTATATGCTACAAAGACTTTTAGAACAGAAAACAGCAATAATTATATAATTTACGCTTCAGAGTCAAAAAACAACCTTCATATATTGAATGCAACTTAATGGAACTTGATAAAAAATATAATTCGTCTGTTACAACCATTTGAAGAGTTGACAAAAAAAGTTAGTTCCGATGATGCTGATTTATCTTTTGTAATACCTGCAGTGAATGTCTTACAAAAATATTTATAAAAAAATTGGAAGGATTGTGGTGTTAAAACCATGAAAGAAGAACTTTTGAATTCAGTTAGAGAACGTTTTGGCTCAATCAAAGAAAAGAAGCCTTATGTACTGGCAACAGTTTTGAATCCCCAATACAAATTAGTTCCTTTTGATAGTACTGACCATAAAAAAATAAAGTTCTTGCTCAAAGAAGAATTGAAGTCATTAATAAGATCACAAGAAACTGGCACTGCTACTTCCAGTTCAGATTCAGATAGAGGTGAGTCAGATGCAGTGGCGGTCCTAGCTTACATGACGCCCTGGGCGAACCTCACCTTCAGCGCCCCCCCCCCCTGTTCGCCAACACACACACATTCGAATCCCCCCAAAATAAAGGACAGACATAACTCTTTCACAAAATAACTTTTTATTGGACTAATTGTTGGAACTTCAGAACCAAAACAAAGACTCAAATTTCTGAATTTTACAAATCCTTCATCACGTAAATAGAATAACTCACTTAAGAGAATGTAATTATGATACTATGAACAGGAAAAATACAAATTAAATTGCACAACTGCCATAAATAAACTAGAGAATCAAATTTCTAAATTGTACAAATGCTCTATCACATAAATAGAATAAGACACTTAAGAGAGGGTAATTATTATGCTACACTTTGAACAAGAAACAAAATAAATTGCACCACAGCACAACTGCCATCTAAAGCCTGACTCTTCTTACCTTCCTTGATGCAAAGTCATGAATTAAATCATCATATGAAATCTGCTCAGCAATTGTATGATTTATACTGATGATGGCCAGACCGGTAAGGCGTTCCTGTGACATAGTTGACCTCAGGTAGGATTTGATGAGCTTCAGCTTTGAAAAGCTCCTCTCTGCTTCAGCAACAGTGACTGGAAGAGTAAGACCAATTCTGAGAGCAGTCCACAAATTTGGATATATTTCAGAGCGTGGCCGGTAATTTCGTCCGGTGCAATTTCGTCCGGTGCAATTTCGTCCGGTGCTATTTCGTCCGGTGCTATTTCGTCCGGTGCTATTTCGTCCAATGCAATTTCGTCCCGTAAACAAAAACGAAAAAATTATTGTCGCTAAAATTTAACAAGCGGTTATGTTCGTCCGTACATGATCTAGGGACAAGCAGTTATGTTCGTCCGTACGTGATCTTGTAAAGAAAGTTGTAATGCTGATAAGAAAGTTTAGTTCAACTTAGTTCCTTTCGTACACTTATAAAGAAAGCTTGAAGTTGAAACCCAAAAATGCCATATACAATTAAAAGCAGTCGTGGTGGCTCAAAGTTGGTAGATGATTTAAATTACATCTACCGCTTTCATTCAAAGAATAGTGACCGCAGCAAGACATATTGGCGATGTGAAGTGAAAAATTGCAGTGCTAGAGTCCATACTATGCCAGATGATCCGAATTTCACAATATGCAAGAAAACAGACGCACATGAACATTGCGCGTCTGCGGCGAAACCTACTGCACATAAGGTCATTAATGACATCAAAGAAAAGGCAATTACTTCTCAACAATCTTCAAGATCATAATTGCTAATGCTTCCTCGAACCTGGATGACTTATCACGAGCAGAACTGCCATCAATTAAAAATCTTGGACGAATATTAGAAACTGGAGGCAACAGAAGGAAAATGCACTACCAATCCCAAAGGAAAGGAAACGGCTACAGTATACCGAGTCTTCACATTTTTAGAAAAACGGATAAAAATTTCTTTTGTTCGATAGTGGTTCTAATGATGAAAATAGAATATTAATTTTCGCTACTGAAAAAAGGATTGGATGATTGATTTGAAGTGCAATAAAAATTGGGCTTGTGATGGAACGTTTAAGTGTTGCTCTGATATCTATTATCAATTGTTTACGCTTCATGTTGTCATAGAAAAGAAAAGTGTAACAAGATTGTTTGCTTTGTTGCCGAATAAGACCGAAGATGCTTACGACCGGCTTTTTTCAACTTTGAAAGATCTCTATCCTGATTTGACTCCAGAGTCATTGATGATAGATTTTGAAAAAGCTTCTTTAAAGGCATTTGAGAGTGTTTTTCCGAATGTCGTAATTACTTGCGGTTTATTTCATCTGGCCAAAAATATATATAGAAAAATAGTCGATCTTGGATTAAAAGTCAGATATCATACAGATAAATAATGAATTTTGTCTGAAAATAAAATGCTTTACAGCTTTGGCATTTCTACCAATATCCGACGTTATTGAAGGCTTCTTAAGTCTTATCGATAACGATGATCTGCCTCAAGAGTTTGTAAGTTATTTTGAAACCCTCTACATTGGAGGACTAAGAGGACGAGGAGCTAGACAACGAAGACTTGCACCAACGTTCCCAATAGAAATCTGGAATGTCCACAGTAGAACTTTACAAGGCTTACCAGGTACCAATAATAGCATTGAAGGCTTCCATAATGCATTGTAAAGTTCCATAACGAACAGTTATCCAAATATTTGGAAGATGCTAAAAGCACTACAGGGAGAAGAGAGTTTGGCCCAGTTGAAAATAATTCAATTTGATGGAGAAGAAAACGCCACAAAGAAGAAGTACAAAGTGATAGATGCCAGATTGAGGAACCTCGTCCTTAAGTATGAGAGCGAATTCAAAATCCAATTTTTAAGACGAGTTGCAGTGGTTATGCACACCTTTTAATTTTTAAGTTGTTTTACTATCACTATTAATAAATACTTTATTTGAATTTGTCTCTATTTTTAAGTATGAGATTGAATTTTAAATACAATTTTTAGACGAATTGCAGTGATTATGCACAATTTTTTATTTTTTATTTTTTAACATTACTATTAATAAATACTTTGTTTGAAATTGTCTCCTTTTTTTTACCTTTAAATAAATTATATTGACTAAACGGACGAAATCGCACTGGACGAAATCGCACGGGACGAAATAGCACGGGACGAAATTGCATTGGACGAAATAGCACGGGACGAAATTGCACCGGACGAAATTGCACCGGACAAAATTACCTAGAACCATTTCAGAGAGCTCCCTTTCATGGATAAATGTCAGCAGTTCAAGCAAGGATATGGTCTTTGATGGCAAGTCAGGCAAGTTCTTCAGCTCCTGTGCAAGCTCTCTGCCATCCAAGTCAGATTGTCCCTTAAAGTGTAGTGTAGTACTAAGGTTCACACATTGTTCTGTCAGCTCCTCAAATGTGAGATTTTGGAAATGTGTCAGCACTCCAAACTTCTCTCCACACAATTTCCAACGTGGAAAATCTTTCCTGAATGGCTGATGTTGCAGCATCAACCACTGCATTGAAAAATGTCACCTCCAGCTTCTTCAAAGCATCAATCAAGGGCTCATCAGATGCTTCATAGGAGAAGTGCCGCTTTGTGGACCTCAGCCGTTTTTGTTTTAAACAGCCTCCACATTCATTTGTTCACAGATATCTGTGGCTGCCATTTGTGCAGCCACAAAACCTGTTGCCCTGTAATTGCGGAGACCTCTCTCTGTTTTTTTTAGGAGATTTACTGCAACATCAACGTGCATGCTAGGAGACTGCATCTGCTTGCTCACATGATGCTGAATTTGGCACAACAGGTCATGCCACACCACTGAACAAATGGCGAAGCGGTATGACCCAACCTCCTCTGACAGAGATTGAGCCTCGACCTTTATTACAGAGTCTTTGGTGTGGTCCCTCACCTCGATCAGTGCATCTCTCACTGCAGCTGCCTGATATCTCAGGGGCTCCACACTCTTGATCTTGCTTTCCCACCTTGTATCAGACCACATCTTCAATGTGATGTTCACATGTTTTTTTCAAAATGGCCCATCGTTGTGTGGAGGCTGAAAACAAGTTGTAAAGCTTCTGCAAGATGCCAAAGTAACTTGTGGCATCAATAGATCCCTTAGCAGCATCGGCCACAAGCAAATTCAGAGAATGAGCCCCACATGGAACAAACAGAGCTCTGGGATTAATTTCTAGGAGCCTGGATTGAACACCCTTGTTTTTTTCCCCTCATGTTGGCCCCGTTGTCGTATGATTGTCCTCTACAGTCCATGAAAGGAACTTTTAGCTCCTCCAGTCTCTTCAGAATCAGAGATGCCAAATGTTGACCAGTGGACTCCTCTGCCTCCAAAAACCCCATGAAATGTTCCTTTATATGGGGCTTCCCCTCCAGTGACACAACCCGAATCACAACTGACAACTGTTCAGTGTGGCTGATATCTGGAGTGCAATCTAGAATTATTGAAAAAAACTTTGATTGTTTGATGTCGCTCACCATTGCTGAAATGGTCTTGCTGCTCGACAAATCAATGAGTTCGTTTTGTATGTGGTGGCCGAGGTAGCTGGTGTGACTGGAGGTCCCTTTTTGGACACGGTTAATGTGCTCTTGCATTATAGGATCAAATTGTGCCATCAGTTCAACTTCTTTCAGAAAATTGCCATTTGATGGTGAGAACAATTTTTCTGTATGTCCCCTTAGTGCCAAATTCCTAACTGCCAGAGAATGCACAATAGCAGTGAGACGTGTCAGCACCGCTCTCCATCTCAACTTCTCAGCCTCCAGAAGTGCCATCTCCTGCTTGTCAATGGTCTCCCCCTTTCTCATCCTCACTGCCAGTTCTTTCCAGATTTTCATAGAATTTAGGTGTTCTGAACTGTTGTCATGTGATGTGAGCAATGAGCTTGCATGCTTCCAGTCCGAGAGTCCCAAACTTGTTAAATTTATTTTCCTCTTGGAAAATAATGTACAACAGAAACAGAAAAGGCTGTTGTTTTTTAAGGAATACTGTAGACCAACCAACTTCTGGTTATATTTTCCCCACTAACCAATGACTTCCTGAAGTATTGATGGTGGAAACTTCTTCCGTCACTGTCGTTTCTATGGAATACAAAGTCAGATGGTACTTGACTTGGTCCCCTGGAAACCAGTTGTGTCCGAATTCTCTCAGTCAGAACTGAAGGCCAGTTAGCAGGGTCGGTGGACAGAGACTCATCCTCAGGAGGCGATTCTGCTCCAGGCATTTCTAATAGAAAGAACAAGAGCATTACTCATTAGTATACACACCTAAGTTAGATAACACATTATTCACAGCACTTTGTTATGGTGGTGGTGTTATGGAATTATGGTGGTGAAACACCACACATACCCAGTAACCCAGACCCAGTGATAATAACATTATAATTTATAACTGTTTGCAAAATGCTTTGCAGGGATGCACACACATACACATACACACACACGCACACACTCACAGACATATGTGCACACAAACTCACCTGAAGAGTCCTGCCGGGGAGAAGTAGAAGCAAATGGGTCTTCATCCTCAGGATCAGACTGCATTTGTGGAGACATATGTGAGGCTGAGGAGGTAGATGGCTCCTCAGCCTCAATAATGGCAGAAGTAGACGGCTTCTCATCCTGGCTAGTGGCAGAGGGTGTTCCAAAATATTTCAAAGTGCCCCTGCAAATAGTAAAATAGAACATAACAGACCAATGCATGAATAGGCTAGTACAATTAATTTAACATGTTATTAAGCACAATTTATTAAACTTTTAGAATAGGAAACAAATGATATACAACCTCCTTGGTTAATGGCTAATTATATACATAATAGTACACTTCAAATGACTCAGAAAGCTATATCACAAAATAGCAGTGCAATATAGCAGTGAAGAGTAGATGACATAGCTCTATACCTTTATCTTTTGCTCGTTTCTCCTCTTCTTCTTTCCTCTTTTTTCTAAACTGAGCACCTGATAGCTTTGACCTCTTCTTATCCATTTGCGGTTATTTGACAGACCTTAGTGGCTTAGTGTGAAGATTCGTTCTGTAATAAATAATATACATTTCACTATTTAACCAAACCCAGAAAAATAACATTACATATGTTAAAGTATGGGCCTTTATTCCCAATAATATTAATCTGGAAGCATTTTGCATTGTTTAGGTCTTTTATGGGAAGGTTTATGGAAAATGCAATAGATGGTTTTTTATTAATAAAAATATATTTATTGATCTTTTATTATTTATTTTATTTTATTTTTTATTTTTATTTATTTCTTTATTTATTTCTTATTTTTATTTTTATTTTTTTTGCAGGCGCTCATGCCGCCCCTCCACAAATGCCGCCCTGTGCGGCTGCCCATATTGCCCATATGAGGAACCGCCATTGGTCAGATGACCAGCATTCTCAATCAAATATAGAATCTGTAACCTCAGATATTCAAAAGGAGACTCATTCCACCTTCTGGGAGTGCTTTGATGAAATGTTGCAAGATAAATCTTCATCAGAAGATAATCAGGAGCTAGAAATAACAACATGAGAAACTACAGAGTGATGCTAAATTACCGGTATGTGAGCAAAAAAGATCCAGGTCAGGCAGGTCTAGTCTGAAAAGAAAACAAAATCTTGAAAATAAAATAGAAATTGATATGAATAAATACTTTGCCACTCCATTCATGGAAAGATCATCAAAATCTACAGGCACCACTGAGAAAACAACTGATACAAATGATCCTCTGTTATGGTGGAAAGAAAGGAAAAATCTTTACCTGAACTCCCATTTGCCTGAACTTTCAAGAAAATACTTGTCTCCTCCACCTTCAAGTGTATTTAGTGAGAGAATGTTCAGCCAGGCAGGAAATACTTACACATATAAAAGGAATCGGCTCTCTCCAGAACATGCTGACCAACTCCTGTTTCTTCACCAGAATTTAAAAATATTCAATTTTGAATATTAGTAGTTAGTACTATAATCATTGTGTAATTTCTTAAAGTTCAAATATTTAATTTATCAATTATTAATCCTTGGTCTGAAGTAGGCCCTATATATCAAATTTATTTGATATATAGGGCCCTCTTCATTTCATTCCATTTGCAAGAACATTTTTGTTTCATAATTAGCCTCCCAGGATTGTAAAAGTATACTATTATATTAGGAATTATCAAGGGACTCTATTTTGATTTTCCATTTTTTTCTACCTGTCTGGAATTGTGTGCTAAATATTTCCTTAATAAATTCATTAGTGTTAAATGTTTTTTATTATGATACAATATTTCCAAGACTCTTACACTAGTCAAGTTAAAGGTAATTGCTTGGCATGTGAGTTGATCTGAAGAGCATTTAATAAAACTTCAATCAATGCAAAACTCCAGCCGGAGGGCGGGAGTTTAAAGTAAGCTCCGGCCGGAGCCGGAGGTCTCCTAAAAGGCCGGAACTTCTTCCCGGCCGGAGCCGGAGCTCCGGTGCACCACTAATTTTGTTTATGTTCTTTGAAAGAGAAATTTACAGTTTCACGATTTCAATAATTATTTCTTTTACACAAATTGTATCCATTTATTTTCTTTCTTTTCCAAATATTTCATCATTTCTTTTTCACTTTTTTTCAGAATGAAGACCAAATATACGAGTAGTAACAAACAGCAAACACATTTATAAGTATTGCATTAAAATGTATACAATCATATATATATATATATATATCATGCGGGTTGCTTCTACAGAGCTTCAATTTAATATTTAGGAGAAATCCAATGACAAGGAGAAATGTAAATGCCATGAAAAGTCTTCTTTAATGCGCAACGTTTCGAGCAAATACGCTCATCTTCAGGCTGTATGATAACAATGTGAAATTAAAATCAATAATTGAATGAAAAACCAGACAAAGAAAATTTCTATAACCTATTCATAAAGGCAAACTTTAAAAGACTGAAAAAAGAGGGTTAAATTCTAAGTTATACAGATTTACATTTAAAATTAAGAAGCTATTTTTAAATACATATAGTAAATGTGAAATTAATACACTGGAAAAATTAACAATAGTACACTGGAATAATGAAACTAACTAACCTTTCACTGCAATTTCCGAGGCTAGACTGATTTAAGCACAAAACGAGAAAACATAAGATAAGATAAGATAAGATAAGATAAGATAAGATGGTGAGGGCGATTGGGGAAGGGGGGATTATAAGGAATTGGGGAAGGAGGAGGGATTATAAAAAGTTTAAAGGGACGGCTGATGAGTCAACATTTAACGTCGGGGTCAAAGTTTTAATATAAAAGCGATTCCAGAATTCTAAGTGAGTTGGGACAAGTATTACAACCAAGAATTTTAAAATTTTCTAAAGTGACATCAGTTTTACATTTGATACTGTGTTCCCGAATGCTAGAAACTTCTTTAGTTTTTAAAATTTTACCTGTTCGGCCACTTATTCCCATATGCGAATAAAATCTAGCCCTGAGAGAGCGAACAGTGCTGCCAATGTAATTCCCAAGGAGACACCTAGGGCAGGTAAATAAATATACAACACCGCTACGCAACGAGTCAGGGGTTCGATCCTTCGCTGAGAAAAAGCTACCTAAAGACGTTTTATTAATAAATATGATGCGGAAATCAGTATGATAAAAAAATTTCCTTAACAACTTTGTAAATTTAAGCTTAAATTCCTTATTCAAAGGACCCATTTCAGGTACCAAGAAATATTTTATATCCTTCGGCACTGTAATACAAGGAAGTTGAGGGCTATAAACATTATTTAAGAAGGATCTAATTAGTTTATCTACATATTGAACAGGAAAACTATTATTGGTAAAGTATGATCTTAGATTATTAAATTCATCATTAAGTAAGGTAAAACTAGAGGTCAAATTATATCCTCTGAACAGGAGAGTTTTAATACAAGACATCTTATAGTTGAAATCAGTAAAACTAAAAAAATTCATGCCCAAACCAGTGAAAGTGGGTTTCCTGTAAACTGATGTAGTAATAGAATCACCGTTTTTCGAAATTAAAAGATCTAAAAAGGGAAGGGAGCCATTTTTCTCAGTTTCCATTGTATACGTTATATTGGGGTGCAAAGAATTTAGGAAGTTAAAGAATTGTTGCGCTTGTACCGCATTATCAAAGACAGCTATCGAATCATCAACGAAGCGTCGATAGAAAATTGGCTTGAGATGAGTTGGAGATTGACTAAAAATTACACTTTCTAAATGAGTCATAAAAAAATCAGCTGCTAACGGTCCGACAGGTGATCCCATCCCTACACCATCAATTTGTTGGTAAACCTTATTGTTGAAAGTAAAATAGCATTGTTTGAAGACCAATTCTAAAAGTTCCTTAAAATGAGACAATGAAAAACCATGAACTAATTAGATCCTTCTTAAATAATGTTTATAGCCCTCAACTTCCTTGTATTACAGTGCCGAAGGATATAAAATATTTCTTGGTACCTGAAATGGGTCCTTTGAATAAGGAATTTAAGTTTAAATTTACAAAGTTGTTAAGGAAATTTTTTTATCATACTGATTTCCGCATCATATTTATTAATAAAACGTCTTTAGGTAGCTTTTTCTCAGCGAAGGATCGAACCCCTGACTCGTTGCGTAGCGGTGTTGTATATTTATTTACCTGCCCTAGGTGTCTCCTTGGGAATTACATTGGCAGCACTGTTCGCTCTCTCAGGGCTAGATTTTATTCGCATATGGGAATAAGTGGCCGAACAGGTAAAATTTTAAAAACTAAAGAAGTTTCTAGCATTCGGGAACACAGTATCAAATGTAAAACTGATGTCACTTTAGAAAATTTTAAAATTCTTGGTTGTAATACTTGTCCCAACTCACTTAGAATTCTGGAATCGCTTTATATTAAAACTTTGACCCCGACGTTAAATGTTGACTCATCAGCCGTCCCTTTAAACTTTTTATAATCCCTCCTCCTTCCCCAATTCCTTATAATCCCCCCTTCCCCAATCGCCCTCACCATCTTATCTTATCTTATCTTATCTTATCTTATGTTTTCTCGTTTTGTGCTTAAATCAGTCTAGCCTCGGAAATTGCAGTGAAAGGTTAGTTAGTTTCATTATTCCAGTGTACTATTGTTAATTTTTCCAGTGTATTAATTTCACATTTACTATATGTATTTAAAAATAGCTTCTTAATTTTAAATGTAAATCTGTATAACTTAGAATTTAACCCTCTTTTTTCAGTCTTTTAAAGTTTGCCTTTATGAATAGGTTATAGAAATTTTCTTTGTCTGGTTTTTCATTCAATTATTGATTTTAATTTCACATTGTTATCATACAGCCTGAAGATGAGCGTATTTGCTCGAAACGTTGCGCATTAAAGAAGACTTTTCATGGCATTTACATTTCTCCTTGTCATTGGATTTCTCCTAAATATTATATATTATATATATATATATATATATATATATATATATATATATAAATAAATAAAAAAAATTTAACTAAAAAAGTGTTGTCATTATTATAATTATTATTGTTAATATTATTAAGTTAACTTATTAAAATTATATATTTGAATTTTTTGACAGTATCTCGCAAACCAATAATTTTTTAGTAATTTTTATTTAAAAATAAAAAAGTGGCGGCCTTACAACGGAGAAGATCCATTCTCTCCGCTTCTTTTGATTCCTGACTTTTGCGCCACGCTATATATATATATATATATGTGTGTGTGTGTGTGTGTGTTTTAAATATTCTGGCTATCACTCAACAAGCGGAAAATTGGAGAAATAAAGAGGTGAACGAACACATTGAAACTTAAAGTGAACATCTTGCATTGTTTATGATTCATTTGAAGGATGGAATAAATGAATTTATTTTTAGCGTCGTTTCTCAAACAACTAAAGTCGTTATTTTATTAACAGGACATTTTTATCCTATGAAAAACTCGTTTGAAAGCTATTTGTTAGTTATATACATATTCTTTAAATATACTCTTTAAATCTTTATTGTTTTTACATTAGTACGAATTAGATGTTAGTTTTGTTTGAGAGAGATTATAAATAGGAATGACTTAAGAATGTCTTTTAGCCATGCCTCTCCTCAATCACCCATTTTAAACAAATTATTTATTTATTTTTATTATTTCTCTGCTATATAAGATCTTTGCATTCATTTCTATTTCAACACTATAAGCTCAGTTTAGAATTATTAAGTTTTCTAAAATACAATAAAGCTAAGTTCTCGCATATATATATATATATATATATATATATGAATAGAAACGACATAAGTATTAAGGAACGTTTCTGCACACGAGGAAGAGAAATCACGAATAAGTGTGCAGAAACGTTCCTTAATACTTATGTCGTTTCTATTCATTTATATACTGCGTGGTCATTGCAGTTAAATGCATATATATATATATATATATATATATATATATATATTGTGTCTAAATGGGTGAAAATTGTTATGAAGTGTTATTGTGTTATTTCATAGGAATTCCATCGATGTAATTTTAATAAAAAATGTATGAAAATGTTTCTTTTCGTAATCCTTTTATTTTATTATATTTAAGATCATCTTAACTTATTAAAGTTATTAAATGTACATATTAGAACTGTTTCACACGATTCTCTCAAACCAATAATTGTTGAGTAACATTCCTCGAACTGTTCTTCTTCGTATAAAAGAGTTAAATTGATTCCATTATAACGACTGAAGAGGAAAAGCGAGTAGAAAGTCCATATTCGAAAGTGAAAGTTTGTTGAGAAAACCGTTCGAGGAAAGCGAAGAAAGGGAAAGTAAAAGAATGAGTAACAGTCAGTAATTAGTCTCTGGCGAAGGTCAAACATGACTTCCCTACTTTCAACATTGAACAAAAGGGAAAATAAGGTAAAAATGGCCTTCGAGTGGGAACAAATAATTCTGGTGGTAAGTATGGTTTGAGGACACCAAATGGGCTAATGTAGAGAAAACTCCAGGGTATCTCTAGAGGTACTTTTGCTCCTAAATCTAGTGATGATATTCATTTCTGGGGGGAAATGGCTAGTTTTGAAGTTATTCGATTTTTAATTTTATGTCCAATGAAAAACTCTCTTACATTCTGCAGCCAATCAGCGCATTTGTTTCTTGACGATTAGCCGGATGCGCATCAGTTGTTGCTTTGTTTGTCATGGCGTGTGACGGCTGCAATCTCTCGTTCGTTCAAGCAGTTCAGAAGTATTTAGACAACGATGATTTGGCTATTAAACTATTTCAGGAACACGGTTTACTTCGAACTACTAGGAAATAGGTTAGGTTAGGTTAGGTTAGTGTGCTTATTACTGTTTTTGTGTGTGTTTACCCCTCAATTTCCCTCTTCTTCAAAGCCCTGCCCACTTTCGTGTGATCCAGATTGTTAGGGAAGAAACGGCCTATATCTCGAAAACTAGCCATTTCCCCAAGAATTGAATATCACCACTGGATTCAGGAGTAAATGTACCTCTAGAAATACCACTTCTTATTAAAAAATTGTTATCCCAGGGTTTTCTCTACATTTACCCTCTAATGTCATAGGGAGAATAAAAATGAGTAACTATATATATATATATATATATAGAGAGAGAGAGAGAGAGAGAGAGAGGTATATATAGTAGTTAAAGGCACTTTGAAGAATCACATTTAGGATTGCCAAAAATTATTCTTATACCCAGGTGACTCTTATGATCAGTATATGTATAAATATAAGCAGTATATAAATATATAATAAAAACGATTCTTAAAGGGGGCTTATTCTTATAACCGTGATTCTTATATGCAGCTTTATATATATATTATATATATATATATATATATATATATATATATATACTTACCCAAACTGTAACCTTTAACTAGTCTTTTAAATGTGTAATTATTATGTAATAATGCCATTAACTCGTTTACTTGACATCTAGAATCACTAATAATGATTCATCCATTGAGAATCATTCGAAGCGTGTCAAGAAGATTAAAAAAAAAAGATATTTAGAGTTTGTTGCATCGATGATTCTGCGAAGTGAGAACGTTCATTCGCTGTGAAAGGACAGTCATTCCGGACTTTGGTCGAGAAGGAACGGGATGGCACCATATCTGCTGGATACAACTGCCGCTTCTCGTTTGTGCCCTTAGGCATTGTAATTGGTATAATTTGAACAGGGATGCGCCGTGACTATACACACACACACACACACACATTAATGGAAAGACTCATGCCTTTAACCCTTTAAAGCCCTGAATTTTTTGTAGGGTTAAGTTATGAATGCGTGTATTTGAAACGTTAGCAATTGGCATCTTCAGTCCTTAAAGGGTTAATATGCTATTGTACAATAAAGTTTGATATTTCGACAATTTTCATTTATAAGTTTTGATTATCAATTCTCTCTCTCTCTCTCTCTCTCTCTCTCTCTCCTTTTACTATTAGGACCCTACTGCTACCTCATGCGTGGGAAGAGAGGCTTTGGAACCTCTATAAATAACACCATTTAACGCTCGTAGGTTGTGAGAGACTGGGATGGAGGGGTCCCAGGCGTAGGGGCGCGATGAATGGAGTGTGGCTAGTGCCCCATTAAGCCCATTCCTAACGCGTAATGGCCTGACCAGCCCCCTGCGACCGTTCTTTGGTGACCAGTTGATGGTGCTTGGCTGTACTGCTCTCAGGTGAGAGAGCTTTACTGCCCAGCTGGCTGCCAGGCCAGCGTAAAGTCTCGGGCGTAGCCTCTGGGTCTGGTGGGATATCCCTTGAACACTGGATTCTAAGAGTCTGGCCGCTTGTGAGTGACTAGTAAGACTTAGTAAGGGGCTGCATCTCGCTGTCGCTCCTGGCGGGAAATCCGTGACGCCTGCGTCGCGAGTGTTTGTCAGTTGGTAGCTGCGACACGTTTGGGAATGTCCGGCTCTGGGGAGACCTTTGGTCGGTGCGGCAGCAGCGAGAGGTGTAGTCTTCTGGAAGGGATGAACGTCACTTGCAAATAGGTGGATGCGTCTACGCGCGGGAAGAATTCAACCCCCCCCTCCTTTTTTATATACTGGTCAGAACGCTTTTGATAGTTTTCATTAGTGATGGGACGATACCTAAATTTCAATCGATGCCGATTCCGATTCCGATGCCAATAAAATGTCCCGATTCCGATGCCGATTCCGATTCTCAGTATTTTTATAGATAAGAGTTTACTTGGTGCTCTTCGGAAAACTATACCTATGTAGTCCTATTTTATTTATTTGTAAGACTAACTATATAAAGTAATAGTATGGTAATATTACCATGTGATAACACGTTTAGACAAAGAGAATTGAGAAGTTAAAAGTTTATACGTAATAAGAAGTACTCAGGGTACAGACAAAAGGCGAAAATATTAGATTACATTAAAATAGAGACAGTAAAAGATTACAATATAATACACTTTTGCACATGGTTACCGAGTAGGACTGTTAGGAAGAGAAAGAAATTGCGATGCTTAAATATACGCTACGATTAATAATTAATGCCTACTCAAAATGTAATATTTTACTACTTAATTCTAAAAGGAATACATATAATTAATGAAATAAACTAAATGTTTTAAAAATATAAAACAGTAATAGAATAGTACACAGTAAAATATAATTGCGACATGACTTATGAGTTGCACTGAAAATTCATGCTACTATGAAATTACATTTTAATGCTAGCGGTATAAAAATAGAGAATAATCAGGTACATTAAATTCTTTTCTATATTAAATGAATTCTAAGGATAAACATAAACTAATTATTTATTTATATGGAATGCAGAGAACAATAAAATAAAAATATAACCTCCTTATACTAACGAACTCTACTTACATAGGCTATAATGAGTTATGAGCGGATCTAGGATCTAAAGTATGTTGTTTCTAAGTAGGCTGGACTATGATTGATAGCTGCAGTCACGCTGCTATAGTTTTGTGTCTCATGGGTATTGCATCATGTATTGAAACATGGAATAGTTGCTTTCATTGGTTAGATCTGACGTTGCCATGTATTGCAAGATGAAATAATTAAATACTAAAAATTAAAATCTTCTTTTGAATTGAATAAATTGCTATAAATAAAAATACTAAATTTAAGTCTTGAATATTGAATATCAGATGTAGTGATACGCTTTATTATTTATTTTCTTCATTATTTATTTACGCTTCTTTCTACTTTACTATTTCTCTGTTTATTCTCTATCGGCTCTTTCTTTCATTTATCACTTTCTTCGTATAGTTTCCGGTAGCAACGCCGAGTTCTGACTCTAAAAGACCGTTACAAAACGAAGGGGGGGGGAAGGTATATTAATACTCTTATTAACACTTATTACGTTTTATTAATTTCGAAAATGGTTTAGTTAATTAGGGGATATGCGAGTATGAAATATTACTAAATATATTTAGGTCGGAGAGGGCGCAAAACAATTTAACTTTAAGATCACATGGCTCTAAATCTTACGCGTATCGCGTCCACCTCAAGACTGAAAACCGTTATAGGGTAGTCCACTCTCAAAGCCTATTCAGTATTACCAACCCTACCCATTTTAAACAATTAGTTTCATAATTATTAGTAAATGATTTCCATTAAACATTATCTTATTTAATTAAACAAAATTTAATATTCTTAACTAAGCATTACTACACTCGCATCACCCCCTTGAAAATAAGTTTTTCATTAGGAAAACTTATTAATATCGTTTAACAATGTCAATAAATTTATTCAACAAACTTATATATTTTGCAATTTTTTTTCTTTTTTTTTTTCTTTAACACTTATTCAAAGTTTAGAAATAGACAAGAAATAATAGAATGACAATTCCCATACATATATTGTATCATATTATAAAACCGAAAACTTTATAATTTTCACATTTGCATAAAATAACATTTCACTCTAATAATTAAATTACAACCTGTAACTAATCTATACATGCCAAAAAAAAATAACAGAAAATTTTCTTACAGTGGCTACACAAATCTCAAGTTCACAATCTATTCCCGCGATTTCTCATCAACGATCGCTTTACATTCGAAACAATTATTTGTATAGTTATACAGTTACTATCAGGGCAACAGAAAAAAAATAAGAAAAAGTTTACATAAAATACTGACCAAGAGCGCACATACTATTTCACGAAAAACAACAATTTTGGGCAAATCGCACCCTTTTCACTTATAATTTCATTAGATAATAATCAGTACATTTATTTGCTGGACGTTGTTTAGATGACACTCCGCACGCTGACAACGGATTTCAATTTTCAATCGCAGCTCTCCTACTCACTTCGCTAGAATGCAAGGGATTGCATCAATCAATATGCAACAGGGCAGCACGCTATAATGGTTCCGCACTCTCTCCAATGGCGAAAAAAAAAACAAGAGACGTCCAATTCTAAAAGGATCAGGGGGGGAGATATCTGAAAGCGGGACCACGCGCTGGAATTGGACGGAATTTGCAATTCTAGAAGTCGATGAAGAAACTCGCCTTGTCTCATCTCCACTTTTGTCGGTGAACGCTGCTCTTCCTACGTCCAGCTGAAAGACTCTTCCACTGGCAACAATCAAACGATGACTCCGCCGTAGGCCGTTTCCCAACGAACCTACTGTATGTCTGTATGGACAGTACAGTCGTAGGCGCCCGTTCAAGCTCTCGTGGCTTGTCTACCGCGCGCTTTGTTGACACATATTTAGCGAAGCATTCGAGCAACGTGACCAGCTACTGCCCGAAAAATACCAGTAGACCATCTTCGATCGAAACTTTCGTGTACCAAGACCCTGCACACGTAAATTTCTCTTCTCTTCCGGAACTGTCCTGCGCCAAGTCCCTGCGCATTCGGTTCCTCTCTTCTCTCTTCTCTTCCGAAACCATCCTGCGCCAAGTCCATGCGCATTCTGGTTTCTCTTCTCTCTCTCTCATTGGTGATCGATCACCTATCCGGTCGACTAAACTCAGTTGATGGAACTCGGATTCAACTTGGTTGACCCAAATTGAGCCTTGCAATTTTGAAAAAAAAAGTTTATTCTAAACGTGTTTCTGTACTGCTTATCATTTCATATTTAATTTATCAAATTCTCTCGACAGTTCACTTCGAAATACTAACTACACATTTGCTCTGGCCAAATTCACGGAAAAAATGACAAATCTAAAAATTTCGCAAAAATTTAATCACATCTAGCTACCAATAAGGTCACTTATGGCAGTTTCAGCGGAGAAGATAAACAAGGTCATAAAACGCTAAACAACATTGTACAGTATAAATATAAAAGCGCCCATACATAGTAACTGTTAGTATAATTTAAGAATTATTATTGTTCAAACTATCGTCAGAAATCGCCTCAATACCTCCAAATACAAAAGACAAAAATGAACCCCACAAACTTCATGTCATCCATTCTCTGACAATCATGAACCCTCTTGCTTTGAGGAGGAGCACACAGACGCCACAAAAACGTTACTGGCTATCTAGGAGGCTCCATTTCCGAGTGTACACTTGAGTCAATGTTTCAAATGCACTAGTTAACTCCGACTGAAGGTTTAAACAATAATAATTTTCTAAACAGTTATTAAAAAGTAAAAAAAATTTAAATATTACTACCAAAAATTATTTTAATACAGTAATTCCAACTTGAAACGTCAAATTTCATAAGAATTGTACTTGCAATTCGCAAATTACATCTGAGATACAACTCTCTCCTTCAACAGAAACCTCAGTATAGTTTGCAAATCACAGAAATCTCAGCAATTTATCGTTTCCAAGTGAAATTACAAATTTGCATAATTATACTAAATAAGAATAGATCATATGTACTAAAAAAATACACGCACCCACTGTAAACAAAAACAACACATTACACAATTAAGAGCGGTCGCTTTGTTTGTAAGCGAACCTCTATACAAATATCCCTAACCGAATGAAACTGCATTATATCCTGACATAATTTTGTAATATTTTCCATGCAAACGCTCAAACTAAAAAAAAAAAGGACATTTTTCATTTCTAATTCCAAATTAAAATACCAAATTAAAACATCCTTTTTAGAATACAATCTAAATTTGAACTAAAAATTTTACCATTTTCATTGAACTGGAAAGAAAAATAAAAATCGGCCTATCTGTACAAATAAAATTGATTATTGAATGAATTCATAAAACGTAAAAAAATTTTCTACACAAATTTCTGTAATTCAAAAAAATTATAATTTCCAGATTTAGTAAAATGTGTACCGTCTCACATTGGCCGCCAAAATAACAATAAAATTTACTGCCGCTTTTAGGCCTATAATTAATAAATTCAATGTTACGCGCGGAAAGAGCTATTAAGAATTTAAGTCAACATTTGTGCTTTTTAAAGGAAAATCCTATGCTTATTTATGTTAAACCAATGAAAATTTTGTTAAATAACTAAAAATTTACTACTCAATAGACATACCGTAATAACGGTTAATCTCCGAACAATATTTTACGATAGGCCTACAAGAAATTCTTCTTAAGTACGATACAATAGCCATTTTACCAAATATGTCGGAATTGTCGTGAAATGAACGAAAGAAAGAGAGAGGAGAAAACAATAATCAGCTTACCTACCAAAGTTATGGGTATATAAATATATGTAATTATATATATAACTAATAAATACGTATTAGTTAATAAGTAAGTATATAATTAATGAGCATATAAAAAATACAAAAAAAACTTATAAAAAATTTTACAACACACTTTCTCTATTGCAGTTAAACGAATTCTGCTTATTTTGAAATTTAACACAATCCTATACGGCGACTTACAATCTGACAAATTTAACATGTTCAAGATTACCTTTCGACTGTCAATTAACTGTAACTTAACCTATATAGCGCGAAGCGAGCGAAGCAAAAAGCCCGTAAATCTATATCAACAAAATAATCCTATTATTATATACAGGCAATCGAAATATAATCAAAAATCTGCTAATGAAACCCAGAAAATTTATCTAAAATTTTCGCTAAAACATTTTGAAAGGACCATATGAAATGTGTATCATACTGTATTTAAACTAACAATTTACTTACGTACAATTTTTTTTCTATATTAATCGTTATTATTATATTACAATTACTACTAATTCCAAAAGTTTTAAACAAACAAGTAAACAACAGAGGTAAGCTGAACCAGGCATACAGTGGAAGAGACGAAAAGAAAAGAAAATTGAGTCTTCAGGCAGCACGATAATTTTCAAACTATACCCTCTCCGACCAAAATGCACGAAATTTAACGTAATAATGACTCGCGATATGGAGTCAGACAAACTTTTCTACCGAGTCTGTACCGCGACTAAGAATTTTGAGTCACTAGACTGTGAACGTAACGGAACAAACGATGAATTTCAGAATCCAACGAACTCTCACGAAATTAAATGTTTGAGGCGTGAAGTTTTTCAGGGACGCTATCAGGATGCGAAGCGCCATTTTTAAATTTTATGTACAATGAAATTTTAAGGCATGAAAATCGAAATTTGCCTGCAAACGGGGTAAATTTTGCATTTAGATATTTTAATAATCGAAATAAAATATTCATTAACGCTATTTGTTATTATACCGGGTTTTAAGAATTTTAATCGAAATACTAACACGTGGGTAAGCCTCACAAAATATGATGTAAGACCACCGCTTGCCACCAGATGTAGTGATACGCTTTATTATTTATTTTCTTCATTATTTATTTACGCTTCTTCCTACTTTATTATTATCTCTATTTCTTCGTATAGTTTCCGGTAGCAACGCCGAGTTCTGACTCTAAAAGACCGTTACAAAACGAAGGGGGGGGGGAAGGTATATTAATACTTTATTAACACTTATTACGTTTTATTAATTTCGAAAATGGTTTAGTTAATTAGGGGATATGCGAGTATGAAATATTACTAAATATATTTAGGTCGGAGAGGGCGCAAAACAATTTAACTTTAAGATCACATGGCTCTAAATCTTACGCGTATCGCGTCCACCTCAAGACTGAAAACCGTTATAGGGTAGTCCACTCTCAAAGCCTATTCAGTATTACCAACCCTACCCATTTTAAACAATTAGTTTCATAATTATTAGTAAATGATTTCCATTAAACATTATCTTATTTAATTAAACAAAATTTAATATTCTTAACTAAGCATTACTACACTCGCATCACCCCCTTGAAAATAAGTTTTTCATTAGGAAAACTTATTAATATCGTTTAACAATGTCAATAAATTTATTCAACAAACTTATATATTTTGCAATTTTTTTTTCTTTTTTTTTTTCTTTAACACTTATTCAAAGTTTAGAAATAGACAAGAAATAATAGAATGACAATTCCCATACATATATTGTATCATATTATAAAACCGAAAACTTTATAATTTTCACATTTGCATAAAATAACATTTCACTCTAATAATTAAATTACAACCTGTAACTAATCTATACATGCCAAAAAAAATAACAGAAAATTTTCTTACAGTGGCTACACAAATCTCAAGTTCACAATCTATTCCCGCGATTTCTCATCAACGATCGCTTTACATTCGAAACAATTATTTGTATAGTTATACAGTTACTATCAGGGCAACAGAAAAAAAATAAGAAAAAGTTTACATAAAATACTGACCAAGAGCGCACATACTATTTCACGAAAAACAACAATTTTGGGCAAATCGCACCCTTTTCACTTATAATTTCATTAGATAATAATCAGTACATTTATTTGCTGGACGTTGTTTAGATGACACTCCGCACGCTGACAACGGATTTCAATTTTCAATCGCAGCTCTCCTACTCACTTCGCTAGAATGCAAGGGATTGCATCAATCAATATGCAACAGGGCAGCACGCTATAATGGTTCCGCACTCTCTCCAATGGCGAAAAAAAAAACAAGAGACGTCCAATTCTAAAAGGATCAGGGGGGAGATATCTGAAAGCGGGACCACGCGCTGGAATTGGACGGAATTTGCAATTCTAGAAGTCGATGAAGAAACTCGCCTTGTCTCATCTCCACTTTTGTCGGTGAACGCTGCTCTTCCTACGTCCAGCTGAAAGACTCTTCCACTGGCAACAATCAAACGATGACTCCGCCGTAGGCCGTTTCCCAACGAACCTACTGTATGTCTGTATGGACAGTACAGTCGTAGGCGCCCGTTCAAGCTCTCGTGGCTTGTCTACCGCGCGCTTTGTTGACACATATTTAGCGAAGCATTCGAGCAACGTGACCAGCTACTGCCCGAAAAATACCAGTAGACCATCTTCGATCGAAACTTTCGTGTACCAAGACCCTGCACACGTAAATTTCTCTTCTCTTCCGGAACTGTCCTGCGCCAAGTCCCTGCGCATTCGGTTCCTCTCTTCTCTCTTCTCTTCCGAAACCATCCTGCGCCAAGTCCATGCGCATTCTGGTTTCTCTTCTCTCTCTCTCATTGGTGATCGATCACCTATCCGGTCGACTAAACTCAGTTGATGGAACTCGGATTCAACTTGGTTGACCCAAATTGAGCCTTGCAATTTTGAAAAAAAAAGTTTATTCTAAACGTGTTTCTGTACTGCTTATCATTTCATATTTAATTTATCAAATTCTCTCGACAGTTCACTTCGAAATACTAACTACACATTTGCTCTGGCCAAATTCACGGAAAAAAATGACAAATCTAAAAATTTCGCAAAAATTTAATCACATCTAGCTACCAATAAGGTCACTTATGGCAGTTTCAGCGGAGAAGATAAACAAGGTCATAAAACGCTAAACAACATTGTACAGTATAAATATAAAAGCGCCCATACATAGTAACTGTTAGTATAATTTAAGAATTATTATTGTTCAAACTATCGTCAGAAATCGCCTCAATACCTCCAAATACAAAAGACAAAAATGAACCCCACAAACTTCATGTCATCCATTCTCTGACAATCATGAACCCTCTTGCTTTGAGGAGGAGCACACAGACGCCACAAAAACGTTACTGGCTATCTAGGAGGCTCCATTTCCGAGTGTACACTTGAGTCAATGTTTCAAATGCACTAGTTAACTCCGACTGAAGGTTTAAACAATAATAATTTTCTAAACAGTTATTAAAAAGTAAAAAAATTTAAATATTACTACCAAAAATTATTTTAATACAGTAATTCCAACTTGAAACGTCAAATTTCATAAGAATTGTACTTGCAATTCGCAAATTACATCTGAGATACAACTCTCTCCTTCAACAGAAACCTCAGTATAGTTTGCAAATCACAGAAATCTCAGCAATTTATCGTTTCCAAGTGAAATTACAAATTTGCATAATTATACTAAATAAGAATAGATCATATGTACTAAAAAAATACACGCACCCACTGTAAACAAAAACAACACATTACACAATTAAGAGCGGTCGCTTTGTTTGTAAGCGAACCTCTATACAAATATCCCTAACCGAATGAAACTGCATTATATCCTGACATAATTTTGTAATATTTTCCATGCAAACGCTCAAACTAAAAAAAAAAAGGACATTTTTCATTTCTAATTCCAAATTAAAATACCAAATTAAAACATCCTTTTTAGAATACAATCTAAATTTGAACTAAAAATTTTACCATTTTCATTGAACTGGAAAGAAAAATAAAAATCGGCCTATCTGTACAAATAAAATTGATTATTGAATGAATTCATAAAACGTAAAGAAAATTTTCTACACAAATTTCTGTAATTCAAAAAAATTATAATTTCCAGATTTAGTAAAATGTGTACCGTCTCACATTGGCCGCCAAAATAACAATAAAATTTACTGCCGCTTTTAGGCCTATAATTAATAAATTCAATGTTACGCGCGGAAAGAGCTATTAAGAATTTAAGTCAACATTTGTGCTTTTTAAAGGAAAATCCTATGCTTATTTATGTTAAACCAATGAAAATTTTGTTAAATAACTAAAAATTTACTACTCAATAGACATACCGTAATAACGGTTAATCTCCGAACAATATTTTACGATAGGCCTACAAGAAATTCTTCTTAAGTACGATACAATAGCCATTTTACCAAATATGTCGGAATTGTCGTGAAATGAACGAAAGAAAGAGAGAGGAGAAAACAATAATCAGCTTACCTACCAAAGTTATGGGTATATAAATATATGTAATTATATATATAACTAATAAATACGTATTAGTTAATAAGTAAGTATATAATTAATGAGCATATAAAAAATACAAAAAAAACTTATAAAAAATTTTACAACACACTTTCTCTATTGCAGTTAAACGAATTCTGCTTATTTTGAAATTTAACACAATCCTATACGGCGACTTACAATCTGACAAATTTAACATGTTCAAGATTACCTTTCGACTGTCAATTAACTGTAACTTAACCTATATAGCGCGAAGCGAGCGAAGCAAAAAGCCCGTAAATCTATATCAACAAAATAATCCTATTATTATATACAGGCAATCGAAATATAATCAAAAATCTGCTAATGAAACCCAGAAAATTTATCTAAAATTTTCGCTAAAACATTTGAAAGGACCATATGAAATGTGTATCATACTGTATTTAAACTAACAATTTACTTACGTACAATTTTTTTTCTATATTAATCGTTATTATTATATTACAATTAACTAATTCCAAAAGTTTTAAACAAACAAGTAAACAACAGAGGTAAGCTGAACCAGGCATACAGTGGAAGAGACGAAAAGAAAAGAAAATTGAGTCTTCAGGCAGCACGATAATTTTCAAACTATACCCTCTCCGACCAAAATGCACGAAATTTAACGTAATAATGACTCGCGATATGGAGGGTCAGACAAACTTTCTACCGAGTCTGTACCGCGACTAAGAATTTTGAGTCACTAGACTGTGAACGTAACGGAACAAACGATGAATTTCAGAATCCAACGAACTCTCACGAAATTAAATGTTTGAGGCGTGAAGTTTTTCAGGGACGCTATCAGGATGCGAAGCGCCATTTTTAATTTTATGTACAATGAAATTTTAAGGCATGAAAATCGAAATTTGCCTGCAAACGGGGTAAATTTTGCATTTAGATATTTTAATAATCGAAATAAAATATTCATTAACGCTATTTGTTATTATACCGGGTTTTAAGAATTTTAATCGAAATACTAACACGTGGGTAAGCCTCACAAAATATGATGTTAAGACCACCGCTTGCCACCAGATGTAGTGATACGCTTTATTATTTATTTTCTTCATTATTTATTTACGCTTCTTCCTACTTTATTATTATCTCTATTTCTTCGTATAGTTTCCGGTAGCAACGCCGAGTTCTGACTCTAAAAGACCGTTACAAACGAAGGGGGGGGGGAAGGTATATTAATACTTTATTAACACTTATACGTTTTATTAATTTCGAAAATGGTTTAGTTAATTAGGGGATATGCGAGTATGAAATATTACTAAATATATTAGGTCGGAGAGGGCGCCAAAACAATTTAACTTTAAGATCACATGGCTCTAAATCTTACGCGTATCGCGTCCACCTCAAGACTGAAAACCGTTATAGGGTAGTCCACTCTCAAAGCCTATTTACCAACCCTACCCATTTTAAACAATTAGTTTCATAATTATTAGTAAATGATTTCCATTAAACATTATCTTATTTAATTAAACAAAATTTAATATTCTTAACTAAGCATTACTACACAGAATATCAGTAATCAAATTGCAAATGAAAATTAAATTTGTGCTCTGAAAAGAAAAAGATAATTTAATTAATAATTAGTTCATTTTTGTCACTAAATGACAAAGAATCGTTGTAAGAATCGAAAGTCGTAACCAAATTCTTACGATTCCGATGCCGATTCCTGAAAAACACTCGATTCTTCCGATTCTCGATTCCGATTCCGATTAATCGTCCCATCACTAGTTTTCATTGCTAGAACGCTTTATCTTATTCAAAGTATTCAGAATTCGAAAAAAGAAAAAAAAAAAAAAGTTACAATGACTGGACCGCAGAAATTGAAGGCTGAATGTGCGAGGTGTGAAGTGAACCAGTGGGTGACGAACTTCAAAGAAGTTTGCTTCGAGAAGATCAACCACTCCAGCGTGTGCCGCTTTTGCGAACACATGCAGTTTTACTTGAAGCTGGAGGAGAGGGTCCGGCGGCTCGAGTCGTCCATATCGGCTGTTGGAGGTGCGGCGGTCAATGACGAGGCTGCGCCGCCCTCCAACCCGGAGCTCATTCAGGATAGGATAGCTGCCGTGGAAAGGGGGTCCAGCGATGGAATGGACAGAGCTCGGGACCACGGAGAAAGGGTAGAAGTGAAACCGGGGGTCAGGGTTCTAAATCAGTGTCAGGAATCGCCAGCGACCCACGTGGAGTGCATGGAACCGCGGCGTAAGGTGGAGGGCGTAAAGAAGGGGCAGATAAAGAAGGGTGGGAAGGGGCCGATAAAGAAAAAGGGTGGGAAGGGGCCTACTGATGACCCAAAGAAGCGGAAGGATGTAGCTGCCGGTCGGGGTGGGTCGGGTGGTGTAAGTGGTGTAAGTGCGGCCGAGTTTATGGGTGAAGACGGGTTTCGAAAGGTCTCGGGCAAGAAGGTTGCGAAGCCGAAGCCCAAGACCCCAGTTGCCCCTGTCAGGACATCCAACCGCTTTAGTCTCCTGTGCGCGAAGGAGGAAGACACCATTTTAATTGGGGACTCGCAGATTAGGGGCCAGGAGAAGTACTTTGCTTCTGCAAACCGAGACAGGAGAAAGGTAAGGTGCTTACCCGGTCGGGGAACGGCGCACATAAGGAAGGAATTAGATAAGGTGCGCGTGGCTAGTCGGAGGACTGCGATCGTTGTCCATGCTGGTGGCAACGACTTGTTCCTCAAAGGCGGTAGGGTAGGTTCAACGGAAGGGATCATCACCGAGATCATGTCTCTTGCGGATGATCTGAAACTTAAGACAGACAGGGGAATGTTGATGGGTATTTTACCGCGGATGAATGCCAGTGACCACGCGCTCAGTAAGGTCATTGGCATCAACGAGAGGGTGCAAGACTTGTGCGTCCCACTGGGCGTGAGGTTGGTTGACCCGTTCGACGCGTTTTCGGGTAGGTGGGACCTGTATCAGAGGGATGGTATCCACCTCAATGTCAGGGGTAAAGGTGTGCTAGGCACGCTGCTTGACCGGCACCTATACCGTATGGTGAGGTCGAGTCCGGGGAGAGATGATGGGCCCCCACCGGGGAGGGATGATGATGAGCCAGTGGCGGACGTACCTTCAACTGAAGGGTGCGTCCAGGTACAGGTGGGTGACTCTCCTTCCACGTTGGAGGGGGCTCAGGCTCCTGCGGAGATTGTCCCCTCGTTAGTGAGGGTCTCTTCAACTCCCGACAGTCCTGGCTGTTCGGGAAACGGGTCGTGCTAGGGGGCGGTCAGAATAGGGGAGGCTCCCTCCGTGCAATGCTTTTTAATGCTAGGTCGATCAGGAACAAGTTTGGCGAGCTACGGGCGCTCTTAGCATCAGAATACCAGGATATCGTTGCTATCACCGAGTCCTGGATTCATACTGATCGTAGGGACTACGTTGGGGAGTTCGAAATTCCAGGGTATAGAATGTTTCACAAAGACCGCACCCGTGGGGAGGGGGGTGGGGTACTAATATACGTCAGAGACACGTTGAGTCCGGTTGACTGCCAGCTCCAGTCGGAACGGGAGCTGCTTGGCGTCGATCTGAACGTGGGAGGGACGAACTATAGGTTAATCTTGGTGTACAGACCTCCGCATCTCCTCCTCGAGGAGGATACAGCCCTGTACACCGAACTCAGTAGCCTGCTAGGGGATAGGGTGTGTGTAGTTTTAGGAGATTTCAACTGTCGCGGCATAAAGTGGGAAAACAGGACTGCCGATGCTGAAGGGAGGAGGCTAGTTGACTTTGCTGATGAGAACTTCCTCACTCAGTGGGTCAACGAGCCTACACGAGACGAAAGCGTTCTAGACTTAGTATTCACGACCGAAGACAACCTCGTCACTGGCCTCACCGTTGACGAATCATTGGGCGGGAGTGATCACGGTCTTATTAGGTTCCGTGTGTGCGTCCCTCGGGTGAAGCGTAGTAACTCGAGAGGCAGTAAGCTCGATCTCCGGCGGGCGAACTTTGTTAGCCTCAGGGATAGCGTAGGAGAGATGGGGTTAGAGGTTGGCGGCGATGTTGAGGGAGTGTGGAGTGCATTCCGGGACGAGTTTATGGTGCTGCAGTCTGCTGCCATACCCTCAAAACCGGTCACCCCTGCTTCAACGCAGCCTAAGTGGTCCAATCGTGACATCGCTTCGGCTATCCGAAATAGGAAAGTAGCATATAGGAGGGCGAAGGCCAATCGTTCCCATGAGAACACTGAAGCGTATGTCCGCCTGTGTAGGGAAGTGAAGGCGAAGGTTAGGCTAGCTTGGATAGTGTTAGATGTACCGCGACAGCCGTTGCCGATAGAATAGACAAACTGAGCGCGTTTAAGGCTCCTGGGCCAGACCAGTTTCTCCCCAGAGTGTTGCGAGAAGTGCGCGACCAGGTGGCTCCCCACCTGGCTACAGTCTTCAACAAATCGTTGGAGATGGGCCAGGTGCCTGGTGACTGGAGGGAAGCCAACGTGACCCCTATCTTTAAGAAAGGGGATCACGAAAGTCCAGGGAACTATCGTCCCATTAGTCTCACTTCAGTTGTAGGTAAATTATTAGAAGGGATAATAGCTGATAGGATCGTTGACCATTTGGATTTCTACAAGCTGCTTGGGGACTCCCAACATGGGTTTAGACGGCATAGGTCGTGTCTCACCAACTTGCTCGAGTTTTTCCACGTCATGTTGAGTGAGTATGATAAGAGTAGGGCGATTTATATACTTTATCTCGACTTTCAGAAAGCCTTTGATAAGGTACCTCACCGCCGGCTAATGGTGAAAGTGGGCGCGCTGGGTATCGGTGGGGAAATAGGTAGGTGGATTGAAAACTGGCTGAGGAATAGGCGGCAGAGGGTTGTAATTAAAGGGGCTAGTTCGGGTTGGGCCTCGGTCACTAGTGGGATTCCTCAGGGTTCCGTTTTGGGGCCACTGTTGTTTATCATTTACATAAATGATATCGATGGTGGCATCGTCAGTCGGATCGCCAAATTCGCTGATGACACCAAGCTTAGGGCCAATGTTGGGACGCCCGAAGCTATCGAGGAACTGCGTGCAGACCTAGGTAGGATAGGAGAGTGGTCCGAAAGATGGCAAATGCCGTTTAACTTGGGTAAATGCAAAGTGATGCACATTGGCTACGCCAATCCCAAGTCGGACTACTCGATGTTGGGTAGTAATATCGAGGTGACTGATTTAGAAAAGGACTTGGGTGTGCTAATTAGCAGCGACCTTAAGTTTACGAAACAGTGTGTAGAGGTGGAAAAGAAAGCCCAGAAACTATTGGGTTATATCAGGAGGCAATTTCAGTTTCGGAACAAGGAGATTGTGCTCTCACTGTACAATTCCCTTGTTCGGCCGCACCTGGAGTATGCTGTGCAGTTCTGGTCACCCACCCTCAGGAAATATATTGAGAGGCTGGAGCGAGTGCAGGCGAGGGCCACAAAGTTAATCCCTTCCATTAGGCATATGGGCTACAATCGACGATTACGCGCCCTGAACTTGTTTTCGCTTGAAACTCGGAGGCTGCGCGGTCAACTGATCGAGGTCTTCAAGCTCTTACGCGGGTTCAACGATGTCGATTTTAGAAGTATGTTTAGTTTAAATGATAACCCAATTCGCAACAATGGTTGGAAGTTGGATTTGACCCGGTTTAGGACTAGTGTGTGTGGGAATTACTTTACGTATAAGATCTGTGACACATGGAACAGGTTACCTTCGGAAGTTGTGAACAGTTCCTCTGTGGATCAGTTCAAGGAAAGGTTAGACCAAATCTTGCACACTATTTGAGTGTGTACAAAATTTTCCGTGGCACCCGTTGCCATTGGTACGTCCTCGGTATGGGCCGCAAGGCCTTTTGAGGTGCTTCTTTTCCTTGTAACTCCTTGTAACTCTCTGCTTAATGAGTACTTTGCGGGAGTGTTCACCAGGCAGGACACCCGCGTCATCCCCGAGCAAGGCGTATAAGCACGAAGGTGCTGGCCTGGCTAGTGTTCGATGTACCGCGACAGTCGTTGCCGATAGAATAGACAAACTGAGCGCGTTTAAGGCTCCTGGGCCAGAGCAGTTTCTCCCCAGAGTGTTGCGGGAGGTGCGCGACCAGGTGGCTCCCCACCTGGCTACAGTCTTCAACAAATCGTTGGAGACGGGCCAGGTGCCTGGTGACTGGAGGGAAGCCAACGTGACCCCTATCTTTAAGAAAGGGGATCACGAAAGTCCAGGGAACTATCGTCTCATTAGTCTCACTTCAGTTGTAGGTAAATTATTAGAGGGGATAATAGCGGATAGGATCGTTGACCATTTGGATTCCTACAAGCTGCTTGGGGACTCCCAACATGGGTTTAGACGGCATAGGTCGTGTCTCACCAACTTGCTCGAGTTTTTCCACGTCATGTTGAGTGAGTATGATAAGAGTAGGCCGATTGATATACTTTATCTCGACTTTCAGAAAGCTTTTGATAAGGTACCTCACCGCCGGCTAATGGCGAAAGTCCGCGCGCTGGGTATCGGTGGGGAAGTAGGTAGGTGGATTGAAAACTGGCTGAAGAATAGGAGGCAGAGGGTTGTAATTAAAGGGGCTAGTTCGGGTTCGGCCTCGGTCACTAGCGGGGTTCCTCAGGGTTCCGTTTTTGGGCCACTGTTGTTTATCATTTACATAAATGATATCGACGGTGGCATCGTCAGTCGGATCGCCAAATTCGCTGATGACACCAAGCTTGGGGCCAATGTTGGGACGCCGGGGACGATCGAGCAACTGCGTGCGGACCTAGGTAGGATAGGAGAGTGCTCCGAAAAATGGCAAATGCCGTTTAACTTGGGTAAATGCAAAGTGATGCACATTGGCTACGCCAATCCCAAGTCGGACTACGCGATGTTGGGGAGTAATATCGAGGCGAATGATTTGGAAAAGGACTTGGGTGTGCTAATTAGCAGCGACCTTAAGTTTACCAAACAGTGCGTAGAGGTGGAAAAGAAAGCCCAGAAGCTGTTGGGTTATATCAGGAGGCAATTTCAGTTTCGGAACAAGGAGGTTGTGCTCTCTGTACAATTCCCTGGTTCAGCCGCACCTGGAGTATGCTGTGCAGTTCTGGTCGCCCACCCTCAGGAAAGATATTGAGAGGCTGGAGCGAGTCCAGGCGAGGGCCACAAAGGTAATCCCTTCCGTTAGGGGTATGGGCTACAATCGACGCTTACGCGCCCTGAACTTGTTTTCGCTGGAAACTCGGAGGCTGCGAGGTCAACTGATCGAGTTTTTCAAGCTCTTACGCGGGTTCAACGATGTCGATTTTAGAAGTATGTTTAGTTTAAATGATAACCCAACTCGCAACAATGGTTGGAAGTTGGATTTGAAACGGTTTAGGACTAGTGTGTGTGGGAATTACTTTACGTATAGGATCTGTGACACGTGGAACAGGTTACCTTCAGAAGTTGTGAACAGTTCCTCTGTGGATCACTTCAAGAAAAGGTTAGACCAAATCTTGCACACTATTTGAGGGTGTAGAAAATTTTCCCTGGCACCTGTTGTCATTGGTACGTCCTCGGTATGGGCCGCAAGGCCTTTTGAGGTACTTCTTTTCCTTGTAACTCCTTGTAACTCTCTCTCTCATTTATTGATAACTTTGAACATACTGACAGCAACAGTGAATTTGTACAAGTCATTTAGTTTTAAAATACTCGTATTTAGCTCTTTAAACATTGGGGAAGTGTGACTCTGTCTGTTGACATTATTCGTGTGTGTTCGCAGACATTTTTTACGAATTACTTCCAAAGGATGTGTTATATATTTCTTTGAGTATCCCATGTTGTAATGCAATATAATAAATGTGGATGGATGAAGGAATAATATAGGGTAAGGAATGTGTTTTGAGAGGGGATCTTTTTTTTTGTTTAAATAATATGAAGGGAAATCTTGATATTTTGGATTTAATATGTCGTACATGACTTTTGAAATTTATTTTTTCGTCTAAATTAATGCCAAGTATTTTTGCCTCATTCACCCTTGCAAGAGTAGTATTCCCAATTTTTATTTGACAGATTGTATTATGTTTTGTGGTAATAATCATATATGTGATGAATTTGTTAGGTTCAATAAAAGTTTATTAGTACAAATCCATTTATGCACATTTTCTAATTGTCTGTTCGTCTCTAATCAGAAAGTCTGCGTTATGATGGAAAGAAGTATAGTATCATTTTGTATTGTACGCAACTTAATGTGGTTGAGAAATGAAAATCGTTGACGTGAATTAGAAATAGTAATGGTCCAAGAATAGATCTTTGCGGGATTCCACTCGTTAACATCGCTAACTTATCTTTTAATTTGTAACATGATTTAAACTAATCGAGGACATTTCCCCTTATTCCATATATGTGAAGTTTGTTCAATAAGATTTCATGCGAAAATGTGTCAAAGGCTTTTTGACAAGTCGAAGATCGTACACGATAAACTTACTAAATTCTTAATCAAATACGGTATTTTAACTAAAACACAATTTGGGTTTAGAAGCGGGCATGCAACGGAAGATGTCATAAACATGCTATTAGAAACTATGTATTAGAACTTAAACAGAAAAAGAACACACTGCCTTGATCTTCCTCGACTTGTCAAAAGCATTTGATACACTTCCGCATGAAATCTTATATCCTCGATTGGTTTAAATTATATCTGCCAAATTGTCATCAACACATCAAACTAAAAGATAATATATCGGACAAGGCGATGCCAGGGGCGTACCTAAAGTATTTGGCACCCGGGGCGGATCCTTCCTTTCGCACCCCCCCATAAATAATTTTAAAATTTAAACACACAGAAAAATATATTATGTTTGCAAGTAGATTTTTAAACAGTACAGTACTGTCATAAGCAAATTGGAAATAAGAAAAATGCAGGATATTAAAAATTCAGTGAACAGGTAATACTGCATTTTATTTTATATAAAAAACAGGAAATCCAGTCTCAACGCTCAGCCTATTCTTCAAAGGTAAATAGGACTTCACACCAGAAAGAAAGGTAACTCAAAAAAGAGAAATCACATACAGCAGACAGCAAAATCTGAGCTGATCCTCTTGTGTCCACATTTTCTTTGGGATCGCACAGCACAGTACTTCAAGGGTTGAGGCCAGCTTTTCAAAATTTGCCTTCACTGGTTTCACAGAGTCATAATGAGCACTCCGTCTTTTCTGGGAAAGTCTTTTGACTGTCATGCCTACATTCTCCATCAGCACTTCTCACATGAAGAAACGCTTCCAAATGAGTGCACTCCGCAAAGGTTCAGAGAATGATTTGCACAAGGCACAAACAAAGCCTTGGGATTAATCTCTCTGATCTTTGACTGAACACCACCATGAATCCCAGCCATAGTTGCAGCGTTGTCATATCCTTGACCACGGCACAGGTTTATGTCCAGTCCATCTCTCTCCAGATGTCTCAGGATATCCCCTGTGAGCTCAGCAGCAGTCTTTCCGGCAAATGGGAAGAAGCCCAAGAATGATTCCTTTACTTCAACTTTGTCACATTCAATATGGACGTATCTAATCACTTCACACATCTGATCATTGTGGGACACATCAGGAGTGCTGTCAAAAAGAATCCCAAAATACTTTGTTTTCTTGATATCAGCCACTATTTTTTTCTTTGACGTAATTCCACAAAAGGCAAATGAACTCATTCTGAATCTTTGGAGGTAAACACGAAGCCACTCTCCTCCCAGATGGAATAGAATGCTTAATCCTTACAAAATGTTCTTTCAAAACTGGATCATAATTTGACAGCAACCCTACCAATTCTATGAATTTTCTTTTGTTTGCTGATGACATGTCCTCTTTGTGACCACGAAAAGGAAGATTCTGGTGAGCCAGAAACAAGGTTACGTCCAAGAGGCGATGTAAAATATCCCTCCATTTCTTTCTCTCCTTGTCCATTGTTGCTTGATGAACTTGATCAATGGTTTTTTGAAGCTTCAACCCTGCTTCCAAGGTCTTCCATTTCTCCAGACATGAGAAATTCTGCTCAGAAGCCTCATGGTCAGATACCTTTGGGTTTATCTTCCACCATGCTTGAAACCCAGTGACAAAGCTGGATGTTCCAATTCCTTTGTCATCAAGAGCAAACAGTCTGCAGCAAAAACAAAACAAACTTTCTTTTGATGGAGAGTAAACCATCCATGTTCTCAAAACTTTCTCTCCATTTGGCAGAGCCTTATAGAACCATGCAGTGGTCAGCTGTCGACTCTTCCCTTGGGATTTCTCTCCTTGTCTTTGAACTGCACTGAAAGGTCCATCCTTATTTTGGAAGGGTTCACTTCCCCTCTCAATAAGATCAACTCTCAAGTCATTTGGAGACGGGATTGGCCAAGCAGCGACATCAGAATAAATTGAAAATCTATCCGTCTCCTCTTCTTCATCAGAGTCTTCCTCCTGTTGGTGTGGACTTCTGCTGGCGTCTCCTTCCTCTTCATCAGTTTCACTGCTTTCAGAAGATGAATTGCCATCCTCCAGTCCTTGCTCTCTCTCATTTGAATCCTCTTGTGAAGATGCTTTTTGTATTTGCCCTTCAGATTCACCAGGCTGAATATCTTCAGGACTTTCTCCTATTGCACTTGATGTTGAAGGCGTCACATACTTCAAAATTGATCCGGACATTGCCTGAGCCACCTCTTCTCTTGCCTTCTTCATTTTTCTTTGTTGGAATCCACTGGGTCGATTTCGCTTCATAGTGGATGTTTTCTGCAAAATTTGAAAATCAAAAGGTATAAAGCATGAACATGCATAACAAGCATGAACTATTATGACTTGAAATACATTAACTGAACAAATTGTCTGTGATTATTATTATTATTTTTTTAGGGGGGGGGGGGTTAAGTGCAAACACGACTCCCAAAAAAAGCAGAAAACCATGAGCATTACTCACAAATAACTAGACCACTAACAAAATGAAAATTAACAGTATATCCAGTAAATAAAGAAGTAAAAAAAATTTATTACAACAGAAAAGCTTCAAACAGGTAGTTCTCAAACTTTTTCCAACCAGATACCCATTGAGTTATCAGATTATCAACCCAGACAAGCAGAGACAATTAATTATCATTATTATTATCATTATTAATTATCATTAATTATCATTTATAAACACTTAAACATCACTATGATACTGTACCACATTATCAAAAATTACTGGACACTGGTATAAGTACCATGATATTGTTATAAACACCAGCACTTTATGCTTTATCATAATTATTTAATGAAACATGCCTCATGTTTGTGGAGTCACAGTGTCAAGTGAACAGGACTTGGAATGTCAGTTGCAGCCAGCTGGCTATGCTCAACAAACTGATGACTAAAACGTCAACAAAGTTCGCCTTTCGATGTAATTTTTATCAAATATTTAATTTTTCGTTTGTAAATTTTGTATTGCCAATAAAAATAAAAATGTTTTTATAGTGAAAATTAACATTAAGCTGTTGTAATAGTTTGAACATTTTAAAAAAAATTTCTTACTTTGGCGAATTTTTCATTTGGTTTGAAAACTTGTACTGGTATTTCAACTCTCCCGATGGCACCCCGCTCCTGGCTGTCACCCGGGGCGGACCGCCCCCCTCGCAGCCCCCTTAGTACGCCACTGGGCGATGCTAACTAGTGGAGCTCCACAAGGATCTATTCTTGGGCCATTACTGTTTCTAATTCACGTCAACGATTTTCATCTCTCAACCACATTAAGTTGCTTACAATACGCAGATGATGCCATACTTACTTCTTCCCATCATAACGCAGACTTTCTGATTAATGAAACCAACAGACAATTAGAAAATGTGCATAAATGAATTTGTACTAATAAACTTTTATTGAACCTAACAAATTCATCTTACATGATTATAACCAAAAAACATAGTAATGCAAACTATCAAATAAAAATTGGGAATACTACTTTCGCAGAGTGAATAGGATTAAAGTACTTGGCATTAATTTAGACGGAAAATTAATTTTCAAAAGTCGTGTACAGTATACCCAATCCAAAATGTTAAGATTTCTCTTCATATTATTTAAACTAAAAAAATACCTCAAAACACAATCCTTACCCAATATTATTCCTTCATCCATCAATATTTATTATATTGCATTACAACATGGGGTAGCTCAAAGAAATATATAAAACATCCTTTGGAAGTAATTCGTAAAAAATGTCTGCGAACTCTTTCGAATAATATCAACAGCCAGTCACACTTCCCCAATGTTTAAAGAGCTAAATATCTAATTAGTTTATACAAATTTAATGTTATTGCTATTATGTTCAAAGTTATCAGTAAAAATCAACATACATCACCCATTTAAAGAGCAATCACCCCTATCAAATACACTATCGTTGTAACACCACACTCCACAGTCATTTTTATATACAAATCTAACTATACCATAGAAACTGCAGGAAATGTGTCTCATTCAAAGGAAAAGATGTATGGAATGCAATTCCCATGAATAGCAAGTAGGCTTCATCACTAAATGTATTTCGTAAATCACTGAAAAAGCACCTGGTTAGTTCCTATTGATGTACAGTACAAGTTCACTACTGTCATTTTTATTATAAACCCTAGTAACGAAGTTCCTATTTTATAATAAACTATTTAAAATATGCTAATTTCATTGAACACTTTTAATTTTCATATATTCTTTTTGTATTTTTTTATTAAGGTTCATTTATTTTCTACTAAATACACAATAAATCATTTAATTTAAAATTATGAAACATTTTGTAAACTTTATATTATTATTATTATTATTATTATTATTATTATTATTATTATTATTTATTTATTGTTTTTTGTTATCACCATTACTACCACTTGCCACTTTCACTTTTTAATGTAATAAATAAACTAAATGCCATTAATTTTGCTTAAAATGCCTCCATGCTTCCAAAGGCATATCCAGATAAGAGTACTGTGAATATATTAATGTCATCAAATATCTAAAAATTTTAAAACTCTGTCATTTATAGGGGCCTACTGTTTTCTGAATAAAGACTTTGAATTAGATTTTGAATTTGAACATATCAAAACCTTATGATAGAGTTTGACACAAATCCTTAATTTGCAAACTGCCCTCCTTCGGTTTCTATCCTTCTATCTGTGCCTTCATCTCTAATTTCCTTTCTGGCCGATCTATAGCTGCGGTTGTAGCTGACCACTGTCTTCACCTAATGCTATTAATAGTGGAGTTCTCTGTCCTGTCACCCACTCTTTTCCTTTTATTTATCAATGATATATTAAGTCGCACTTCCTGTCCTACCTACTCCGATGCCGATGATCCCATCCTTCACTTCTCCACCCGCTTTACAAAGGATCCCTCTCAACAGTCACTCCATGCTTCGCGAGAGGCGTATAAGGCCCACCTAATCTCTAAGCTTTCTGCTATCTCTGACTTGGGCAGAGTAAACCTTGTGGCTTTCAATGCCTTAAAAACTCAGTTCCTTCATGTGTCTACTCGTCACAATCTTGCACACCACTATCCCATTACCTTCAGCAAAACACAACTCAATCCTTCTTCTCTTAACATTGTTTGAATATCATTTTCTCGTGATCTTTCCTGGAAACATCACACACTCTCTTTCTAAATCAGCTTCTAAGAGTTTATGTGTGCTGTACCGACTCCGCAGTTTCTTCACTCCAACTCAGTTGCTGCCTCTGTACATTAGGGTGTCCCATTTTTGATCAACTTCTTTTTTTCCCAGGTCCAATCTCCTAATATCATTATGCCTGTCGCTCTAAGTAAGAAAATAGCAATTATTTTCCATTTAATGAAAATTTTGGACCCCCTAGGCCTACAAAACCAATTTTCCCCTTTTCTCTATCAAAAATTGTCGATTTTTGGAAGTCTTTCGGTTATATATTTCTTGCATTTTATTATAGGCCTAGGGGGCCCAAAATTGTCATAAAATGGAAAATAATTGCTATTTTCTTACTTAGACCGACAGGCATAATGATATTAGGAGAGTAGTATAGCTGCAAAAAGGGAGAGTGCAAGAATGTTGCAGGTTATTATGTAATGTTGCAAAGGGGGGTGGGGGTTGCAAGGGGTGGGGGTGTTGCAAAGGGGGGTGGGGGGAAACTTGGAGGCGGCGTTATCCCCCAAGAGAAAGGAGGAGGAGAGAAAGGAGGAGAGGTGTTCACCTGGCAGGAGCCAAGTGCACATTAAGACTTCAGCCGAGTTGGCGTTGTTTTATAGGCTCCTAATCAGCCAGTTGGCTGTAAATGTCTTGAGTTGTCAGATACCTCTTTTTAGCAGTATTATTGTATACATTATTATTATATACGCCTAATCAGCCAGTTGGCTGTAAATGGCTTGAGTTGCCTGGCTTGAATTGCCAGATAGCGCCATGTATTCATTTAATCGAAGACTGAGTTGCCAGATATCATTGTATACACTATTATAGACTCCTAATCAGCCAGTTGGCTTAGAAGGCTTAAATATTGCCAGATACCTGTTGTATGCATTATTATATTTCGAATACCGGTAATAGAAGGCATAACAATAAACAACATTGCATCATTCTTTTTATTATAAATATATAGAAAATAAATATACATTTGAGGAATATGCATATAACAGAAATATATACACACAATTATGGATATATATAAAATAAAATATACATTTCAAATAAATACACTTTTCAATAGAAATATGTACATAACAGTACAGGAGAAATATACATACACACACACACACAATTATGGAGATATATTTATAAAATAAATATACTTTTCAAATAGAAATACATTTCAATAGAAATATGCGTATAATCAGTACAGGAGAAATGTCAAGCAAAATATAAATACAATTCACTTTTTTTTCAAAATACTAAACTCGGTCTTAATCGAGTTTACAATTACATCATTATTGCTCTGCATTACGCAGTATATGCGGCTTAATAATATTTCACCGCTTAAAGTATAGGGAAACCTGTACTCGATATGAAGGGCTTTCATATCGTTCAGTACTATTTTTGTTCCCACTTTACAACCGGCTGGTAAGTCATCTTTAAACACGTCTAGAATACAATCAAAAGCACGCACAAAGAGTTCATCGTTAGCTACATTATTAAACACAAGTTTATAAGAACGCTTTTCCAATCGAGGGTTTATTTCTACCGACTCGAGCTTTTCAATCGTGAACTCACTCAACATAGCGGCAATTGAAATAATCTTCTAAATCGTTACGACAACTTCGCGTTATATAAAGAAATAGTTCTTCGGGGTGAACGGTGTAGGTGAGCTCAGCCTTGACCGATCAATTGCTTTGTACCAAAGTTCATGGTATTTCAAAGAGTCTAAACTTTTTAAATAAACATCCAGCACTAGACCATTCTCACCAGTCCTACACTCGGTAAACCCATCGAGCAGAGCGGTGTATGCGTATTCAAGTACTGTATCAAAATAAAGCATGTCCGTAACACGCGCGTCTAATATAGGTTTCAGCTTACGGAATCCGACGATTTCAAACATTCTGTCGAGGATGAAACGGTTTCGCTTAGGAATAAGAGCGTTATTATCAGAAGCATTCTTCCACATCAACCGTATATCAATGCACGGCCGATCGTTATTTATACACAACGTACATACAACGGCGTATGAGGGTGCGTCACTAATCTGCTCTCTTCTTGTACCTACGTTAGCAGGTATTTTATAACGATCTTCACTCCACTTCTCAACTATCACAAAGATTCTATTCATCTCCTCGATACTTAAATAAACCCGTTTGTTTGTCGGTCTACATTCCGTTTCCAGTACATAGCTAATGGTACCGGAATTACGCCTGAACACGCGCAACGATTTCGTCACGGACACATCGTACGAGGCGTTGAGAATGCTGCTCAAAGGAAGTTCCATCGTATTCGAGGAGCGCACGTCCACTCGGCTCAAGCTCTGAGATAACTATGAGCCGTGTGAGGCACGCAGGTAGGCAGGAGTGGTTCGACGGGCGGCTGACTCGATGATACGTGAATGGGCTTGTTCCGCGAGTCGAATTGTTGTACCGGTACAAGAATATCACTACCAGCCTACGCACCAGACATTTTGGATAAGAACTAGGAACATTTTACTAAATATCTCCACACTCCGGCGCACTATTTGAGAGGAACATATGTTCATATTTTTACTTTCTGCCCATCAAACGATACTCGTCTCTAAACTCTGTTAAAAATTCACGCAGGGCACTAGCCACAACCTCACTACGAACCTCATCATGATATACGTTAATACAGTGATAAAAATACTTAAGATTGTCCATGATCACGAGATTCACATTTCCAGTCGTAGGGTATGAGTAATCGACATGGTGTAGCATGACGTAATACCGCTTGTCACACCACCCATCAGCAAGACTCATTATCCATACCTGCTGCTTCTCTTCTGCACGCGTTGTTTCTTTTACTTCACGGTGTATGTGAGACTTTATAAAGTTTAGCTCTGCAGTATACTTCAGCACATCGTCTGTGCAACGAAAGCCTTCAACGGTCTCACCAGAACATCCGTAGAGTATTTGTACATCTTGGAACTTCGCACAATCCAATGTGTTTTTAAAAGAGGCATAGGAGGGATGAATAGGAAGTTTTTCGGTATCCACCACATCCTGGCACTTTACTGAATACCATTTCGTAAACGTAGTACAAGCAATATTAAAGGTAGCCATTTGAATACACGTCTGATCTGAATACACGTCTGATCTCTCGGGCTTACTGCGGTCGACTGACCACGCAGGGATTCCCAGATAGTAGCATGACTCACGGTCTTACAGTTGGCGGAGCTTAGAACTTTCACCTACACACACACACACACACAAAGGAGAAAGTGAAACGCTATTTGAAACATGATTTATTTAATAAACGAGATATTCAAGTTATATATATTTACAAATACGATTTAATAAACGAGATATTCAAGTTATATATATATTTTTACAAATAGATACGATTATATACAAGACGTGTGAGTTAGAAGCATCATTGGTATCCAAAGGGTACGGTATCATAGGTACCAGGTAACTGGTAACGTTTCCTATAGGTGTTACGGCACACCATCGTACCCCTAAGTTCCTTCACGCCCCCCAGCTTCTGCGCCCGAAAATTGTGGGTGCCTACAATTAGTTGGGGAGGTTGTTCATCCAAACATACTAGATCCTTCAACGACTCAAAGTTAACAACCTCCCGATTCGCATGGTTGAGCGTAATACCCTTTGCCTTCACGATATATTTCATTTCCTCCCCCACCCTGACCCGTACCCCATAAGTCTTAGGTCCTGTTGAGGCAAAAGAGTCGGCGTATGCGTTGTCCCCATACTCATCCTTGATCTCATCAGTGAGCTCGCCGAGGAACTCCCCAATAGTGGGCATGTATTCACCCTCCCTCTCTGTGAATATCACGCTATCTGTATCGGCATACAATACTCTCCGCCCAAGAGAATGCAATGGACCCCAAAGTTTTATACGGGCGTAGGCTGTTGTGAAGCTGGCCACAGGTATGTTTGTAACCCTTGAGGTATCTGTGGCAAATTCAGTGTTGTTGTACTTTATTACGTAAGTATTACCTACATTTACGATCTCCATTACCTCTTTATCGGGGGCATTGGCATAATCCCAGACATCGCTATAACTTTGTGCCAAATGAATGCTCCCTCTGCCGGTATTCTGCGCAAATTTTCCCCATAAACTGTTTAGACACAACTTTGCACTAAAGCGCTTGCCAGGATTCTTTACAATTTGGACACGATCAAGTTGTATACCTTCGCGGTCGCGGTAACGTTGAATATAGGCAGACTTTTCATCTTCGGTATCAACTCCTCGCGGATACCCTGATGCCTCAACCTTATCCTTCAAAAAGGTGTTTATATATGGTGTGAAAAGGTTGGGTAGCTTCTGAAACCTCCACACCTCATGTATCTTCAGTATTCTATAACCATGGCGCACGGCTAGGGCCAACTCAGGACTTGTATATACGCCTCTGATCTTACGCTGGTGGGGTATATGGTTACATTCGCCGTTATCTCTTCCGCACACTTCACGCACAGGGGAAACATGAGCTTGTCGTCGATAACGACAGGTAAGATCGGCATCCATAAATTGCGTGGGGGAGTACGTCTACGAAAGAGATCCCAAAGTAACGATCATTCAAATTTTTTGAAAATTCATTGATGGATGGTAGGCTAGGCCCCACCAGTTTCTCAGGAGCGCCCACGGGGTACGGATTGCTCTTCATCACGTATGGGTATAAAGAACAGAAATCGTAGTAATGGAGCTTCACGCCCTCCGTAGGTGGGAAGTATAGTCTGAAAGGATTTGTACGTCCTCCAAACAAGCTATCACCACATTTGAGAGGATCCAGCACCATTGAACGCTTGATCGCTTTTATTTCCTCACGGTACACCTCGTCTGTCTCCATCCGTGCATCATATTCATGCTCCCACAAGACTTTGTGAGTGAACTGTGATCCTATAATTTGATCGCGGGTGCGGGTCGATGCAAGACAGTCGGCAGGAGACCTACCGTGGTTATCTCCGGTGACTCCGCACTCGGGACGGGGGCATCCATACCACCAGCAACCGTTAAAGGAGTACACAGTCTTCACACCAGTGACACGGTTTTCACTTAACCCATCAACCCAAAAAACACGTCCATTAATCTTAATGGGTACTTCACCCGTGTTGCGGGCGTGCTTTATGTATACACCTGTCTGTTGCTGTAGGTGTATGAGCCAGTAAATAGCCTTGTGCCCGTAACTGCGGGGATTGTTTCGGTGAATAATGGCTAAGGTGTCTTTCGGCATTAAGTTATTCTTGAACACCGTAAAACATAATGATGCGATGGTGGTTGCGACTTGCAGTGGATCGCATTTGAAACGGGCTATGTACATCCTTCTAAAGGCCTGGAAACATACTCTAAGCACGCGCACATCATTCACGCAATAACGCTCACATTCATCAGCTATATTATAAGGGTTACTTTCATTAAAACTGTCGTAGTATCGATCAAAGTCTTCACGTTCATCCATGCAGTCAAAATAATGTTTGGGGGGTGGTGGGCCTACGTAGTTTAAAGTCTCGCTGGTGAGGAAAGTGTATGGGAAGTATCCTTTGGAAACTTCAGCTGCTACTCCCATCACCTTGGGTAGCTTTGCTAGTTTACAAGGTGTGAATAATAAAGTATCTTTAAATTGTACATTGCCTCTTATCTGCATCTGTATTAATTTGTTGCCTCTTTTCAATGGATCACCTGTAAATATCTCAGAGGATTCGTGTTCAAGCAACTCCTAATAAAGGAACTGCGTGTCAAACTTTGCCCCGTTATGGGCGAGAATATACACAGTCTTTTTTGAACTTGTCGGCTAACTTGACAATATAGGACACAAATAGTTTCACAGGACTATCGCTGACATTCGTTTTAAAAACGTTTGTCCGTTTACCACATTTGGGGCACTCGTCACATTCGATATCCATACACTCATCACAGATAGTCTGGCTCACAAGTAAATGTGGAATTACCTCTTTGGTTTCAGCGTTCGTATATGTTTCTATATCGTAGTATACAGTTATACAAGGGTTATTTTTAGGCTTAGCATCTTTCATATAACATACATGCTTTACTCCATCCGCCTTATATTCCTCCTGGCATGTAGGACAGTGAATTACGTCACACTTGTGCTTAAATTTTCCCCAATTATCCATTGTGTGAAACATACCACATTCACAGATTCTCATTTTCCTGCACGTGCCAATTGATTTATGGAAATCAAAACAGCTATTATTGAAAAATGTGCGTCTACACACATCACAGTCTCTCTTCTCAGCTTCAACTACACGGCTTTCACATTTGGTGCTTTTACACTGCTCACATACCATGTGACATTCTTTACAATGTCTCACTATATCATCCGCAAACTCGAGGCACCCCTTACACAAATCATGATGTCTCCCATATTTTCGACTTTGTCATAACTCGCGTAAAGCCACCTTATATTACGGATGGGGAGATACGTTGTCCCTGACAATCCTAAAATAAGTAGGGGCCTTGTACGATCTCTCACACAGCTTTTAAAAACATACACAGTCCTACGACGATCATCCAACCCAAACACAACTATGCGGACATTCATTTCCTGTTCTACCCTTCTCAGCTCTTCAGGACCCATATTACAGTCAAATTCAAGTTCACAGTCTACAGCTAGTTTACGGGCATGCTCCACGACTGTAGGCAACCAAATTTTTTGAGTTCGTGTATTTTGTACAGTAAACATACGTGCTAAGAGTACTGCTATAAAGCCGCAACCACGATCGACGTTTATATGCCGTCTATAAATAGCTTGAGAATTGAAGTTAAGAGTATACGGTATGGCACTATGACCCGCAACACGGTATACATGGTCAATATTTACCGTGAAGTTGTCCATATTGAAGGCTATACTACTTTGGGCGGCTTGCATTATACGCCCTAATATATATTCTACATCTTCAGCCGCCAAACGTCTAAATGGCACTATCACCCAATAATCGTCTACATCACCGTCATCTGACCCGAATCCAAAGGACAGACTCGTCCTGACTTCACGCTCGTCACGATTCTGAAGAGCAAACTCTATAATATGCTCTACAACCCGGCGTAGTCCGCGCTCAATTCCACTGCTATACATGACTCTAGGGTCGACCCTGACTCTATACCGATTTCTAGTCAAGGCTGGGTGGGGGCTGCGGATCGCACCAATTCCAGTGTTATACCATCCTCAACAGAACGGGGGGCGGAATTAGTGGATATATTAGCGGAAGGTGCTGCTGATGGGGGCCCTGTTGCGTAGGAGGTTGATGGTTGGGGCTCTATTATTGTAGACTTAACAGAACGGCGGGCGGCGGATGAATAAGGGGATATATTAGGTGCTGCTGGGGGTGTTGTTGCGTAAGAGGTTGAGGGTTGGGGATCTATTACCGCTGCAACAGACGCGTATTTCGGTCGCTTTATACCTGACGTGGGTATCTCATACCTCCGCTTTGGACGTGTTACCGGTATCGCTGGTGAGGGTTCAGGGGAGGAGATCACAACTACACTGTCGTCGAGGTCATCCGTAATGATGGGCTGCTCTACCTCATCGTCATTCACGGTTCTGTGGGAGAAGAAATATAAGGATCAGCACTCAAAATGTGTAATATTTTGTAAATGACTCACTTAGGAGTGTGACGTGTTAGAAATGGACTCTGTAGAAAAATTCAGATTCACGAGCCCATCCACATGTATTATATCTGGACCTACAGGATGTGGTAAAACTGTGTTTATGCTTAAAATCATTAAAGAAAAGGGGGAGATGTTCTCGAAATTTGTGCATAAAGTTATATGGTGCTATTCGACGTATCAATCAGTATTCTCCCACCATCTTAACATAAGCGTGTTCTTCATCAATCAGAATCTATTTTTCAAAAATAGATACATGCGCGATGTGTCGTTAAATACGCAATATCTAGTCTTATTCGCGCAACGTAGAGATGTATCACAAATTGGGGTATTAGCCAATCAAATGTTCCCGAATCAGCGTAAGGAGTTTTTGGAAGTTTATAAAGAAGCTACAAGAACGCGTTACGGATATTTGCTTTGCGACCTTCATCCGCGAAACACGTTTAGAGTGCTTCTGCGAACGAATATATTTCCAAACGAGCCTGAAACGGTGTATATTCCAGAATGACAAAGAGACTAAAGAAATACCGTTAATTAATAAAAATCTATCATCGACTGCCCCGGGCAATGCAGCAGTTGTTTATTAAAAATATCGATGCCGACTTTTTAAAATGCATCTGTGAAATCTGTCTTAACGTTATAAATTGCAATGTATCAATGAAAACCCATCAGAAGGCTCGCCTACGCCGCTACAAGAACATAATACGTGCACTCGCTCGTAAAAGCCAAACTGTAGCGAAGAAAATACGAATTATTGTACAAACAGGAGAGTCATTTCTCCCCATCTTATTTTCAGTTTTGTGCCCTTTACTGACTATATTAATATAATGAAGAAAGTGGTAGTGATTCCCCACGAGGTGTACGCCTCACTGCAAAGAGACACGGATCTAGATCCCCGTAAAAGCAGACTTAAAAGAATGGAAAGCGAATTGTTAGCCCTATTAAACAGTGAAAAAACACCTGATGAGAAAAGAATCTTATACCAAGAAGCTCTGCAGAAATTCTTCACGAGTACGAAAATTATAAGAGCCCTACAGAGATTCCTGTGGTTATTAGGCACAGCACGGGGGACGATGGCGACATAGGACCTGTACCCGACGACACAGCTGACCAACCAAAAAGATTAGCCACACAACATATCGAACATGTATTAAAAAATACCCTCCCACTTACATTGAGGAGTAAAGGCTTAAGTCTTTATAATCTATTGAATGAGGATCCCGCCATACAATGGACCGATACAGGGGAGATCATTGTGGAAGGATCAAAGGTACAGGGATCGAATATCGTAGACATTGTCCATGATCTGGTGAGAAAGTGGGATAGGCCATCACCATCAGGATGGAAGCATATTAAAGCAAGACTACAACAAATAAATGTCCCTAAAACGTTGATAGGAAATCTGAACAGGTTAAAAGACTTGGAACATGCAACGCCTGTGACACAATTGAAGGCGCCGTCACCCCCGGCGGTAACACCTTTGAAGAGGAGCAAGAAGAGGTTAAACCAACCCTACCCACGTGCCTCTAAAATACGAAAATGGCTAACGTATTAACTAAACGCTATTATGACATTTCTACCCCATCCTCTTACGGCGGCGTAGATAGACTGTACAGAAGTGTTTACGGAGTAGGAAAAAAAGATGTTGAAAGATTTTTGAGGGAGCAGGACGCTTATACGCTTCATAAGCCTGTGAGAAAAAGGTTTAAAACAGCCAAGACAACGGCTTCCTCGATTGATTCTATTTGGCAAGCAGATTTAACAGACATGCAAAGATATTCTGTGTATAACGATGGTTACCGCTACATTCTATTCATAATAGACGTATTCTCTAGATATCTGTGGCTAGTTCCTCTGAAAAATAAATCACCTGAAACAGTTGCTAAAGCCACCAAAACGCTAATGTTAAAAGAAAACAGGGTTCCTGGCTATTTTTGTACGGATATGGGGAAGGAGTTTATAGGCCGTGCTTTTCAGAATATGTTGACAGAGTTTAATATCAGCTATTACACAACCAATTCTATACATAAGGCTTCTTTAGCTGAAAGAGTTCAGCGCACCATAAAGGAACGCATGCACCGTTATTTTACACATAAAAACACATACAGATTTCTAGACATTCTGGAATCATTGGCATCATCCTACAACCGCTCACACCATCGCACGATTGGGGCAACACCTAACGAAGTTTTTAGAAAGAGGTACGCTCCCGAGAAGAGATGGATCACCACCACCACCACCACACTCTGCGCGCTTCAAAATCAATGATTATGTAAGGCTGTCGCGTTCCGGGAATAAATTCGCAAAGGGTTTTGAGCAAGGATGGACACGCGAGATTTTTAAAGTTAGGGCTGTGAGACCTAAAGGTGAGATAATGATGTATTACATTGAAGATTTGAATGGGGAAGAAATCTCAGGAGGCTTTTACCGCGAGGAATTGCAGAAAGTTGCGTTTAATTTAGAAGAAAATGTGTTAAAATTGAGAAAATTTTAGGAAGCAAAGGTTCAGGAAGGAGAAAAATGTACCTGGTGAAATGGCTAGGGTACCCAGAAAGCTTCAACATCTATATAAAAGCTGATGCAATAATGAAGCTTAAATAGTATGCAACATGGCTCCTAACCATTTCTACGTCACACTCCCGTCCTCCTCGTCCCTGTCTGTACACCCTAACAACACGCTAGCCAACTTTGTAACAGAACTCCATGGGCACATTGAATTGGGTCGTGATTCGTATGAGGTGGGGATATGCGAAATTCAGCTGGACACCGTCTTTTTAAATATTGAACATAAAGAAACCGTTTTTACGATTCTTAGAGACATTGACGAGTGTGAAAAAGCTGGGGTAGCTATGGATGAAACTATGCGCATCGCTCGGACTAAGATTGCACGGTATTACAGTACAGAAGTAAGACTAGGGCCGGGTCAATATGGTTCGGCCGAGGATGTTGTGAGAGGCTTAAACGTAAGTTTAAGAAACTCAAACCTTACGAATGATTTAGTATATGAAATCGTAAACAACCTGCACATACACTAATCCTAAAATCAAAGACTAACAGACGTCTAAGAACATAGAAAGTTCAAAATTCTAACCAACGGCCGATATAGCGCAGCCTTCCAAAAGAGACACATTTCACGAGACACAGTATAACTTGTCCAGATTAATGTATCAATTGAAGATGGAGAAATTGGCTGAAAGGTCCCCAGACAAGTGCTATATTTACAGTAATATAGTGGAGCACCAGTTTGTGGGGATACCAGGCACGCCTGCTGCGCATTGCTCACATCCCCAACCATAGAGGAAGGAGTTTGAGTATTACATATGACAGACCCCATTATGTGAATGTCGCAACTAATTTAATAACCAATATCACAATATATATAAGAACGATTGAGGGCGAAAACTTCCCATTCGGTAACGGGAGCTTAACAGTGAAGCTACACTTTCGACGCACTGAGTTATAATGGATAGAAAGCCTTTCACCGTCTATCGAGGGATGCGATACCAGCGCGGTAGTGGACTTGGGTCCATTTTTTTCATCCATACTACGTACGGCTCTTCCTTTGCTGAAGAGGGGTGCCAGATACCTTGGAAGGAAAGCGCTACAATCAGGTATTAACACTGCAGAAGACATATTGGCCGGGGCTAAACCTAAAGAGGCTCTAAAAAAACATTTAAAGCGTACACGGGACGAAATCGTCAAAGATGCAAAGAGAAAAATGCGTGGTGGCGGGAAGAAGAAGCGGGCTGCCCGGAAGAAGAAGGGGTCACGTGGTATTAAACGTAAAAGGCTATCAAAAAAAGTGCTGTAAGCGAATGAAACCTATGGTTGACCACTTTTTTGACTGATATAAGCTAAGGACATTGATCTCATGAATCATAGTTTGTTTACCACTTGTCGAGAGAGGAGTCACTATTTCGCCATGGCACGCTTCATCCACCCATGTAGTCACAATGCTGTAAATCGGAGCTGTCACTTTTTGAGCTCCGCCAACCCAAGTTTCTATTGAGCACAGTGACTTTATTACAATTAACCCTTTAAAAACAAATTAGTTCCCCGAGTGCACCTATAGAATTAGTGATACCCAGCTCAGTCCTTACTTTTTGATCCAAGCTGTGTGCACATGTACGCTAAGCTACGTATAGCCCATTCTGATGGAACGGTCTGCGATGACAAATATGCTGTATACCTGAAACAAACTTTCTGCACTCCATATTCAACCAGTGTGACGTATATTTAAATCAGACCAACATATCGGCAGGCACGGGGTACTATCATCTACGAGCCTATTTGGAAAATGTCCTCAACTTTTCCAAAGAATCGAAGGCTACCTTTTTAAGTGCGGAGGGATATTATCAAACTAAAGATGAAAGTAGTATAAAGGACAAATTTAAAAATTCTAAAAAGAAAATATACGAGTGTTTTGGACGGTTGCACACAGATTTCACTTTCCAGGAGAAGTTGCTTGTGAACGGGGTGGATATGAAAATAAAGCTCACCCGCACGAGTCCTGAGATCTGCTTAAATCTGGATGCGAATCAAGAAGAGGGTGCAAAGCCCGTTGTGGTTCACATTATGGACACATACCTCCGCGTAAGGCGAGTGAAATTAAGTTCACCAAAACAACTAGAAATTGAGAAAAATTTACTAAACGCTACAGTGAAATATCCTATTAACAGAGTGCAGATCAAAACTATATACGGTTCCTGCAGGGTTGGCATCGAAGCAGATAGAAAACATTGCCCTGGGAAATCTTCCTAAAAGGATATTAATCGGCATGCAGGACCACGCTTCGGTGAATGGAAAATATAAAAAGAGTGCCTTTAAATTCGAGAATTTCGGACTTAAAAATATAACTCTATACGTTAATGGCACTGCTTTGGGTGGAACAATGGGTACGGACTATTCATCAGACGCTGTGTTACCTCTTTGTGCCAGAGCTATAGTAATCTGACCCATATGCAGGTGATGTGATGAGCTTGGTAATGGGGTAACGCAGGAAGAATTCATTGATCAATTTAACCTTTACCCGTTTGACATTACACCTGACTTATCTGCTAGCGTAAATACCCATTTAACCCCACAGCAGAGCGGTAAAATCTCAGTGCGGCTGGAATTCGCCAAGCCTATAGACGCTCCTATTAGTGTACTAGTATATCTCGAATCGCAAGCCCTAATAGAAGTAGATAGATTTAGAAGCGTTATCACTGACTTTTAAAATGGATGCTAATACACTTCAGAAAGTAATGGAGCGAGTCACACGTTCCAAATTTATCGGCGTGTTTGCGAAGAATGAAACATGAGCTTGCCAAGTACGCGAGAAGCGGTAGTCTTATTGTGAACACAGACATCATCGGTAATGAAGGGATTCACTGGGTAGCTGTCTATTTTTAAAAATAGACAGCGCCGTACTATTTTGATTCACTCGGTACTCAACCCTGCAGTGACCCTATTATTGTAAATTTCTCGCTCAGTTACATATTCCCGAAGTGTGTGGACCCCATTCGCATGCAAGGATATTTTACTAATGTTTGCGGAATGTACTGTGTCTCATTTCTCATGCATATGTCAAATGATAAAGAATTTATAAATTTTTAAATTTATTTGACCCGTGTCACACTCGCCGAAACGATGAAATGGTATGCAGACAGATAAAAAAACCGTTTTCCAATTGTACGTACTCGTTGTATATTATAATGTTTTTGCGTATATTTGTAACGGTATAGTTTATTGTACTGATTTCTTTCATTTAATAAATTTATGAAAATATATTGTGTCTTCTTATCCCAAAAAGATCGAAAAACACTTACATTATTTCGGTGTGACATTGTTGACTGATCAGTGTATCCTCTGTATTCCGAGGTTCTTCAAAAGATTGTATAACACGTGTCAAATCCTCATCTGACCTTAAAGGAATAATGCTTTTAAAACATATACAGAGTATACAGACAGACATATCCCCATTATGTGAAGATATCTTTGGTTCGAGCAGTGAACGCCATAAAAATTTCGATTTTAGCATAATGGGGAAATAACATTGAATGACATTTTTGGCGAGTATCTATTTGACGAGATACTACAACTCTCCATATATATATAAAATTCTAATTATAGACACTTACATTTCTATGGTAGTCCCTTGCGTCGGGTTGTAAGGAGCGTCACTGCAAATATCTTCTACGGTTTGCGTTGAAAATAATTCGCCACGATCAATCGCATTGAAAAGACTAATTGTGGTTAATGCTGCAGTATCACGTTCTTCATACAAGTCTGGGGAGACGTACAGGTCCATGGTGGAGGATGTGTGACACTGCTGACTGATCAGTATATCATCCATATTCCGAGGTTCTTCAAAAGATTGTATAACACGGTCAAATCCTCATCGGACCTTAAAGGAATAATGCTTTTAAAACATATACAGAGTATACAGACAGATCCCCATTATGTGAAGATATCTTTGGTTCGATTACCAATTTCGATTTTAGCATGATGGGGAAATAACATTGATTGACATTTTTGACTAGTATCTATTTGACGAAATACTACAACTCTCCATATATATATAAAATCGAATTATGGACACTTACATTCTATGGTAGTCCCTGCGTCGGATTGTAAGGAGCTTCACTGCAAATATCTTCTACGGTTTGCGTGAAAATAAGTCGTCACGATCAATCGCTCTAAAAAGACTAAGTGCAGTTAATGCTGCAGTATCACTTTCTTCATACAAATCTGGGGAGACGTACAGGTCCATGGTGGAGGAATGATTATTCACTGATGTGAAAATAGCTACTGCTACTCCCAACTGAAAATATCCCCTTTTATATGCACAATCGCCAAGCTCCGCCCCAAAAGACCAGATGTTCGTCGTGTTGGCTGCGGTTTAGCTGGGTGGAGCTATGACGTGTACCATTCCGCTATACGGGTACGGACGAGTAATTGCATTTATATTTTCACTAATAGATTTAATGCTCTTATTCTCCTTTGAAAATTATTTGGTGATTCGTATAGAACTTTTGATATTGATTCCAAATATGGTTTCAGAAGTTTTCTATCACCCATAGTTTTCGAGAAAATTATATTTCCATTTACTCAGTTTCCCGCATCATTAGTCACTAATGTAATCGAGAGGGTATAAAGAAATATATCATAATTATATTTTAAAAATAACATTCGGTTTCAACGTTAAACTGTGGGTCTAAGGTTCGCCCGAATTGTTCATTCTGACGAAGGTCAAGCTTTCCACTCCACCTTAGACCTACAGTTTAACTCCGAACCACGCCCCATCATCAGCCCAGCGTCTTAACCACTAGGACACGTAGGGTACCCATTTATCTGCCAACCACTTTCTTTGTTCCACTCCACCTTAGACCTACAGTTTAACTCCGAGCCACGCCCCATCAACAGCCCAGCGTCTTAACCACTAGGACACATAGGGTACCCATTTATCTGCCAACCACTTTCTTTTATTATGTGGAATGACCACCTTAGACCTACAGTTTAACGTGGAACCATCAACAGCCCCAGCGTCTTAACCACTAGGACACGTAGGGTACCCGTTTATCTGCCAACCACTTTCTTTTATTATGTGGAATGATGAACAGCTGGGCTTTGCTGATCTCTTACATATAAAACCCATTCACTAAGAACATTGGCTTTCCTTTCTCACTAGAAACAAACTCTGCCATAAGTAGAATTTAATTGGATTCATCTACACTATATATATATATATATTGGAGACATCTCAGATGAGCTAGCTGCATCTTCATTTTCAACCTGCAAAGCAAAGAAACAAAATATGGGCGTAGCTATATATGTAGAAGAGCATCAGCATTAAGAAAAATCGACACATAATGACCCACAGTCTGTAAATACAGAAGGTAAAGTAATGGATAGATACCTGTTCTGGTGGACGTGGTATTGGAAGACCTTCGCCATGTGGTACAGGAGCTATGGACGACACTATGCTTGGATAATGAAACGTCTGCCTTCCTTTAACTTTCCTGTACTTAAAAACATCTACCATGCAGTAGTAGCAATCGTCGTGGTGGCTCTTTGGTTCTCTCCATATTCTGGGTACCGCAAAGGGCATTGTCTTGCGTACTCCCTGCAGCCACCCTTCAAGTGTGGAGCGGCAGCTTCCACAGATCACATGGGGTGTCCAGAGCTTATCTTGGTCACCCATAGGCATACCAAAATAGAGCCGATACGCGATCCAGAACTTGGTGCCTTTCACAATCTTGTGCGATACTTGCTTGTGGCCTATGTAATACCCACAGACGTAGCAGAATATATCCGGCGAGTGTTTACAAGTTCTAGTTGCCATTCTCTTTACCAAACTGTACTACATTAATCATAACCTGCAGATATAGAGAGAAGAGTTATTAAATCTGCAACAGATTACGGATTCCAGAAAAAAGATGTATTCACAACACTGAAATAATGTTCGCAATAAAAAAGGATCGATAACACTCAAATCGTCAGCACAGAGAAGCACAGAAACACAGTACCTCAGTGCTGGTAACCATCAGACAAACAACCTGCTTTCTTTGTGTGCTCACACTTACTGACTTCTCAGACTCTGTGCTCTTTTTTATATAGCACAGTGGAAGTTTCGGGCAATTTCTAGAGCAAGAAACTGTCAACGAACATCCGGATTGTTCTCAACAATTCCTGATTATTCTGATATTGCTGCGCCCATAATAACATTATACTGGTAAAACATGAAAAATGGATTATCTCTGAAACCATTGATGATACACACAAACCAAGGCCAGATTTGGACTCAGCGCCCACAAATGCATATAAAAACATAAAAAATTCTATATAAACAGAATTAGTATTACACAGTGTAATTAAACTTCTCCACCACACTTAACACTTGACTAGAATGAACTGCTGATTGAAAACTGTCTGCCCATCCTTGCCATTCCTGAATACTCCCAGAAAATGTTTTGAGTACAAGCCTCGGTAATTGAACTGTAGATCTGTTAACTTTAACTTCACAAACACCATTTGTTGAAGGTTGTGTTTCATTATATTAAACTCTTTTGCTCTGTGGCATACTTTAATTATATCATCAATAATCTCTTCAAAATAAATTGTTATTTTCTATTTCATCCTCTTCTATAAGAGCCTCAATTTTAACATTTACTTCGCTTAGAGCAACCTTTTTAGTTTCTAATATGGAAAGCTGCGCAGTCACTAAGCTTAAATCCTCTTGCTCTATGGCAGAATCTATAGTGGTAATGTCCTTTGTAATTAGACCTTCGTAGGCGCTTCTCCTTTTTTTAAACTTGTTCAATTCAGCTGCACTCATCTTCAGTGCAAACAACAATTGGGCTCAATGCCAAATAAGTTGAATTGACAAAAATACTTAACCAAACTGATCAAACTCAAATTTTGCTTTTTTCAAATAAACTGAATTGATGGATGGTGTACTGACCAACCACCAGTATGGAATACCAAATTTTCTACCCAAGTAACTGGCGCACTGAAGTCTGCAACCTTCGCCTACGCACAATAAACCAAAATTAACCAAACCGGTAAAAATGTAGGCCCAAAACAACGACAGACTAGTGGCCAAGTTTCGCAATTGGGCGATCAAACTTTCTACCCTGGGACCTTAACTCAATTATGCTCAACCCGTCCAGGCCTAACTTGGGCTACAATTTGCACAATCAGAACTTTGCCGGAAAATAGTCACTGACTCAGTCTTGGGCTAGAATCCGGTTCGAAGGACCATGTTATTTTTTTTTATTGGGGGTTCAGAATCCCAGCTGAGCCGTGAACGGCCAAGCTCTGAAGGGCCAGTTTAACCTACAGCCCAAGTTAAGCTAGACTAAAAACTTACGGACTCGGAGGTCCTATTAGGTCCTACGTCAGGGTTGCTGACTCGATGTGGGCCTACCTTAGGCCTTAGTTGCATAAAATTAAGAAAAAAAAACAAAAGGGGCACTATCTATGGTCTTCTTTCTAAACCTTGCAACAACAACACAACCTGCACCATTGCACGATGCAACAATCTTGTATCTAAACGACCAAACTGAATTGCAAGAGAGCTCTCTATAAGACCACGTCATGTAAGTGCCGCATTCAACAAACGAGTAGGAAGGACACGCAGTGCCCCAAAAAATGATGCCACAAGAGTGCCCGAACAGTGATGCCACAAGAGCCCAAAATGCTAGCTCTAAATTAAGTGAATTTTTCACTAACCTTACAATTATGAGATGGATATATATACATATATATACATACAGTATATATAATATATATATATATATATATATATATATATATATATATATATATATATATATATATATATACACCTTAACTTAATATATACAAGCAATGCTGCATCAATCAGCTTAGTCATCATATCACCTTGGGACAACAATGGCTCTTCCTCTTCTAGATTTTCTAACAGTTGTAAACAAAAAGATTCTAAGGACATATATTCGATATTAATTTAGATAATGGAAAACAGAAAGAAACTGAATCAAATGCATTTGATGCACATTTACATGACAGTAATACCCCACAAATCAATCTTAACCCTTTCCAAGTGGCACCTTCCTCCAAGAAGACTGCAAATTTTAAAATTGTCTATATATATAGTTCCTACTGCTAATTGCATATAAGCTTATATATAGTTCACCCGCTAAACTCTGTATGCATTTTGCGTCTATGCAGCATATAGTTTCTTCCGCTATTTGAAGTTGCAATTTAAAGTTCGTCTTGCATGTAAAAGTTATAGTATATTAGATTTGAATGTAATTCTAAATTTAGATTTATGTTCTATTTGTTCTAATTCTAAATTTATCATGTTATGAAAATTTTAAAAAATTAATATGTATTTTTTAATAAAAAATAATAATTTTTTTTAAGTAGTTCGGATTTTAGAATAGCATATATTATCCATTTATATAAATTTCAATCTTACCTGTATTCAAAATTTTAATTGAAATTGTGGGGTCACTCACATCCACAGATTTATTATATCTATGCCCAAGACTTGTGACTTGGGTGTATGTTTACCACCCACCCACCTCTGGTTCTTTTTCTCTCTATTCAGGGAGATTTTCTTTAGTACATCAGTTTTACTGCATTGGGCTTACATATCCTGTATACATCTTGTGCATGCAGTTTGAACAGTTCCTCTATCAATTGCAATTTGAATAACAGCAGAGGTTTACTACCACCATTTTTTTGTATATGCAATGAGAATTCTGCAGACAGATTTCAAGGATTCTGAAGAAAAACTTTTTGTAGTACTTTTTCAAGCCTTTTCTAACACATGATGCAGAAGTAGTGATCTGGTCCATTAAATCGACACGTCATGTGACCTTTTTTATATTTTATGCATACTGTGGGCTTCATACTTTCTTTTCCTGCAACAGTCACTGCTTCCATAGAATGATCATACATTTGCCAACCTGCCACTTTAAAAAATAGCCAAATTTCTGGTCCTGCTGGATTTGTGGAAGCTAGATAAGAGGTCCGGTATGTGTATATACCGGTGTATATATATACCTATGTGTGTGTATATATATATAATATATTTTTTTTTTCTGTACTAATATATTTATCTTTTTTATTTTCTACATATAACTTGTAACTTCTCAAACATATATAGCTATATATATACAGGGCGTCCCAAAAAAATGTATACACACTTTAAATACTTATAAAGGCAGTGTTATTAAAATACATTTCATTTTCAAAATGTAATATAATCTACAGACATTATTTAATTGTTTGTCAACGCCTGTTTTCAACTGACGTCCGTTCTGGTCCAGGCACTGCTGATAACGCGAAGCAATGGAATCGCAAACATCACGAAACATTTCGTTTGGTATTTGTGTGCATTCTCGTTCAATGGCTGCTCTCAATTCAGCGACTGTTGCAGGTTTTATAGCGTAGACTTTGTCTTTTAAGTATCCCCATAAAAAAAAGTCTAGTGGTGTGAGGTCTGGTGAACGCGGAGGGTATTCTACGAAACCCCTTCGTCCAATCCACATCCACATCGTGCCAAGTACCACTCGCAATACTCCACTCTTCGGTCCGGATCATCTTCATTAATAGCATGGACTAATCTTGGAATGTAACTTTTCCATTGACAGCGCTTCAAAATGCGTTGGACAGACGATTCTGAAATTCCTACCTCACGACTCGCTTGCCGCACAGATTTTCTTGGACTTTGGTGATACGTTTCCAGTACTCTTTCTTGCTTTGTGGGGTTTGTCGATGTCCGTGGTCTTCCGGAACGCTTCTTGTGGACATTCTGAACAGTTCCATCGGCTTCAAACTTATCTCTAATTCGAGTGATGGTAAGTCGCGTTGGTGGATCTGTTTGAAACTCCCTCCTAAACTGTCTTTGCACTTCAACTGCGGTTTCACACTTCCAGTAGCATTTTAGAATGAATTTCCTTTGTTCAAAGCTTAGTCTGACTGCCATTATTAATTCTAATGGGTTTAACTTGGAAAGAAAGAAACATCAATTGAGCTATCAGCTGTTAAAGTGTGTATACATTTTTTTGGGACGCCCTGTATATATATATATATTGAAAATGAAAAGGTTTATTGGCAGACTATAGTCCATATGACAAATATTATTAATACAATGACTTCATATACTAAGGATAGAAATATATACAATTGATTAGAAATAATCAAAGCTGGGCACAAACTGTTAATCCGTTAATCGTTAATTAACGAAGTTAACTTTTTCGTTAACGATTTAACTTTTAAGTTAACTTTGAAAATCATTATCGGACTAATTAACTTCCGTTACATTTAACTTCCGTTAACTCAAGTCCGTTAACCCAAAAAATTCATAAATAAACGTTTAAAAGTTTATATTATTTTCAGTGCTGAGCAGGTGCGCAATTAATCCGCCACTGTTAATAGTGATGAACGAATTTCCATTTCCGCAGTGCAAAATCAGGCGATATATTTGTTTCCGTCGCCACAATTTGTGTCTTACCAAATATGGTAGTTATTTATGGCATTGGTTTGAGCAAAACATGGTCGACTGTAAAATCAGGCGGAAAGATTTGCCATTTGAGTTGAATGTTTCAACTTCTTTCAAGAAATATCACGAGCATTTTAAGGCACTTTCAATAATATATATGTAACAATTACAACAAATAACTACATTCGTTTCATTTGCAGTCTGTCTCTTGCGCAACATGTTTGTGCTAGTGAATATTTAAAAATAATCGTTGTCAAGTAAGTCATGTATATTTATAATATGTCTGTGAGTACCTTACTAGTAGTCTCCTTGATACATTTCAAGAACCATAAAACTGATCAGGTAAGATTTCAATTCTCATGTCACTTTGATGACATAAATTAAGTCAATTGATGTCTTACAATGGGAGCGTTTTCACCTTAACCCTTTATGTCCTGGCGGTACTTCTAGGTACCACATCTTTAAAATCTCCATAATTATTTTTCTACCCGGTTGATCCTGCCAGTACTTTCAAGTCCCAATGTGAATTAGTTTCTTTATGAGATAATAGATGGCGTTGAGAAGTAAATGTGAGCGTGTGGCGCCAGAGGCTGTTTACTCTTTAGTATCTCTGCTGTGAAGACCGAAGAAATTTCAGTGCAATTACTTCTCGAATATTCTGTGCCATATCTGTTCCAAATAACAAAGGTAAGGGTTATTTTATTTTTTATCTTGTTCTTGAAATGTTCAAGAATGCTTCAAACAATTGTTGTTCTTGTTTATTATTTTTAAGTGTGAAATAATAAAGGATTTATTGAGTCAACTTCTAAGTACCAACAGGACAAAAGGGGCATAAGTCTACATCGTTTCGTTTGGTTTTTTTCTTTCAATTTTATGGATGACTATTTTAATTTATGTGGAAATATTTGAACTTGAACTCATGTGTTTACACAAGATTGCGCTTGCGCTTTGCAACATTGCGCAAGCTAAATAGAGAACGAGAAGAAGAGGGAAAATTAAATATATATATTGTGTTTTTCATTTTTTTTATAATAAAAGTTAACGTTAACGGTTTATCGGTAACTTCCGTTACATGTTTAACGAATTAACGGATTAACGGTTAACGAAGTTAACTTTTTGGTTAACGGATTAGCGGTTAACGAAATTAACTTTTTGGTTAACGGTGCCCACCACTGGAAATAATACTGTAATGTCGAAGTTAAGTGGAGCTACAGACAGACGTTTTCGTACCAAGAAGTCCATAGCTTAGAGGATAAATGGCAGTGGTGGGCACCGTTAACCAAAAAGTTAACTTCGATAACGAAAATCCGTTAACCCCAATTTTTAACTCCGATAACGATAATCCGATAATTTTACTACAAAGTTAACGGAAGTTAACGATAATCCGTTAACGATAACTATTTCTTTACTAACATTTAAAAAATCAAGGAAAAAAGCTTTAAAACCCATAGAAAATGTTTATTTATGCAAAATCCAACAATAAATAGGTATTTAACTGTATTTTTATCAAGTTTTGCAACTTTTTTGCTTAATAACTTTTTTTTATTTTTAATAAAAAATGTACTGATTACATGTTTTGAAACCCGTTACCCTTGTAACCATTAACTAAATTTTAATTTACCAGGGAATTATTATGGCGGGAACTGAAAGGTAAAATTAAATTTTAGGCACATTTATTAAAGACTATGACACAATGTGCTGGTTGCCCTTCAGAAAGACCAACTCCTCGCAGTTAACGTGTTAACGGACTTTAACAGACTAAATATCGAGTTATCGGAAGTTAACTGGTCCGATAACGATAAATGGAAATTAACTTCCGTTAATAGTCCGTTAAAAAAAGTTAACTTCGTTAATTAACTGTTATCGGATTAACGCTTTAGTGCCCAACACTGATAAATGGCAGGACTCATGGATAGCTTGGATAATCGGGTTGGTTGATTTTTTAATTCTTTGCATTAGACTGTATTGAGCACGTCTTGTTACCTCCGGGAAGCTCGGGACATTGCGGGTAGCAAACATTTGCGAAGCTGAGCATCTCGGGGGTAATTTATGTAAGAGTCTAAAAGACCTGTTGTACAGCAAATTTAGGGTTCTGCCAGAACCTTTTCTATAATTCACCCAGAGTTGCTGTCCGTATATATTACTGCAGAAAGTACGAAAAAGATTGTCTTTAGCTTCACTTGTACAGAATCGAAAGTTCCTTATGGTCATATTCGCTTTAGCACACAGGCTTCGAGACTGTTTTCTTATATCCGAGTCATCACTCAAGGAGCCGGTAATAGTTTGACCCAAATACTTAAACTCTTGTACTTCCTCAATTATCTCACCATTCATTTTAAACCTTATATCAGCTGGCTGATTACAGCTTTTAGGATTAAATTGCATAACCTTAGTTTTTGTAACATTAAAAAGAATATCATGTTTCTGCGAATACTCTTCGCAGACTTTTAGTAGCCGATCCAGACCTTTAACAGAGGGACTTAATAACACCATATCATCGGCATAAACTAAGTTATTTATCCTTGTGTTATCTATACAACATCCCACTGTTGCCTCGTTAAGTGAAGCAATTAATCCGTCAATATTAAGAATGTTAAGAATGTTAGAATAGTGGTTTTTCCACAGCTTTGCAATTTTATCCTCCCCCGACACCCCACCGATTGTCGGAGGAAGGACATTTTTGACACCCATTTGATTCTTAACAAATTTCCAAAATTTGTTGTTATCGTTATTTATGCGAGCTTCACGGGCTATTGATGCTCGAATAGACTCTTCTTGTTTACATCGCCTTATGGCCACCTTATACTGACCCCTACTTCTACTCATATTCATGTATACTGGTCCTAATCTGGGTCTACCATGAAAGCACCACAAATCATAGGCGTCTTTCGATTCCCTCTTCAGGGGGGCAATAAAATCATTCCATCCAGGAATAATCTTAGTATAATAGTTGTAAGATTTAATCAGGAGGCTTCCTGCTTCTCTTAACAGGGACATTATCTTACTATAATACCTATCTATGAGTTTACAGTGAGAATCATTTGAGCAAGGATTATTACAGGCAAGGTGCAAAATTTCTAAATTATTAAGAAGGTGACTTGTTCTGTCTTTGTATTCTATTCTCTGCTGTATATTAACATTGGACCAATCGACGCGATTATTCTTACCTATTGAGTAATATATATATATATATATATATATATATATATATTGGTCCGCAAAAGTATTTACGAATCGTAAGTTGTAATATACTTGGAATAAGAATGTGTATATATAAAAGGTATTTAATTGTAATATAACAATATTTGATATATTTCACAATAAAACAGGTTAATAAAAGAAAAATACCATACTTATTTGTGAAAATTTATTTATAAAGACTTAGGAAAATTAGTATCCTGTATGGCCACCCTTGTTCTTTCGGACTAGTTCAGGATGCTGAGGCATTGATTCAACCAACTTCGTGCATGATTCAGGACTGATTTTATTCCACTCTTCTTGAAGAACTCTCCATAAATCATCTTTATTTTTTACCTTATCTTCTCTTGTTCTTACTTTTCTTGCGAGCTCATCCCAATGTTTAATAGGATTTAAATCTGGACTCTGAGATGGCCATTCTAGCATTTTAAATCCTTCTTCATGCTTACTGTAGAGCTGTTTTAGTGATTTAGCACTATGCTTAGGATCGTTATCGTGTTGAAATATGAAGTTTGCATAATCTCCATGAAGTTCCTTAGCAGGTGGGATTGCAATATTAGTGAAGAGATGTTTGAATACATATTGATCCGTGTGTCCATTTTTATTCCCAGTGATCTGGTGTAATTTTCCAATTCCCTTTGATGAGAAGCAGCCCCACACATTGATTCCCCCACCTTTTTTCACTGTCGGAATAAGGCATTCATTCTTATATTCTTCATCAATTCGTCTATTAACAATTTTCCTCCTTTTATCACTACCAAAAAGTTCGAATCTGCTTTCATCACTCCATACAATTTTCAACCAGTTCTCAGCATCCCAATCTTTGAGTTGAATAGCAAATTCTAATCGTGCTTTCACATTCTTCTTTGACAATAAAAGATTTTTCTTACTCACTCTAGCAAATATTTTATTATCTGTTAACCTTCTTCTTACTGTATCAGCACTAACTTTTGTTTCTCCTGCTTTCACTAATTCTTTACTTAAGTCATTTGCTGTCATAAATCTATTCTCCAAAGCCAGAAATTTTAGATGCCTTACACCAATACACCACGCTCTGACAAAACCCTTTTTCTTCCAGTTCGGACTAACTTACAGGTACTTCCTTGGTTTAAAATATGTTTCTTATGGTATCTAACTGTCCCTTCACTTATCTTCAGCATTTTTACAGTACTTGTATTGGAATAATTACCCATTTTAACAAGGGCAGTCAATTCTCCTAAGTCTTGGCTAGATAACTCATGTGTCTTAACCATCCTCTCAAATTAGAAATATATAAGTAAAGATTTCGTTGAACAGCGTTAAAATAAACCTTCTCCTAACGAGGCTGACAGCACACTAAAGTCTAAACTGCGCATAGTCTGTCACTGTCTGTGGCTCTGTGCTGCTAATTTAAAAATTAGAGCTTTTAATTTAGCGATGCCAAATTATCAAAATATTGAAGAAACTCTATGGGAATTAATTACAATGACTTTTAAAGTGGCAAAATATTGCATTTAATCTAGAAATTACTGTCTTATACTAATTTGTGTTGTGCATAACATAAATTACGATAAAAAATATATTAACATAAAATAAATTTTACTAAATCGCCAAAAATAAAACTACCATTAATATCTGGATAATATTTCTCATTTCGTAAATACTTTTGCGGACCAGTGTATATTATATATATATATATATATATATATATATATATAGCGTGTCCCAAAGAAATGTATACCCACTTTGTTCGATAATACCAGTTATGAGGATAATAAATATATTACTTTTTATATGTTTTTTAATAAAGAATTTTCTCCTGAATCTAAATATGTAATTATTTTTATTAAAAATTGAAGAACAAAAAAGTTACAGATGTTTAAATTAGAATTATTATTTTCGAGACTTCATGTGCGATATTTTCTATTTTTTTATGGCCTGGCCTGCCTTTTAACCGACTGTTTTGAGATACTTATGTTTAGTGCATAGCTTAGCCTAGCCATTTCGTTGAGTTCTAATTAGGCAAGGGTTGGCATCCCTTGGTTGCGGTACGTCGACGATATTTTGTGTATCTGGCCCATGAATCGTGACCTGGATAACTTCCTCCTTCAGTTAAATGATCAAGTCCCCTCCATTAAGTTTACTTTAGAAGTGGAACAAGACAAGTCAATCCCATTTTTTGGATGTGCGTGTACATAGGGAAAGCCCAGGTTTTAAGTTTAGTATCTATCGGAAAACAACAAACAACTTGTCCTACGTACACTTTTACTCGGGACATGACACCCCCACTAAGAAGGCCATTTTTTCATCAATGTTTCTCCGCGCCCTTAGGATCGCCAGTCCGGAATACATCGATGCCGAATTGGAAAAAATCAACGGTATTGGAAGTGATCTGTGTTACCCATCTGCGTTTATGGAATCTTGTCTCAACAAGGCAAAACGAACTTTCTATCGTATCAATAATAACACTCGTACTTTGTCAAAAAATATTTTAGTACTTCCATTTTTCCCGGGCTTTTTAGGCATTGCTAATGTACTTAAACTTTTCGATATTAATGTAGTATTTTCATATAACAATATTGTGAAAAATATCATAGTAAAAAATAGCCCTACCAATAATTCAGGTATTATCTATAAAATTGGGTGTAAGCAATGTGATTCCTTTTACATAGGTCAGACGGGAAAGGATTTGCACACACGTATAAAACAGCATCAATATTCCGTCAGAACAGGACAGTTGTCCAGTGCTCTTTTTGTCCATTTGTCAGAGTTATCCCACTGTATTGATTGGAATAATGCTTCAGTTTTATTTCATTCGAGCAACATTGTCAATAGAAATATTCTTGAGTCTGCCATTATTCAACTTTCAAATAACTTCAACATAAGCAAAGGTCTTTTTCAACTCGATCCTGTTCTTTTGAATTCCTTCAAAACAAACCTAGATAAAAAGGGTAGGACACTTAATCTTTGGTAAACTTGTAAGCTACTTTATTAACTTTTAATCTCCAATTTATTTTATATATATCGAAACTTGACTCTAAAAGGGCAAAGTGTTAAACCCGGGCGTATCTCCAGTATAAATTTGTATTATTTTTATAACTCATTTGATCTTGTGCTAAAAATCGATATGCCTCTTTGTTAATCCTCTAATCCTTAATTTTTAAGTTTTATTTTTACTTCTCCGTTTATTGCATATATATATATGTGTATGTGTCTAGATATGTATGTATATATATATGTATATATATTTGTGTGTATGTATGTTATTTATTTATATTTTTTATTTTTTTCTCTTTCTGTAACCTATATATAGGCCGTAACCTTTTATGTATTTCAGTGTTCCTGAGGATGTCATTAGACGAAAGCGCTTGAGCACCGTTTTGTGTTTCCTTTCCTTCGTGGTTTTATTCATCATAAATATTTTTCACGTGTTACTTTCGTGAAATAATTTTCATATATATATATATATATATATATATATATATATATATATAATATATATATATATATGTGTATATATATATATATATATATATATATATATATATATATAATATATATATATATATATGTATATATATGTATATGTATATATGTATATATGTATATGTATATGTATATATATATGTATATATGTATATGTATATGTATATATATATGTATATATATATATATATATATATATATATATATATATATATGTATATGTGTATATGTATATATATATATATATATATATATAATATATATATATATATATATATATATACAGTATATGTATATGTATATATGTATATATATGTATATGTATATATTATGTATAATATATATATATGTGTATATATATATGTATATGTATATATACGTATATATATATGTATTATATATATATATATATATATATATATATATATATATATATATATATATTAGTGATGTAGGTCACATCCGCATCCGCATCCGCATCCGCGGAACATCCGCACATTTTCTCGCATCCGCATCCGCGTCCGCATCCGCACTTTGGACTGCGGATGTCGTGCGGATGTGGACCGTTGTGATAAAACGTCATTAATAAGCGGAAATTATCAAATTCTACTATATTAATAGAACTAGTTCATTGTGCGCAAAAGTGATGCAAGCGACAAGACGAGAGGCTGTTCTTGTATGAAGTTACTCTCTTGCAACCTACTTAGATCCACGTTACAAAGCTAAGTTATTTTCACCTAGTTCATTAGAACGACTTAAATCATCACTTGGCAAAGCAGTTGAAGAGCTTCAATCTCTTGAATCTGTCGCTTCGCCACCACCAAAAGAATAAAAGTTTCAGTGACAGAACCAACACCTTCAACAAGCAAATCTATCACAGAATCTGTCTCTCAGTTTCTTGAGTCAAGCAGCAATGACGAGACCTACGCGATGTCAAAAGATGTAGTAAAAATGATCGAGAGCTATCACCAAGAAAAACGCCTGGCTGCATGTGACAATCCTATTAGTTGGTGGAAAAATACGCAGAATATCTATCCATACTTGAGAGGAAACATTTAGCCTGTCCTCCAACAAACGTACCAAGCGAGAGATTATTTAGCAGTGCTGGATTAATATATGATGAAAAGAGAAACAGACTGGCAGCAGAAAAGGCAGAAAAATTAATGTTCCTTAAGCATAACCTTCCTATAATTAAGTTTGAATATTAAACGATGAACATCTTAGTTTACTTTATTTTAATTACTCATTTATAAATATGCCTAATAAAACTTTAAACTTAATATAAATAGTTATCAAGCTAATTAAAGATCTCTTTCTATAAGGGTGGAGGTTGGGGAAAGAGGTTGGGTAACACAATTATGGTTTCTAATTGTGGCTGAAACTCAACAAAATATAACGAATTTATTTGCAGACGAATTCACTAATTGATTTTTATATTAGTTAGATGCTTGCTATTATTTTATATGTTCAGGGAAAAGTACAGCAATTATTGTACAATTAATCAATTATACTACATTATAGCTACAGCTCTCTCTATATAATAACTTATTATATACGTTAAACACAACAAATCTCGAATATATCCTAAAAACTAACGAAAATGTAGACATCCGCATCCGCATCCGCGGATGTTGAAATCAAACATCCTCATCCGCATCCGCGGATGTGAAAAAAATGACATCCGCTACATCACTAATATATATATATATATATATATATATATATATATATATATATATATGTATGTATATATGTGTATATGTATATATATATGTATATATATATATGTGTATATATATATATGTGTGTGTGTATATATATATATATATATATATAGGTATATGTATATATGTGTATATATATATATATATATATATGATGAATAAAACCACGAAGGAAAAAGAAACACAAAGGGGTGCTCAAGCGCTTTCGTCTAATGACATCCTCAGGAACACTGGAGTGAAAGGACAGATCAAGGCAATATATAGGTTACAAAAATTAACATACATACATACATATTCACATATACATACATATATATATATATATATATATATACATTATACATATATATAGTAAGCATAGAAAAAAATTGTGGGAGGAGCCAACATTTATATGGTCACAGAAGAATAAAGAAATAAAAATAAATATAAATATAAATTGAGAAAAAATTAATTGCAAAATAGTGCCTTAGTGATATATATGTCACAGCCTAAATAATCATAAAGAAATAAACAGGCAAATAAAAAAAAACCATAAATATATATACATACATATATTATATATATACATATATATACACATATATATATATATATATATATATATATATAAAGACACTTTTAGCACTTTGGCCGACCTTCAATATAAATTCAAATGGCTTTTTTATGGAACAGGTCACAAAAGAATAAAGAAATAAACATAAATATAAATATTGTAAGTGGAGTCTACCAATTCAAGCTCAAGAGGGAAGTTTTACAATCGATTTAATAGATGCTGCCAAATTGATATATATGTCACATTATTAAAAAAATAAAAAATTGAAAGATAAATTTTAAGAGAGGCACACCAATTTATAAGGGAAAAATTACCACATATGCATATTATAGTCACAAACGAATAAAAAAGTACAAGTAAATATAAATTGGAAAACAAAATGATGCCTAGACGATATATAAAGAACAATAAAATATATATACAACATATTTACGGTATATATACGAAATATAAACGCAATATATACAGAATATATATATATATATATATATGCATAAGGGAAAAAAATTACCAAATTTGTTTTTATAATTATTGTCTGAGAAAACGGTAGGTCGCAAAAGAATAAAGAAATAAAAATAAATATAAATTGAAAAAATTACAAATAATACACGTACACATATATACCCGCATACCCAAATATATATATACATATACACACATATATACAAACACACACACACACACACACACACATATATATATATATATATATATATACAAGCTTGACCTTCACGAAATGAGAAATCATCCCGCAGAACCTTTGTGAGGTTGTAAGGTAAGGTAAGGTACATACACATATACATATATATATATATATATTTAACTGCATACATACATACATACATACATATACACACATACATACATACATATACACACATATACATACAAACACATTTAACTGCAATGACCACACACATACGCACATACACATACATACATACACATACACGCATACAGCAAAAAATTGAAAAATAAAATTGTAAGGGAAACAACAAACAAAACAAATTTTTTACCAAAGATTTAACAACCTGCCCTTTTTGTTTAAATCCATTCTGAAGGAATTCAGAGCAACGGGATCAAGTTGAAACAGACCTTTACTCATGTTAAGGTTATTTGTAAGTTGAATTATAGCCGACTCAAGAATATTTCTATTAACAATGTTGCTAGAGTGAAACAAAACTGAAACATTATTCCAATCAATACAATGGGATAACTCTGACAAATGGACAAAAAGGGCACTGGACAACTGTCCCGTTCTAACGGAATATTGATGCTGTTTTACACGCGTTTGCAAATCCTTTCCCGTCTGACCTATGTAAAAGGAATCACATTGCTTACACCCAATTTTATAGATAATGCCTAAATTATTGGTAGGGCTATTTTTTACTATGATGTTTTTCACAATATTGTTATATGAAAAAACTACACTGATATCCAAAAGTTTAAGTACATTAGCAATGCCTAAGAAGCCCGGGAAAAATGGAAGTACTAAAATATTCTTTGACAAGGTGCGAGTGTTATTATTCACACGATAGAAGGTTCGTTTAGCCTTATTAAGACAAGATTCCATGAACGCAGATGGGTAACACAACTCACTTCCAATACCGTTGATATTTTCCAATTCGGCATCGATGTATTCAGGACTGGCGATCCTAAGAGCGCGGAGAAACATTGAGGAAAATATGGCCTTTTTAATAGGGGTGTCATGTCCAGAGTAAAAGTGTACGTAGGACAAATTGTTTGTTTTTTTCCGATAGATACTAAACTTAAAACCCGGGCTATCCCTATGAACACGCACATCCAAAAACGGGATTGAGTTGTCTTGTTCCACTTCTAAAGTAAATTTAATGGAGGGGACTTGGTCATTTAACTGAAGGAGGAAGTCATCCAGGTCACGATTCATGGGCCAGATACACAAAATATCGTCGACGTACCGCAACCAAGGGATGCCAACCCCCAGGATTCTCGGAATGTAAGTAATTTCAAAAAACTCCATAAATATTGGAGAGAAGGGGCGACAAAGGGTTGCCCATGGCCATCCCAAAAACTTGTTGATAATGCTCGCCATTGAAAGTGAATTTACAATCCTTGATACAAAGCTTAATAAGCTCCAAAACAGTGTGTGCAGGTAATGGTAAATCATAATTATGTAATTCTCTGGCGAGAAAGTCAAGCATATCATCAATCGGCACTTTTGTGAACAATGAACAAACGTCGAAACTGATCAATCTATCGTTGGTATTAATGCGAACATTATTCAATTTTTCAGTGAGATCCATGGAATTTTTTACGTGTGAATCAGAGACAGTTCCAAGAATGGGGGACAAAACATTAACAAGCCATTTGGAGAGTTTATAGGTAATAGAGCCCACCGAGCTAATAAAAAAAAAAAAAAAAAAAAAAAAAAAAAAAAAAAAATTGTCCTACGTACACTTTTACTCTGGACATGACACCCCTATTAAAAAGGCCATATTTTCCTCAATGTTTCTCCGCGCTCTTAGGATCGCCAGTCCTGAATACATCGATGCCGAATTGGAAAATATCAACGGTATTGGAAGTGAGTTGTGTTACCCATCTGCGTTCATGGAATCTTGTCTTAATAAGGCTAAACGAACCTTCTATCGTGTGAATAATAACACTCGCACCTTGTCAAAGAATATTTTAGTACTTCCATTTTTCCCGGGCTTCTTAGGCATTGCTAATGTACTTAAACTTTTGGATATCAGTGTAGTTTTTTCATATAACAATATTGTGAAAAACATCATAGTAAAAAATAGCCCTACCAATAATTTAGGCATTATCTATAAAATTGGGTGTAAGCAATGTGATTCCTTTTACATAGGTCAGACGGGAAAGGATTTGCAAACGCGTGTAAAACAGCATCAATATTCCGTTAGAACGGGACAGTTGTCCAGTGCCCTTTTTGTCCATTTGTCAGAGTTATCCCATTGTATTGATTGGAATAATGTTTCAGTTTTGTTTCACTCTAGCAACATTGTTAATAGAAATATTCTTGAGTCGGCTATAATTCAACTTACAAATAACCTTAACATGAGTAAAGGTCTGTTTCAACTTGATCCCGTTGCTCTGAATTCCTTCAGAATGGATTTAAACAAAAAGGGCAGGTTGTTAAATCTTTGGTAAAAAATTTGTTTTTGTCTGTTGTTTCCCTTACAATTTTATTTTTCAATTTTTTGCTGTATGAGTGTATGTGTATGTATGTATGTGTATGTGCGTATGTGTGTGGTCATTGCAGTTAAATGTGTTTGTATGTATATGTGTGTATATGTATGTATGTATGTGTGTATATGTATGTATGTATGTATGTATGCAGTTAAATATATATATATATATGTATATGTGTATGTACCTTACCTTACCTTACAACCTCACAAAGGTTCTGCGGGATGATTTCTCATTTCGTGAAGGTCAAGCTTGTATATATATATATATATATATGTGTGTGTGTGTGTGTGTGTGTTTGTATATATGTGTGTATATGTATATATATATTTGGGTATGCGGGTATATATGTGTACGTGTATTATTTGTAATTTTTTCAAGTTATATTTATTTTTATTTCTTTATTCTTTTGCGACCTACCGTTTTCTCAGACAATAATTATAAAAACAAATTTGGTAATTTTTTTTCCCTTATGCATATATATATATATATATATTCTGTATATATTGCGTTTATATTTCGTATATATACCGTAAATATGTTGTATATATATTTTATTGTTCTTTATATATCATCTAGGGATCATTTTGTTTTCCAATTTATATTTACTTGTACTTTTGTATTCGTTTGTGACTATAATATGCATATGTGGTAATTTTTCCCTTATAAATTGGTGTGCCTCTCTTAAAATTTATCTTTCAATTTTTATTTTTTAATAATGTGACATATATATCAATTTGGCAGCATCTATTAAATCGATTGTAAAACCTCCCTCTTGAGCTTGAATTGGTAGACTCCACTTACAATATTTATATTTATTTTTATTTCTTTATTCTTTTGTGACCTGTTCCATAAAAAAGCCATTTGAATTTATATGGAAGGTCGGCCAAAGTGCTAAAAGTGTCTTTATATATATATATATATATATATATATATGTGTATATATATGTATATATATATATATATATGTATGTATATGTATTTATGGGTTTTTTTATTTGCCTGTTTATTTCTTTATGATTATTTAGGCTGTGACATATATATCACTAAGGCACTATTTTGTAATTAATTTTTTCTCAATTTATATTTATATTTATTTTTATTTCTTTATTCTTCTGTGACCATATAAATGTTGGCTCCTCCCACAATTTTTTTCTATGCTTACTATATATATGTATATATTTATATATATATATATATATGTATATATATATATATATATATATGTGAATATGTATGTATGTATGTTTATTTTTGTAACCTATATATTGCCTTGATCTGTCCTTTCACTCCAGTGTTCCTGAGGATGTCATTAGACGAAAGCGCTTGAGCACCCCTTTGTGTTTCTTTTTCCTTCGTGGTTTTATTCATCATAAATACTTTTCACGTGTCACTTTCGTGAAATAATTTTTCATATAATGAACACCACGCGTTCCTTCGCCTTGCTGTTCCCTCTATTGTCCCCGTTTGTGTCGGTGTTTGCTTCTACATTAATGAAGGGGCATGCAATTCGGATCCGACGGAAGTTTCTTACTAATTGTCTGGAGGAGCAGGTCCTTCCCAAGTCCCTCCTTCCGATTCGCCTCAGAGAAATGGACGACCATCCGTTCAACAACTTTAGCAGAGTAATTTTAAAGAAACATATTGAAGTCACCAGACAAAATGAGTGGTCCACCTTCAAAAATTTAGGCATTGCCAAACGTAATGTTTTGACTGTTATTCCCCAACCGTGGATCCAACCTTTGTTTGATGAAATTTACAACGAGTTGCGTCGGAGAACTTCTTCACTTCGAAACATTTTGGATCGCAAAATTAAAAGTCTCATTCGAAATAGTCAGTGGAGTAAAAAAGCAAGCTCAAAGTGTGTTTTGAACCTTTCTTCGAAAAACATTAGTGACGATGCAAAAAGTGCCCTTGGATTTGGTATGTCCTTTTATATTGTTAAAAAACCTACTGCTTTACAAATTTGTCATAGTCTTGCTCGTTTTGAAAAACAGTGTAACCTTCCTCAGTTTTTAGTTAACATAGTTAAAGGCCTGGTCTATGGTGCTGCGAATATTTCTTACGAAGATAACTTTCCTAAACGTTTCCGCAATAGCCTTTCACAATTAAAAAAAGATAGTGAGCTCCATATTACTAAAGCAGACAAGGCTAACACCTTAGTCATTATGGACAAAGTGGATTACATTGGAAAGATGAATGAGCTGCTTCAGGACCCCGCCACATACGTGAAACTTAGGAAGAACCCACAGGATGATGTCATCAAATCTTTCAATAGTGGCTTGAAACGCATTCTCAAAGATCATAAGGATTTAATTCCCCTTTTTTTGTCCACTTCACCTGCTTTGCCTTATCTTTATGGTCTTATTAAAACCCACAAACCGGGTAACCCTATGCGCCCTATTATTAGCTCGGTGGGCTCTATTACCTATAAACTCTCCAAATGGCTTGTTAATGTTTTGTCCCCCATTCTTGGAACTGTCTCTGATTCACACGTAAAAAATTCCATGGATCTCACTGAAAAATTGAATAATGTTCGCATTAATACCAACGATAGATTGATCAGTTTCGACGTTTGTTCATTGTTCACAAAAGTTCCGATTGATGATATGCTTGACTTTCTCGCCAGAGAATTACATAATTATGATTTACCATTACCTGCACACACTGTTTTGGAGCTTATTAAGCTTTGTATCAAGGATTGTAAATTCACTTTCAATGGCGAGCATTATCAACAAGTTTTTGGGATGGCCATGGGCAACCCTTTGTCGCCCCTTCTCTCCAATATTTATATGGAGTTTTTTGAAATTACTTACATTCCGAGAATCCTGGGGGTTGGCATCCCTTGGTTGCGGTACGTCGACGATATTTTGTGTATCTGGCCCATGAATCGTGACCTGGATGACTTCCTCCTTCAGTTAAATGACCAAGTCCCCTCCATTAAATTTACTTTAGAAGTGGAACAAGACAACTCAATCCCGTTTTTGGATGTGCGTGTTCATAGGGATAGCCCGGGTTTTAAGTTTAGTATATATCGGAAAAAAACAAACAATTTGTCCTACGTACACTTTTACTCTGGACATGACACCCCTATTAAAAAGGCCATATTTTCCTCAATGTTTCTCCGCGCTCTTAGGATCGCCAGTCCTGAATACATCGATGCCGAATTGGAAAATATCAACGGTATTGGAAGTGAGTTGTGTTACCCATCTGCGTTCATGGAATCTTGTCTTAATAAGGCTAAACGAACCTTCTATCGTGTGAATAATAACACTCGCACCTTGTCAAAGAATATTTTAGTACTTCCATTTTTCCCGGGCTTCTTAGGCATTGCTAATGTACTTAAACTTTTGGATATCAGTGTAGTTTTTTCATATAACAATATTGTGAAAAACATCATAGTAAAAAATAGCCCTACCAATAATTTAGGCATTATCTATAAAATTGGGTGTAAGCAATGTGATTCCTTTTACATAGGTCAGACGGGAAAGGATTTGCAAACGCGTGTAAAACAGCATCAATATTCCGTTAGAACGGGACAGTTGTCCAGTGCCCTTTTTGTCCATTTGTCAGAGTTATCCCATTGTATTGATTGGAATAATGTTTCAGTTTTGTTTCACTCTAGCAACATTGTTAATAGAAATATTCTTGAGTCGGCTATAATTCAACTTACAAATAACCTTAACATGAGTAAAGGTCTGTTTCAACTTGATCCCGTTGCTCTGAATTCCTTCAGAATGGATTTAAACAAAAAGGGCAGGTTGTTAAATCTTTGGTAAAAAATTTGTTTTTGTCTGTTGTTTCCCTTACAATTTTATTTTTCAATTTTTTGCTGTATGAGTGTATGTGTATGTATGTATGTGTATGTGCGTATGTGTGTGGTCATTGCAGTTAAATGTGTTTGTATGTATATGTGTGTATATGTATGTATGTATGTGTGTATATGTATGTATGTATGTATGTATGCAGTTAAATATATATATATATATGTATATGTGTATGTACCTTACCTTACCTTACAACCTCACAAAGGTTCTGCGGGATGATTTCTCATTTCGTGAAGGTCAAGCTTGTATATATATATATATATATATATGTGTGTGTGTGTGTGTGTGTTTGTATATATGTGTGTATATGTATATATATATTTGGGTATGCGGGTATATATGTGTACGTGTATTATTTGTAATTTTTTCAAGTTATATTTATTTTTATTTCTTTATTCTTTTGCGACCTACCGTTTTCTCAGACAATAATTATAAAAACAAATTTGGTAATTTTTTTTCCCTTATGCATATATATATATATATATATATTCTGTATATATTGCGTTTATATTTCGTATATATACCGTAAATATGTTGTATATATATTTTATTGTTCTTTATATATCATCTAGGGATCATTTTGTTTTCCAATTTATATTTACTTGTACTTTTGTATTCGTTTGTGACTATAATATGCATATGTGGTAATTTTTCCCTTATAAATTGGTGTGCCTCTCTTAAAATTTATCTTTCAATTTTTATTTTTTAATAATGTGACATATATATCAATTTGGCAGCATCTATTAAATCGATTGTAAAACCTCCCTCTTGAGCTTGAATTGGTAGACTCCACTTACAATATTTATATTTATTTTTATTTCTTTATTCTTTTGTGACCTGTTCCATAAAAAAGCCATTTGAATTTATATGGAAGGTCGGCCAAAGTGCTAAAAGTGTCTTTATATATATATATATATATATATATATATGTGTATATATATGTATATATATATATATATATGTATGTATATGTATTTATGGGTTTTTTTTATTTGCCTGTTTATTTCTTTATGATTATTTAGGCTGTGACATATATATCACTAAGGCACTATTTTGTAATTAATTTTTTCTCAATTTATATTTATATTTATTTTTATTTCTTTATTCTTCTGTGACCATATAAATGTTGGCTCCTCCCACAATTTTTTTCTATGCTTACTATATATATGTATATATTATATATATATATATATATATATATATATATATATGTATATATATGTGAATGTATGTATGTATGTTTATTTTTGTAACCTATATATTGCCTTGATCTGTCCTTTCACTCCAGTGTTCCTGAGGATGTCATTAGACGAAAGCGCTTGAGCACCCCTTTGTGTTTCTTTTTCCTTCGTGGTTTTATTCATCATAAATACTTTTCACGTGTCACTTTCGTGATTTTTCTATATATATATATATATATATATCATATATATATATATATATATATATATATATATATATATATATATATATATATATATATATATATATATATATATATATGTATATAGATATATGTATGTATATGTGTATTAGTGATGTAGGTCACATCCGCATCCGCATCCGCGGAACATCCGCACATTTTCTCGCATCCGCATCCGCACTTTGGACTGCGGATGTCGTGCGGATGTGGACCGTTGAGATAAAATGTCATTAATAAGCGGAAATTATCAAATTCTACTATTAATAGAACTAGTTCATTGTGCGCAAAAGTGATGCAAGCGACAAGACGAGAGGCTGTTCTTGTATGAAGTTACTCTCTTGCAACCTACTTAGATCCACGTTACAAAGCTAAGTTATTTTCACCTAGTACATTAGAACGAGTTAAATCGTCACTTGGCAAAGCAGTTGAAGAGCTCAATCTCTTGAATCTGTCGCTTCGCCACCCACCAAAAGAATAAAAGTTTCAGTGACAGAACCAACACCTTCAACAAGCAAATCTATCACAGAATCTGTCTCTCAGTTTCTTGAGTCAAGCAGCAATGACGAGACCTACGCGATGTCAAAAGATGTAGTAAAAATGATCGAGAGCTATCACCAAGAAAAACGCCTGGCTGCATGTGACAATCCTATTAGTTGGTGGAAAAATACGCAGAATATCTATCCATACTTGAGTAAACTTGCAAGGAAACATTTAGCCTCTCCTCCAACAAACGTACCAAGCGAGAGATTATTTAGCAGTGCTGGATTAATATATGATGAAAAGAGAAACAGACTGGCAGCAGAAAAGGCAGAAAAATTAATGTTCCTTAAGCATAACCTTCCTATAATTAAGTTTGAACATTAAACGATGAACATCTTAGTTTACTTTATTTTAATTACTCATTTATAAATATGCCTAATAAAACTTTAAACTTAATATAAATAGTTATCAAGCTAATTAAAGATCTCTTTCTATAAGGGTGGAGGTTGGGGAAAGAGGTCGGTGGGGTGCATTTGAGTTGGGTTCACGTCCCGCATCCTGGTAACACAATTATGGTTTCTAATTGTGGCTGAAACTCAACAAAATATAACGAATTTATTTGCAGACGAATTCACTAATTGATTTCTATATTAGTTAGATGCTTGATATTATTTTATATGTTCAGAGAAAAGTACAGCAATTATTGTACAATTAATCAATTATACTACATTATAGCTACAGCTCTCTCTATATAATAACTTATTATATACGTTAAACACAACAAATCTCGAATATATCCTAAAACTAACGAAAATGTAGACATCCGCATCCGCATTCGCGGATGTTGAAATCAAACATCCGCATCCGCATCCGCGGATGTGAAAAAAACGACATCCGCTACATCACTAATGTGTATATATATATATATATATTATAATATATATATATATATATATATATATATATAATTATATATATATATATATATATATATTATATATATATATATATCGGGTGGCCCAAAAAAAACTTGAGATTTGAACATCAATAACTTCAAAAAATATGCGATTCACCCTTCCAAAATTTACATAACCTTTACCTCAGTTTATTGGTAAGCTATCATAAAAATTTCAGACCTCTACATAAAATACTTTTTCCACAGCTGAGGGAACAATGAGGTATGGTGAAAAAAACAAATATCATAAACTGAAAAAAATTGATTAATTCACATCTTATCAACAAATATGATCACTATGTTCGCCGTCCTGCTTACAAACTAATCTTAACCTTTTTCTTCCACGACATGATACATTTTCTGATTTCTTCTAATGTTATTTTGTCCCAACATTCGAGTATTTTTTTCTTTAATTGCATTTCTGTAAACTTTTCTGTTTGGCCTTCATAAATCTTCTCTGCTAGAGTGTTCCATATGCAAGAATCCATGGGATTGCAATCAGGTGATTGCGGAGGGCCAGTCGTTTTTTCCAATTAAGTTGACTACATTCTGTTGTAGATAATCCTGTGTGAACTTGCTAGTATGAGCTGTAGCACCATCTTGTTGGAGTATGAAATCGTTTCCATAATACAGACGCTGACAATCAGGCAAAAGATTCTCCTCAGTAGTACAACCGCAAAAGGGTAGAGTGCAGGAATGTTGCAATTTATTACGTAATGTTGCAAATAGGGGTTGCAAAGGGGGTGGGGTGTTATGCAACATGTTACAAAGGGGGGTGGGGTGTTATGCAACATGTTACAAAGGGGGGGTGGGGTGTTGCAAAAATCCCTGCAAAGTGGGGTGGGGGATGCTGCAGGTGCAACAAGGGGTCATGAAACTTGGAGGAGGCGTTATCCCCCAAGAGAAAGGAGAGAAAGGAGAGAAAGGAGGAGAGGTGTTTACCTGGCAGGAGCCAAGTGCATATTAAGACTTCAGCCGAGTAGGCGTTGTCTTATAGACTTCTAATCAGCCAGTTGGCTTAGAAGGCGTAAATGGCTTGAGTTGCCAGATAGCGCCATGTATTCAATAGAAGGCTGAGTTGCCAGTTTGTGCTATATATTTAATTAATTAATTCTAATCGAAGACTGAGTTGCCAGATACCACTTTTTAACATTATTATGGAGAGTTGCCAGATACCATTGTATACATTATTATAGACTCCTAATCAGCCAGTTGGGTTAGAAGGCGTAAATGGCTTGAGTTGCCAGATACCATTTTAATTGTATACATTATTATAGACTCCTAATCAGCCAGTTGGCTTAGAAGGCATAAATGGCTTGAGTTGCCAGATACCATTTTAATTGTATACATTATTATAGACTCCTAATCAGCCAGCTGGCTTAGAAGGCGTAAATGGCTTGAGTTGCCAGATACCATTTTAATTGTATACATTATTATAGACTCCTAATCAGCCAGTTAGCTTAGAAGGCGTAAATGGCTTGAGTTGCCAGATACCACTTTTTAACATTATTATGGAGAGTTGCCAGATACCATTGTATACATTATTATGGAGAGTTGCCAGATACCATTGTTCAGGTATACAGTTGCCAGATTGTACCATTTATTTTCTTAAAAGTTGGTTTAGAATTCCGCTAGTAGGTTTAGAAGGCGTAACATGATATAATTAACCAAAAGAATTAAGTAAAACAACATTGCATCATTCTGTTTATTATAAATATATAGAAAATAAATATACATTTGAATGATCAATAATAATAGAAATGAGGAATATGCATATAATCCATCAATATAACAGTACAGGAGAAATATATACACACACACACACACAATTATGGAGATATATAGAAAATAAATATACATTTGAATGATCAATAATAATAGAAATGAGGAATATGCATATAATCAAAAAATATATACACACACACACACACACACAATTATGGAGATATATAGAAATAAATATACATTTGAATGATCAATAACACTGGTATGCATCAATTTTGCTGTCAAGGGTTTTGTAAGTGATTCTTATAGAGTTTTTCCTGCTGATTTCGAATCTGCAATCCGTTTTTCTCAATCAGCTCAGGTTATCCGGCTATGGCCTCATAAGTAAAATAGAATTTTTCGTGATTTTGTCAAAGCGGAATTGGAACAGTAACATCTATCATCACTTGTTTCACTTGCATAATATCTTTTTTTACTTTTCAGGCATATAGATAAAATATTTCATAATGAATAGAGCGTGTAAAAATGATCCCAATAGATTCTGCTACATATGTGGGACGGTTACCATGCCAAATAACCAGTCCCAAATCACTAAATTTGTGAAGACAATTATAGAGCATACTTTGGAATTAAGCTAGGGGACCAGGACAAAAATTTCGCCCCTCATATGTGCTGCAAGACGTGCATTGAAAATTTGAGAAGATGGAGCAAAGGCAGAGCGAAATCTTTGCCTTTTGGAATTCCCATGATTTGGAGAGAAGGAAAGGATCACGTGACAGATTGCTATTTCTGCATGACAAACCTCCAAGGTGGCTTATAAATTTATTTTTCTTAAATATTTTGAAATCCTCGTATGAAACTTGACATAATATTCACCATAATGTAATATTCACCATATATAGCATAATATTCACCATAATGGTAATCATACATTTACATATACATATTGTTATAGAAAATACATTTACACATACATATTGTTATACAAGTTACATTTACATATACAATGATTTTTCTTTTTCATTCATATTGTCCCCGAAGGGACAATATGAATGAAAAAGAAAGAAAATATACAGACTCCATCGACCTATTTCATATCTTACAGACCGCAGCCTTCCCTCACGAGATGCCACTGTCTGAATGCTTCTTCTATTTCATATGCAAGTTTTATATCCATGTTTCTGTGTTTCTATTTTCAGGAGTTAACAAGAAGAATAAACACATTGTTGTATACCCTGACATTCCTTCTGCTATGAGACCTGTACCCCATGGTCCTGAAATTCCAATACCCGACCCACCTCAAACCCTGGACTTCGATGATTCTGATGATGAATCAATGACCAATGCCAATGACCAGTCCCAGTCGTATATACCTGAAAATACCGCTTCAAATGAGCCAAGGCCTCTCAACCAGGCCAAACTTAATGATCTTACCAGGGATTTAGGACTTTCCAAATTAGCTGCCGAGATCTTGGGCTCACGACTTCGAGAGAACAACTTGCTGGCTCCGGGAACAACATTCTCCTGGTATAGGAAACGAGAGGAAGAATTCCGCAAGTTTTTTGCAGTGCACGAAAATACCTCTTCCTTAGTGTACTGCTGCAATGTTGAGGGGCTAATCGAATCCTTGGGCCTGCCATATAACGCATCAGAATGGAGGCTATTTATAGACTCGTCTAAACGAAGTTTGAAAGCAGTACTTCTCAACATTGGGAATAGGGTTGCATCAGTCCCTGTAGCACATTCCGTACAACTTACTGAGAGCTACGATAACATGAAAATTTTACTGGATGCTCTCGTATACGACCAACATAACTGGAGGATCTGTGGAGATTTGAAGGTAATACTAATATCATAAGTAAACTATTGCTATTGACTATGTTGTTTTTCCAAAGGTTATTTGAGAGCGTATAAGAACACTTAACTTCCCCACAGAAGTGATACAGTCCAATGCATAGATTTTTTTATCTGATAGAACAAATTCTCTAAATTCTTTAAATATTTTCATTTTTTTTCAGATTGTGGCATTTGTATTGGGAATGCAAGGGGGATACACGAAATACCCATGTTTCCTCTGCAAATGGGATAGCCGAGCGGATGAGAAGCACTATGCACAGCGTGAATGGGCATCCAGAGAGAATTTTGAACCTGGGTCGCATAATGCCGTTTCAGTGCCCCTTGTACCACCAACAAACATTTTGCTCCCACCACTTCATATTAAGCTGGGCTTGATGAAAAATTTCATCAAATCAATGAATAAGGAGGGCTCAGCATTCCGATATCTCGAGAATAAATTTCCTCATATATCTGATGCTAAACTAAATGCTGGGGTTTTTGATGGTCCTCAAATTCGAACTTTGATCAAGGATACTCAGTTCGAAAACGCAATGACTCCAACTGAGAAGAATGCCTGGCAGGCATTCAAATCAGTTGTCACTGATTTTCTTGGCAAGCGTAGAAGTCCAGAATACGAGTCCGTTGTCGAAAACTTGATGGAAGCTTTCAAAGCTCATGGGTCGCGCATGTCCATAAAAATGCACTTTTTGTGGTCCCACTTGGACTATTTTCCTGAAAATTGCGGGGATTATAGTGAGGAACAGGGTGAACGATTTCACCAAGATATCAAAATAATGGAAGAGAGGTACCAGGGAAACTGGGATATCAATATGCTGGTGGACTATTGCTGGTGTTTGAAGCGAGACGTGCCCGAAGAAAAACACAGACGGAAAGCAAAAAAAACTTCATTCCTTCCTCAATAAACTTTTTTCCATATTCATTGTATGAATAAAAGTATTTATTCACACAATGTTTTCATTTTTCACGAGTGTTCTTATAATATTACTCGTATCTACAGTGTTTAAGCTAAAAAAATCAATAAATTTGGGGATAAAATTGGACTTATAATAAATGGCCAATAGAGAAAAAACCTGACCTGATTGAGGAAAACCAATGTCATTTTCGAATTCAGCATGGTCGAATTATATAATATGAGTTCAAAAAACCCTCACAGCAGACAAAACAATTTCATATGCATACCAGTGTAATAATAGAAATGAGGAATATGCATATAATCCTTCAATATAACAGTACAGGAGAAATATCACACAAATATGTTAAATACATTTCACTTTTTTTTTTTTCAAATTACTAAACTCGCACTTAATCGAGTCTACAATTACATCATTATTGCTCTGCATTACGCAGTATATGCGGTTTAATAATATTTCACCGCTTAAAGTATAGGGAAACCTGTATTCGATATGAAGGGCTTTCATATCGTTCAGTACTATTTTTGTTCCCACTTTACAACCGGTTGGTAAGTCATCTTTAAATACGTCTAGAATACAATCAAAAGCACGCACAAAGAGTTCATCGTTAGCTACATTATTAAACACAAGTTTATAAACACGCTTTTCCAATCGAGGGTTTATTTCTACCGACCCGAGCTTTTCAATCGTGAACTCATCTTCACTCAACATAGCGGCAATTGAAATAATCTTCTAAATCGTTACGACAACTGCGCGTTATATAAAGAAATAGTTCTTCAGGGTGAACGGTGTAGGTGAGCTCAGCCTTGTACCGATCAATTGCTTTGTACCAAAGTTCATGGTATTTCAAAGAGTCTAAACTTCTTAAATAAACGTCCAGCTCTAGACCATTCTCACCTTGTTCAGCCCTACACTCGGTAAATCCATCGAGCAGAGCGGTGTATGCGTATTCAAGTACTGTATCAAAATAAAGCATATCCGTAACACGCGCGTCTAATATAGGTTTCAGCTTGCGGAATCCGACGATTTCAAACATTCTGTCGAGGATGAAACGGTTTCGCGTAGGAACAAGAGCGTTATTATCAGAAGCATTCTTCCACATCAGCCGTATATCAATGCATGGCCGATCGTTATTTATACACAACGTACATACAACGGCGTATGAGGGTGCGTCACTAATCTGCTCTCTTCTTGTACCTACGTTAGCAGGTATTTTATAACGATCTTCACTCCACTTCTCAACTATCACGAGATTCTATTCATCTCCTCGACACTTAAATAAACCCGTTTGTTTGTTTGTCTACATTCCGTTTCCAGTACATAGCTAACGGTACCGGATTTACGCCTGAACACGCGCAACGATTTCGTCACGGACACATCGTACGAGGCGTTGAGAATGCTGCTCAAAGGGAGTTCCATCGTATTCGAGGAGCGCACGTCACTCGGTTCAAGCTCTGAGATAACTATGAGCCGTGTGAGGCACGCAGGTAGGCAGGAACGGTTCGATGGGCGGCTGATTCGATGATACGTGAATGGGGTTGTTCGAACTCGTATGATCCGCGAGTCGCACCATAATCGTGCGGCGAATTGTTGTACATATTGGGTAGGTGTTTTTCCGGTACAAGAATTAATTTCGGTTTTATCACTACCAGACTACGCACCAGACAGTTTCCCTCAGGATAATTTTCACGAACTAGGCACATTTTATAATGTTTTACTAAACATCTTCACACTCCGGCGCACTATTTGAGAGGAACATATGCTCATATTTTTCCTTTCTGCCCATCAAACGATACTCGTCTCTAAACTCTGTTAAAAACTCACGCAGGGCACTAGCCACAACCTCACTACGAACCTCATCATGATATACATTAATATAGTGATAAAAATACTTAAGATTGTCCATGATCACGAGATTCACATTTTCAGTCGTAGGGTATGAGTAGTCGACATGGTGTAACATGACATAATACCGCTTGTCACACCACCCATCCACAAGACTCATTATCCATACCTGCTGCTCTTCTGCACGCGTTATTTCTTTTACTTCACGGTATATGTGAGACTTTATAAAGTTTAGCTCTACAGCATACTTCAGCACATCGTCTGTGCAACGAAAGCCTTCAACGGTCTCACCAGAACATCCGTAGAGTATTTGTACATCTTGCAACTTCGCACAATCCAATGTGGTTTTAAAAGAGGCATAGGAGGGGGAATAGGAAGTTTTTCGGTATCCACCACATCTTCACACTTTGCTGAATACCATTTCATAAACGTGTACAAGCAATATTAAAGGTAGCCATTTGAATACACGTCTGATCTCCTTTTTTTCTTCTACGCTGGCGAATACACGTCTGATCTCAAGGGCTTACTGCAGTCAACTGACCACGCAGGGAATCCCAGATAGTAGCATGACTCACGTTGCTGATCTTACAGTGGGCGGAGCTTAGAAATTTCACCTGCGCACGTACACACACACACACACACACACACACACAAAGGAGAAAGTGAAACGCTAATTGAAACATGATTATTTAAAAACGAGATATTGAAGTTATATATATTACAAATACGATTTAATAAACGAGATATTCAAGTTATATATATTTACAAATACGTGTAATAAATAAGTTAACAATAGATACATCAAAGATTATATACAAGACATACATATTTACAAATACGTGTGATAAGTAAGTTAACAATAGGCGCATCAAAAGTTATGGTATCCAAAGGGTACGGTATCATAGGTACCAGGTAACTGGTAACGTTTCCTATAGGTGTTACGGCACACCTTCGTACCCCTAAGTTCCTTCACGCCCCCCAGCTTCTGCGCCCGAAAATTGTGGGTGCCTACAATTAGTTGGGGAGGTCGTTCGCCCTCATCATCGTCCAAACACACTAGATCCTTCAACGATTCAAAGTTAACAACCCGCCGATTCGCATGGTTGAGCGTAATACCCTTTGCCCTCACGATATATTTCATATCCTCCCCCACCCTGACCCGTACCCCATAAGTTTTAGGTCCTGTTGAGACAAAAGAGTCGGCGTATGCGTTGTCCCCATACTCATCCTTGATCTCATCAGTGAGTTCGCCGAGGAACTCCCCAATAGCAGCCATGTATTCACCCTCCCTCTCTGTGAATATCACGCTATCTGTATCGGCATACAATACTCTCCGCCCAAGAGAATGTAAGTATTACCTACATTCACGATCTCCATGACCTCTTTATCGGGAGCATTGGCATAATCCCAGACATCACTATAACTTTGTGCCAAATGAATGTTCCCTTTGCCGGTATTCTGTGCAAATTTTCCCCATAGACTGTTTAGACACAACTTTGCACTAAAGCGCTTGCCAGGATTCTTTGCAATTTGGGCACGATCAAGTTGTATACCTTCGCGGTCGCGGTAACGTTGAATATAGGCAGACTTTTCATCTTCGGTATCAACTCCTCGCGGATACCCTGATGCCTCAACCTTATCCTTCAAAAATGCGTTTATATATGGTGTGAAAAGGTTGGGTAGCTTCTGAAACCTCCACACCTCATGTATCTTCAGTATTCTATAACCATGGCGTACGGCTAGGGCCAGCTCAGGACTTGTATATACGCCTCTGATCTTACGCTGGTGGGGTATATGGTTACAATCGCCGTTATTCTCTTCCGCGCACTTCACGCACAGGGGAAACATGAGCTTGTGGTCGATAACGACAGGTAAGATTGGCATCCATAAATTGCGTGGGGGGAGTACGTCTACGAAAGAGAGCCCAAAGTAACGATCATTCAAATTTTTTGAAAATTCATTGATGGAGGGTAGGTTAGGCCCCACCAGTTTCTCAGGAGCGCCCACGGGGTACGGATTGTTCTTCATCACGTATGGGTATAAAGAACAGAAATCGTAGTAATGGAGCTTCACGCCCTCCGTAGGTGGAAAGTATAGTCTGAATGGATTTGTACGTCCTCCAAACAAGCTATCACCACATTTGAGAGGATCCAGCACCATTGAACGCTTGATCGTGTTTATTTCCTCACGGTACACCTCGTCTGTCTCCATCCGTGCATCATATTCATGCTCCCACAAGACTTTGTGAGTGAACTGTGATCCTATAAGTTGATCGCGGGTGCGGGTCCATGCAAGACAGTCGGCAGGAGATCTACCGTGGATATCTCCGGCGATTCTGCACTCAGGACGGGAGCATCCATGCCACCAGCAGCCGTTAAAGGAGTACACAGTCTTCACACCAGTGACACGGTTTTCACTTAACCCATCAACCCAAAAAACACGTCCATTAATCTTAATGGGTACTTCACCCGTGTTGCGGGCGTGCTTTATGTATACACCTGTCTGTTGCTGTAGGTGTATGAGCCAGTAAATAGCCTTGTGTCCGTAACTGCGGGGGTTGTTTCGGTGAATAATGGCTAAGGTGTCTTTAGGCATGAAGTTATTCTTGAACACCGTAAAACATAATGACGCGATGGTGGTTGCGACTTGCAGCGGATCGCATTTGAAACGGCCTATGTACATCCTTCCAAAGGCCTGGAAACATACTCTAAGCACGCGCACATCATTCACGCAATAACGCTCACATTCATCAGCTATATTATAAGGGTTACTTTCATTAAAACTGTTGTAGTATCGATCAAAGTCTTCACGTTCATCTACACTCATACAGTCATAGTTAAAATAATGTTTGGGCGGTGGTGGGCCTACGAAGTTTAAAGTCTCGCTGGTGAGGAAAGTGTAAGGGAAGTATCCTTTGGAAACTTCAGCTGCTACCCCCATCACCTTGGGTAGCTTTGCTAATTTACAAGGTGTGGATAATAAAGTGTCTTTAAATTGTACATTGCCTCTTATTTGCATCTGTATTAATTTGTTGCCTCTTTTCAATGGATCACCTGTAAATATCTCAGAGGATTCGTGTTCAAGCAACTCCTTATAAAGGAACTGCGTGTCAAACTTTGCCCCGTTATGGGCGAGAATATACACAGTCATTTTTTTGAACTTGTCGGCTAACTTGACAATATAGGATACAAATAGTTTCACAGGACTATCGTGGACATTTGTTTTAAAAACGTTTGTCCGTTTACCGCATTTGGGGCACTCCTCGCATTCGATCCCCATACACTCATCACAGATAGTCTGGCTCACAAGTAAATGTGGAATTACCTCTTTGGTTTCAGCGTTCGTATATGTTTCTATGTCGTAGTATACAGTTATACAAGGGTTATTTTTAGGCTTAGCATCTTTCATATAACATACATGCTTTACTCCATCCGCTTTATACTCCACCTGGCATGTAGGACAGTGAATTTCGTCACACTTGTGCTTAAATTTCCCCCAATTATCCATTGTGTGAAACATACCACATTCACAGATTCTCATTTTCCTGCACGTGCCAGTTGATTTATGGAGCTCAAAGCAGTTATTATTGAAGAATGTGCGTCTACACACATCACAATCTCTCTTCTCAGCTTCAACTACACGGCTTTCACATTTGGTGCTTTTACACTGCTCACATACCATGTGACATTCTTTACAATGTCTCACTACATCATCCGCAAACTCGAGGCACCCCTTACACAAATCATGATGTCTCCCATATTTTCGACTTTTGTCATAACTCGCGTAAAGCCACCTTATATTACGGATGGGGAGATACGTTGTCCCCGACAATCCTAAAATAAGTAGGGGTCTTGTACGATCTCTCACACAGCCTTTAAAAACATACACAGTCCTACGACGATCATCCAACCCAAATACAACTATACGGGCATTTATTTTCTGTTCTACCATTCTCAGCTCTTCAGGCCCCATATTACAGTCAAATTCAAGTTCACAGTCTACAGCTAGTTTACGGGCACGTTCCACGACCGTAGGCAGCCAAATTTTTTGAGCCCGTGTATTTTGTACAGTAAACATGTTAGCCAAGACTACTGCTATAAAGCCGCAACCACGATCAACGTTTATATGCCGTCTATAAATAGCTTGAGAATTGAGGTTAAGAGTATACGGTATGGCACTATGACCCGCAACACGGAATACACGATCAATACTTACCGTGAAGTTGTCCATATTGAAGGCTATACTACTTTGGGCAGCTTGCATTATACGTCCTAATATATATTCTACATCTTCAGCCGCCAAACGTCTAAATGGCACTACTACCCAATAATCATCTACATCACCGTCATCTGACCCGAATCCGAAGGACAGACTCGTCCTAACTTCACGCTCGTCGCGGTTCTGAAGAGCAAACTCTACAATACGCTGTACAACCCGGCGTAGCCCGCGCTCAATTCCATTGATATCCATGGCTCTAGGGTCGACCCTGACTCTATAACGATTTCTAGTCAAAGCTGGGGTGGGGGCTGCGGAGCGCACCAACTCAAACGTTATATCATCCTCAACAGAACGGGGGGCAACTGTGGCGGATGAATTAGGGGATATATTAGCGGAAGGTGCTGCTGGGGGCCTGTTGCGTAGGAGGTTGAGGGTTGGGGATCTATTTGTAGACTTAACAGAACGGGGGGCAACTGTGGCGGGTGAATAAGGGGATATATTAGCGGGAGGTGCTGCTGGGGGGGTTGCTGCGTAAGAGGTTGAGGGTTGGGGATCTATTACTGGTGCAACAGGCGCGTATTTCGGTCGCTTTATACCTGACGTAGGGTTCGCTTCATCATACCTCCGCTTTGGACGTGCTACCGGTATCGGTGGTGAGGGTTCGTTGGCAGGGGAGGAGATCACAACTACACTGTCGTCGAGGTCATCCGTAATGTCAATGATGGGGTGCTGTACCTCATCGTCATTCACGGTTCTGTGGGAGAAGAAAACAAAATATAAGGAACAGCACTCAAAATTTGTAATATTTTGTAAATGACCCACTTAGGAGTGTGACGTGTTAGAAATGGACTCTGTAGAAAAATTCAGATTCACGAGCCCATCCACATGTATTATATCTGGACCTACAGGATGTGGTAAAACTGTGTTTATGCTTAAAATCATTAAAGAAAAGGGAGAGATGTTCTCGAAATTTGTGCATAAAGTTATATGGTGCTATTCGACGTATCAATCAGTGTTCAACGAGTACCAAGATGATATTTTGTTCCACAAAGGCGTATATGACGTTAATTCGTTAAAGGGAAATGAACATACAGTCATTGTAATTGACGATCTCATGTTGGAGATGGATAAAACGTTTGCCGAGACATTTACAGTATTCTCCCACCATCTTAACATAAGCGTGTTCTTCATCAATCAGAATCTATTTTTCAAAAATAGATACATGCGCGATGTGTCGTTAAATACGCAATATCTAGTCTTATTCGCACAACGTAGAGATGTATCACAAATTGGGGTATTAGCCAATCAAATGTTCCCGAATCAGCGTAAGGAGTTTTTGGAAGTTTATAAAGAAGCTACAAGCACGCGTTACGGATATTTGCTTTGCGACCTTCATCCGCGAAACACGTTTAGAGTGCTTCTACGAACGAATATATTTCCAAACGAGCCTGAAACGGTGTATATTCCAGAATGACAAAGAGACTAAAGAAATACCGTGAATCAATAAAAATCTATCATCGACTGCCCCGGGCAATGCAGCAGATGTTTATTAAAAATATCGACGCTCGTAAAAGTCAAACTGTAGCGAAGAAAAAACGAATTATTGTACAAACAGGAGGGTCATTTCTCCCCATCTTATTTTCACCTGATGAGAAAAGAATCTTATACCAAGAAGCTCTGCAGAAATTTCTTCACGAGTACGAAAATTATAAGAACCCTACAGAGATTCCTGTGGTTATTAGGCACAGTACGGGGGACGATGGACATGGCGACATAGGATCTGTGCCCGACGATACAGCTGACCAACCAAAAATTAAGGGATTAGCCACACAACATATCGAGCATGTATTAAAAGCACCCTCCCACATACATTGAGGAGTAAAGGCTTAAGTCTTTATAATCTATTGAATGAGGATCCAGCCATACAATGGACCGATACAGGCGAGATCATTGTGGAAGGATCAAAGGTACAGGGATCGAATATCGTAGACATTGTCCATGATCTGGTGAGAAAGTGGGATAGGCCATCACCATCAGGATGGAAGCATATTAAAGCAAGACTACAACAAATAAATGTCCCTAAAACGTTGATAGAAAATCTGAACAGGTTAAAAGACATGGAACATGCAACGCATGTGACACAATTGAAGACGCCGTCACCCCCGGCGGTAACACCTTTGAAGAGGAGAAAGAAGAGGTTAAACAACGGTCAACCCTACCCACGTGCCTCTAAAATACGCAAATGGCTAACGTATTAACTAAACGCTATTATGACATTTCTAACCCATCCTCTTACGGCGGCGTAGATAGACTGTACAGAAGTGTTTACGGAGTAGGGAAAAAAGATGTTGAAAGATTTTTGAGGGAGCAGGACGCTTATACGCTTCATAAGCCTGTGAGAAAAAGGTTTAAAACAGCCAAGACAACGGCTTCCTCGATTGATTCTATTTGGCAAGCAGATTTAACAGACATGCAAAGATATTCTGTGTATAACGATGGTTACCGCTACATTCTATTCATAATAGACGTATTCTCTAGATTTCTGTGGCTAGTTCCTCTGAAAAATAAATCACCTGAAACAGTTGCTAAAGCCACCAAAACGCTAATGTTAAAAGAAAACAGGGTTCCTGGCTATTTTTGTACGGATATGGGGAAGGAATTTATAGGCCGTGCTTTTCAGAACATGTTGACAGAGTTTAATATCAGCTATTACACAACCAATTCTACACATAAGGCTTCTTTAGCTGAAAGAGTTCAGCGCACCATAAAGGAACGCATGCACCGTTATTTTACACATAAAAACACATACAGATTTCTAGACATTCTGGAATAATTGGCATCATCCTACAACCTCTCACACCATCGCACGATTGGGACAACACCTAACGAAGTTTTAGAAAGAGGTACGCTCCCGAGAAGAGATGGATCACCAACACCACCACCACACTCGGCGCGCTTCAAAATCAATGATTATGTAAGGCTGTCGTGTTCGGGGAATAAATTCGCAAAGGGTTTTGAGCAAGGATGGACACGCGAGATTTTTAAAGTTAGGGCTATGAGACCTAAAGGTGAGATAATGATGTATTACATTGAAGATTTGAATGGGGAAGAAATCTCAGGAGGCTTTTACCACGAGGAATTGCAGAAAGTTGCGTTTAATTTAGGAAAAATGTGTTTAAAATTGAGAAAATTTTAGGAAGCAAAGGTTCAGGAAGAGAAAAATGTACCTGGTGAAATGGCTAGGTACCCAGAAAGCTTCAACACCTATATAAAAGCTGATGCAATAATGAAGCTTAATAGTATACAACATGGCTCCTAACCATTTCTACGTCACACTCCCGTCCTCCTCGTCCCTGTCTGTACACCCTAACAACACACTAGCCAACTTTGTAACAGAACTCCACGGCACATTGAATTGGGTCGTGATTCGTATGAGGTGGGGATATGCGAAATTCAGCTGGACACCATCTTTTTAAATATTGAACATAAAGAAACCGTTTTTACGATTCTTAGAGACATTGACGAGTGTGAAAAAGCTGGGGTAGCTATGGATGAAACTATACGTATCGCTCGGACTAAGGTTGCACGGTATTACAGTACAGAAGTAAGACTAGGACCGGGTCAATATGGTTCGGTCGAGGATGTTGTGAGAGGCTTAAACGTAAGTTTAAGAAACTCAAACCTTAGAATGATTTAGTATACGAAATCGTAAACAAAGGAAACCCTGCACATACACTAATCCTAAAATCAAAGACTAACAGACGTATTAAAGACCATAGAATGTTCAAAATTCTAACCAATGGCCGATATAGCGCAGCCTTCCAAAGAGACACATTTCACGAGACACAGCATGACTTGTCCAGATTAATGTATCAATTGAAGATGGAGAATTGGCTGAAGGTCCCAGACATGTGCTATATTTACAGTAATATAGTGGAGCACCAGTTTTGTTGGGGATACCCAGGCACGCCTGCTGCGCATTGCTCACATCCCCAACCATAGAGGAAGGAGTTTGAGTATTACCTATGACAGACCCATTATGTGAATGTCGCAACTAATTTAATAACCAATATCTCAATATATATATAAGAACGATTGAGGGTGAAAACTTACCATTCGGTAACGGGAGCTTAACAGTGAAGCTACACTTTCGACGCACTGAGTTATAATGGATAGAAAGCCTTTCACCGTCTATCGAGGGGTGAGATACCAGCGCGGTAGTGACTTGGATCCATTTTTTCATCCATACTACGTACGGCTGTTCCTTTGCTGAGAGGGGTGCCAGATACCTCGGAAGGAAAGCGCTACAATCAGGTCTTAACACTGCAGAAGACATATTGGCCGGGGCTAAACCTAAAGAAGCTCTAAAAAAAACATTTAAAGCGTACACGGGACGAAATCATCAAAGATGCAGAGAAAAATGCGTGGTGGCGGGAAGAAGAAGAGGGCTGCCCGGAAGAAGGGGTCACGTGGTATTAAACGTAAAAGGATATCAAAAAAGAAGTGCTGTAAGCGAATGAAACCTATGGTTGACCACTTTTTTGACTGATATAAGCTAAGGACATTGATCTCATGAATCATAGTTTGTTTACTACTTGTCGAGAGAGGAGGCACTATTTCTAACTCGCCATGGCACGCTTCATCCACCCATGTAGTTCACAATGCTGTAAATCGGAGCTGTCACTTTTTGAGCTGCCTCCAACTCAAGTTTCTATTGAGCACAGTGATTTTATTACAATTAACCCTTTAAACACAATTAGTTCCCCGAGTGCACCTATAGAATTCGTGATACCCAGCTCAGGCCCTTACTTTTTTGATCCAAGCTGTGTGCACATGTACGCTAAGCTACGTATAGCCCATTCTGATGGAACGGTCTGCGATGACAAATATGCTGTATACCCTGAAACAAACTTTCTGCACTCCATATTCAACCAGTGTGACGTATATTTAAATCAGACCAACATATCGGCAGGCACGAGGTACTATCATCTACGAACCTATCTGGAAAATGTCCTCAACTTTTCCAAAGAAGCGAAGACTACCTTTTTAAGTGCCGAGGGATATTATCAAACTAAAGATGAAAGTAGTATAAAGGACAAATTTAAAAATTCTAAAAAGAAAATATACGAGTGTTTTGGACGGCTGCACACAGATTTCACTTTCCAAGAGAAGTTGCTTGTCAACGGGGTGGATATGAAAATAAAGCTCACCCGCACGAGTCCTGAGATCTGCTTAAATCTGGATGCTGATCAAGAAGAGGGTGCAAAGCCCGTTGTGGTTCACATTATGGACACATACCTCCGCGTACGGCGAGAGAAATTAAGTTCACCAAAACAACTAGAAATTGAGAAAAATTTACTAAACGCTACAGTGACATATCCTATTAACAGAGTACAAATCAAACTATATACAGTTCCTGCAGGGTTGGCATCGAAGCAGATAGAAAACATTGCCCTGGGAAATCTTCCTAAAAGGATATTAATCGGAATGCAGGACCATGCTTCGGTGAATGGAAAATATAAAAAAGAGTGCCTTTAAATTCGAGAATTTCGGACTTAAAATATAACTCTATACGTTATGGCACTGCTTTGGGTGGAACAATGGGTACGGACTATTCATCAGACGCTGTGTTCCTCTTTGTGCCAGAGTCTATAGTAATCTGACCCATATGCAGGTGATTGTGATGAGCTTGGTAATGGGGTAACGCAGGAAGAATTCATTGATCAATTTAACCTTTATCCGTTTGACATTACACCTGACTTATCTGCTAGCGTAAATACGCATTAAGCCCACAGCAGAGCGGAAACATCTCAGTGACTGGAATTCAGCAAGCCTATAGACGCGCCTATTAGTGTACTAGTATATCTCGAATCGCAAGCCCTAATAGAAGTAGATAGATTTAGGAGCGTTATCACTGACTTTTAAAATGGATGCTAATACACTTCAGAAAGTAATGAATAGTGAACGAGTCACACGTTCCAAATTTATCGGCGTGTTTGCGAAGAATGAAACATTGAGTTTGCCAAGTACGCGAGAATGCGGTAGTCTTATTGTGAACACAGATGTCATCGGTAATGAAGGGATTCATTGGATCGCTGTCTATTTTAAAAATAGACAGCGCCTGTACTATTTTGATTCACTCGGTACTCAACCCTGGAGTGACCCTATTATTGTAAAATTTCCCTCAGTTACATATTCCCGAAGTTGTATGGAACCCGTTTCGTATACAAGGATATTTTAGTAATGCTTGCGGAATGTACTGCGTCTCATTTCTCATGCATATGTCATGTGATAAAGAATTTATAAATTTTTAAATTTATTTGACCCGTGTCACACTCGCCGAAACGATGAAATGGTATGCAGACAGATAAAAATCCGTTTTCCAATTGTACGTACTCGTTGTATAGTATAATGTTTTTGTTCGTGTGTGTATATTTGTAACGGTATATTCTGTAGTTTAAGATGGTTATTGTACTGATTTCTTTCATTTAATAAATTTATGAAAATATATTGTCTTCTTACCCCAAAAAGATCGAAAAACACTTACATTATTTCGGTGTGACATTCATTATGCTGACTTGATCAGTATATCCTCCGTATTCATGACACGAGAATCTTCAAAAGATTGTATAACACGTGTCAAATCCTCATCGGACCTTAAAGAAATAATGTTCATATTGATTCTTTTTTAATAAAAACATATACAGAGTATACAGACAGACCCCATTATGTGAAGATATCTTTGGTTCGAAACTCATTTAAGAGGTAAATCCGAATAACATTTAAAACGATTGCCATAAAAAATTTCGGTTTTAGCATAATGGTGTATCTAAATGAAGTACTTGACGAGATACTACAACCCTCCATATATATAAAATCATGTTTATTGTGAATAAATTATAGACACTTACATTTCTATGGTAGTCCCTTGCGTCGGATTGTAAGGAGCGTCACTGCAAATATCTTCAACGCTTTGCGTTGGAAATAATTCATCACGGTCAATCGCGTTAAAAAGATTAATTGCAGTAAATGCTGCAGTGTCACCTTCTTCATACAAATCCTGAAAAACGTACAGTTCGTGGTCCATGGTGGAGGGAATGCACTGGCAGAGGGAATGATTATTCACTGACGCGAAAATAGCTACTGTTACTCCAAACTGAAAAATATTTCCTTTTATATGCACAATCGCCAAGCTCCGCCCCAAAAGATTAAGGCCAGATGTTCGTAGTGATTGGTTGCCAGTGTAGCTGGGAGGAGCTATGATAAGTTTGTGTACCAATCGTAACACCGCTATAACGGGTCCGGACGAGTAATGGCATCTTTATATTTCCTCCAATAGATTTAATGCTCTTATTACCCCTTGCTGTCTTTACCATGTCAATATTTTTCCCCCACTATTCCCGGATCATTAGTCACTACTGTAATCGAGAGGATTTTATAATAAAGAAATTATAAATATATCCATTCCTTTAATTATATTTTTAAAAAAGAAAAGAGCATTCGGTTTCCACGTTAAACTGTGGGTCTAAGGCGGAGTGAAAACCTTATCCGTTGTTACAATTCGGGGAAGAGCTAGTTGTTATTATTACTAAAGAGAAAAATTGTGCATGTTTTGCGGTCATACTACCCACGGATCAAATGATCCTGTTATTTTAAATCTGTACCACCCTATATATATATATTTCCATTCCTTTATTTATTTTAAAAGTGAACAAAACTCTCTCTCTCTCTCTTTCTTTATATATATATATATATATATATGATGAATAAAACCACGAAGGAAAAAAGAAACACAAAGGGGTGCTCAAGCGCTTTCGTCTAATGACATCCTCAGGAACACTGGAGTGAAAGGACAGATCAAGGCAATATATAGGTTACAAAAATAAACATACATACATACATATTCACATATTATACATATATATATATATATATATATATATACATATATACATATATATAGTAAGCATAGAAAAAAATTGTGGGAGGAGCCAACATTTATATGGTCACAGAAGAATAAAGAAATAAAAATAAATATAAATATAAATTGAGAAAAAATTAATTACAAAATAGTGCCTTAGTGATATATATGTCACAGCCTAAATAATCATAAAGAAATAAACAGGCAAATAAAAAAAACCATAAATATACATACATTAAAAAGGCCATATTTTCCTCAATGTTTCTCCGCGCTCTTAGGATCGCCAGTCCGGAATACATCGATGCCGAATTGGAAAATATCAACGGTATTGGAAGTGAGTTGTGTTACCCATCTGCGTTCATGGAATCTTGTCTTAATAAGGCTAAACGAACCTTCTATCGTGTGAATAATAACACTCGCACCTTGTCAAAGAATATTTTAGTACTTCCATTTTTCCCGGGCTTCTTAGGCATTGCTAATGTACTTAAACTTTTGGATATCAGTGTAGTTTTTTCATATAACAATATTGTGAAAAACATCATAGTAAAAAATAGCCCTACCAATAATTTAGGCATTATCTATAAAATTGGGTGTAAGCAATGTGATTCCTTTTACATAGGTCAGACGGGAAAGGATTTGCAAACGCGTGTAAAACAGCATCAATATTCCGTTAGAACGGGACAGTTGTCCAGTGCCCTTTTTGTCCATTTGTCAGAGTTATCCCATTGTATTGATTGGAATAATGTTTCAGTTTTGTTTCACTCTAGCAACATTGTTAATAGAAATATTCTTGAGTCGGCTATAATTCAACTTACAAATAACCTTAACATGGGTAAAGGTCTGTTTCAACTTGATCCCGTTGCTCTGAATTCCTTCAGAATGGATTTAAACAAAAAGGGCAGGTTGTTAAATCTTTGGTAAAAAATTTGTTTTTGTCTGTTGTTTCCCTTACAATTTTATTTTTCAATTTTTTGCTGTATGCGTGTATGTGTATGTATGTATGTGTATGTGAGTATGTGTGTGGTCATTGCAGTTAAATGTGTTTGTATGTATATGTGTGTATATGTATGTTTGTATGTGTGTATATGTATGTATGTATGTATGTATGCAGTTATATATATATATATATATATATATATATATATATATATATATATGTATATGTGTATGTACCTTACCTTACCTTACAACCTCACAAAGGTTCTGCGGGATGATTTCTCATTTCGTGAAGGTCAAGCTTGTATATATATATATATATATTGTGTGTGTGTGTGGGTGTGTTTGTATATATGTGTGTATATGTATATATATATTTGGTTATGTGGGTATACATGTGTACGTGTATTATTTGTAATTTTTTCAATTTATATTTATTTTTATTTCTTTATTCTTTTGCGACCTACCGTTTTCTCAGACAATAATTATAAAAACAAATTTGGTAATTTTTTTTTCCCTTATGCATATATATATATATATATATATATTCTGTATATATTGCGTTTATATTTCGTATATATACCGTATATATGTTGTATATATATTTTATTGTTCTTTATATATCATCTAGGCATCATTTTGTTTTCCAATTTATATTTACTTGTACTTTTTTATTCGTTTGTGACTATAATATGCATATGTGGTAATTTTTCCCTTATAAATTGGTGTGCCTCTCTTAAAATTTATCTTTCAATTATTATTATTATTTTTTTTTTTTTTTAATAATTAATTTTTTTTTTTTTTTTGTTTATTTCTTTATTTTTTTGTGACATATATATCAATTTGGCAGCATCTATTAAATCGATTGTAAAACTTCCCTCTTGAGCTTGAATTGGTAGACTCCACTTACAATATTTATATTTATTTTTATTTCTTTATTCTTTTGTGACCTGTTCCATAAAAAAGCCATTTGAATTTATATTGAAGGTCGGCCAAAGTGCTAAAAGTGTCTTTATATATATATATATATATTTATATATATATATGTATATATATATATATATATATGTATGTATGTATATTTATGGGTTTTTTTTATTTGCCTGTTTATTTCTTTATGATTATTTAGGCTGTGACATATATATCACTAAGGCACTATTTTGTAATTAATTTTTTCTCAATTTATATTTATATTTATTTTTATTTCTTTATTCTTCTGTGACCATATAAATGTTGGCTCCTCCCACAATTTTTTCTATGCTTACTATATATATGTATATATGTATATATATATATATATATATATATATGTATATATATGTGAATATGTATGTATGTATGTTTATTTTTGTAACCTATATATTGCCTTGATCTGTCCTTTCACTCCAGTGTTCCTGAGGATGTCATTAGACGAAAGCGCTTGAGCACCCCTTTGTGTTTCTTTTTTCCTTCGTGGTTTTATTCATCATAAATACTTTTCACGTGTCACTTTCGTGAAATAATTTTTCATATATATATATATATATATATATATATTTCCATTCCTTTATTTATTTTAAAAGAATGAACAAAACTCACTCTCTCTCTCTCTCTCTCCCTCTTTCTTTATATATATATATATATATAGGGTGTCCCAGAATTAACTATTTCAATGAAATCGGACAAATTTTTTAAAAACACACTTTTATTTATGTTTATCATGTTTAATATGTGTTAAAAATGTATAAATTTCTAAATTTTTTTCATAATTTTATTTTCATAATTTTTTCATAGTTTTTCATAGTTTTATTTTCATTCTCTTTCAGAACCCTATTAATAATGAATACACAAGAACGCATCTTTGTTGTAACATCCCGTATCAAAGGAATGCAATGTAATGAAATCAGAGAAAAATTTACAAGAAGATTCCACAGAACCGGTCCTACAGACAAAGCGATTCGTGAACTTGTGAACAAATTTAATAGAACTGGATCCGTACACGACGAGGTGGGAAGAGGACGCCCAAGGACAGCACGTAACAGTACCGAACAGGTACGACAATTGTTTGAGGATGAACCAACAACTTCGGTTAGGGAGGCCGGTCGAAGACTCAACATATCCAAGACAACAGTTCATAGAATCTTGCGTTCGACACTGATGAAAAAGGCTTATCACATTCAAGTAAATAAAGTTTTGACTTATGATTTATAAATCTATTTGTTTTTTATCATAATTTAGTAATAAACACAAAATTATGTCAGTTTTCATTAAATTTGTCCGATTTCATTGAAATAGATAATTAATTCTGGGACACCCTGTGTGTATATAGATATATATATATAATATATATATATATATACGTAAATAATTATTAGTACTTTCAGGTTTGCCCACCTTATTTCTTTCGCTGATTATTATTTAATATAATTGTGTGTATATCTTTCAATAACAGAGATGTTATCTAAGAATATGACACCATACAAATTACGCGTAAATAAAAATATAAAACATTTTCTTCGCTTCGAGAATGTACTTCATTGTAGACAACAGCAAAAATAAGAATTGGAGTGAAGAGAGATTTTACTCGAGTAGACTGGAACAAAGGTCAAATTGCGGTCAAAAAAGGCCTCTGGGAAAACAGGTGTGATTCGATTTGACCCAGATTCTCGGAAATCCTTTCCTCGTGTGTGTGTGTGTGTGTGTGTGTGTGTGTGTGTGTGTGTGTGTGTAGATTTGAGAATACGACCGTGTGTTTTGGTTTATTTTCATCTATCTTCGCAAGGTTTCTTTTCCTTTCGTTTTTCCCACTGTTATTCAGTTGTGATATTTATAATAAAAATAGGAATTAAGTAATAAAATTAATGTTTTAATTCACTTTAAGGTGAAATTCAATTTATATATATATATATATATATATATATATATATATATATAAGGAATGACAAAATATACGTTTGGCATTTTTTTCTGATTTTCATTCACATGATATGTACAGAGGCGTGTGTGCGTGTGTGTGTGTGTGTGTGTGTGTGCACGAGTTGTTCATTCGTTTATATATACAAACACAGATGGGGTGAGGAGTTTGGGGGAATGGACGACCGTGTGTTTTGGTTTATTTTCATCTATCTTCGCAAGGTTTCTTTTCCTTTCGTTTTTTCCCACTGTTATTCAATTGTGATATTTATAATAAAAATAGGAATTAAGTAATAAAGTTAATGTTTTAATTCACTTTAAGGTGAAATTCAATTTATATATATATATATATATATATATATATATATATATATATATAAGGAATGACAAAATATACGTTTGGCATTTTTTTCTGATTTTCATTCACATGATATGTACAGAGGCGTGTGTGTGTGTGTGTGTGTGTGTGTGTGTGTGTGTGCACGAGTTGTTAATTCGTTTATATATACAAACACAGATGGGGTGAGGAGTTTGGGGGGAATGGACGACCGTGTGGTTTGGTTTATTTTCATCTATCTTCGCAAGGTTTCTTTTCCTTTCGTTTTTTCCCACTGTTATTCAATTGTGATATTTATAATAAAAATAGGAATTAAGTAATAAAGTTAATGTTTTAATTCACTTTAAGGTGAAAATCCATTTATATATATATATATATACTGTATATATATATATATATATATATATATATATATATATAAGGAATGACAAAATTATATACATATATATATATATATATATATATATATATATATATATATATATATGTGTATAATATATATATATATATGTATATATATATATATGTATATATATATATATATATATATATATATATATATAATATATATATATATATATATATATATTAGGGTGGCCCCTATTTTTCAACTTTTGAAATTACTTGCTCCCAACCCCTAATCTTCTTCCAATATATAAAAAAGTGCTCTCTGCAAAATTTCAGCTCAATTCGGCTATAATAAGGTGGCCCCCAAAAGCCCTAAATTTTCAAAATTCACCGATAATTGGTATTTCTAATATAAAACCTTTATAATTCATTTGCAAACTTTGTTTGGGAAAATAATCAAAGCATAATCGAAAGTGAATTTTATTTACAACAAATAATTACGCCGCTTATATAGGCCGCAGCCGCAGAACTTTCTAGAACCTTCCAGAAGCGGTTTTTTTACGCACTTATGATACTTTTCAATTTCCGTGAATATCTCGTCCAATTTTGGTTTTAAGTAAATAATGGTTATAACTAAATTTATTGTAAATTGAATTCTCTTTCGATCATATTCTATATTTCTTTCGAATATAACACTGTAAATACGATAAAAACGGTTTTATATGAAAAAATATCAATATTGTTAAAATCTGAAACTTTAGGGCCTTTGGGGGGCCATCTTATATTGTCTGATTGAGCTGAAATTTTACACAGAGCATTTCTACATGAATTAGAACAACTTTGGAGGTTGGGAGATGAAAAATATTTCATTTCAGAAAATCACATACAACTAAGGGCCACCCTAATATATATATATACACAAACACAGATGGGGTGAGAGGTTTGGGGGGAATGGACAATCGTGTGTTTTGAATTGTCGTATGTTTCACCTATCTTCGTAAGTTTTCTTTCCCACTGTTATTCGTGACAACAGCGATTAACTACCATCATATAAATATATTGTGGTATTTTGATTAATATATGGTTTAATTTAATAAATATTACTATCTGGCAACTCAGTCTTCGATTAGAATTAATTAATTAAATATATAGCACAAACTGCCAACTCAGCCTTCTATTTAATACATGGCGCTATCTGGCAACTCAAGCCATTTACACCTTCTAAGCCAACTGGCTGATTACGAGTCTATAATAATGTATACAATGGTATCTGGCAACTCTCCATAATAATGTTAAAAAGTGATATCTGGCAACTCAGTCTTCGATTGATATATGAATTAGTTAATTAAATATATAGCACAAACTGGCAACTCAGCCTTCTATTGAATACATGGCGCTATCTGGCAACTCAAGCCATTTACGCCTTCTAAGCCAACTGGCTGATTAGGAGTCTATAAGACAACGCCTACTCGGCTGAAGTCTTAATATGCACTTGGCTCCTGCCAGGTGAACACCTCTCCTCCTTTCTCTCCTCCTCCTTTCTCTTGGGGGATAACGCCGCCTCCAAGTTTCCTTGTTGCACCTGCAGCATCCCCCACCCCCCTTTGCAGGGATTTTTTTGCAACACCCCACCCCCATTTGCAACATGTTGCATAACACCCCCCTTTGCAACATTGCGTAATAAATTGCAACATTCCTGCACTCTACCCTTTTGCGGCTATACTACTCTCCTCTAAGAGATTTACATAGGTTTCTGAATTAATTTTTTTATTTTCTGAAATAAATGAATTTTCATCTTTCCACTATACACCTGCTAATACCATGACTTTTTTGGAAAACTGACTTGTCTGGTGGTAAAGTCTCAATGGAGGAATGTCTTTCTTACGCTGACCATAAACAACATCGTTCCAGGAGTTTCGAGCACTCTTGATGGTGAAATCTTTTTCATCTGTAAAAACTATTTTTTTAACATCATTGGACAAAAATCTATCAAGCAATTTTCTACAACGAATTTTTCTTTTAGCTCTTACATTGCTGTCACGTCTTGAAACACTGATCCTTTTAAATGCTTTAATTCTTACCGTTCTCTGCATTCTTTGTATGGAACTTCGACTGATACCTAAATTTCTTGCAATTTTCCTCTGAGAGCAGTGTGACCCAGGTCGATCCTCTTGAGATAGGCTCATCATTTTGATAATTGCTCTATTGTCTTGAGTGTAAACTGTTTTAGGCAGACCAGTTCCGCGCTTCCGTGCCATTGAACTGGTTGCTTTAAGTTTTTTAATTATTCTATTCACAGACGCACGCAGTGTTGGGCACTAAAGCGTTAATCCGATAACAGTTAATTAACGAAGTTAACTTTTTTTAACGGACTATTAACGGAAGTTAATTTCCATTTATCGTTATCGGACCAGTTAACTTCCGATAACTCGATATTTAGTCAGTTAAAGTCCGTTAACGTTAACTGCGAGGAGTCATTTACGGAAGATCACCGCTCCGCGAATGAATTCAAACCGCCATAACTTCAGTCTGCCAATTCCGTCCTCTGCCGCAGTGGAACGGCTCTTCTCTCTCGGCAAGGACATCCTGAGGCCCAAGAGGTCAAGACTGGCAGTTGGGCCTAACTTTGAGAAGTTGGTCTTTCTGAAGGGCAACCAGCACATTGTGTCATAGTCTTTAATAAATGTGCCTAAAATTTAATTTTACCTTTCAGTTCCCGCCATAATAATTCTCTGGTAAATTAAAATTTAGTTAATGGTTAGTGGTTACAAGGGTTTCAAAACATGTAATCAGTACATTTTTTATTAAAAAAAAAAAAAGTTATTAAGCAAAAAAGTTGCAAAACTTGATAAAAATACAGTTAAATACCTATTTATTGTTGGATTTTGCATAAATAAACATTTTCTATGGGTTTTAGAGCTTTTTTCCTTGATTTTTTTAAATGTTAGTAAAGAAATAGTTATCGTTAACGGATTATCATTAACTTCCGTTAACTTTGTAGTAAAATTATCGGATTATCGTTATCGGAGTTAAAAATTGGGGTTAACGGATTATCGTTATCGAAGTTAACTTTTTGGTTAACGGTGCCCACCACTGCAGAGACGTAACATTATAAGTTATTCTTGGAAATTCCCTCAAAATTCTTGATCCAGTCCATCTTTTTTTCAAGAAACACTTTTCAATCACCGCTTTTTCACCGTTAGTTCGAATTATAATTTGAAGGGTAAGTTTAAAAAACAGTAATTAAGATGGCCGTAGCCTATTTCATCTAACGTTTTTCAGAAACTAACAGATTATCCGTAGGCAAAGGAAACTACTACAAGTCTTAGAATAGTTGTCAGGTACAGCTATACACATTTAGGATTTAGGATATTCGTTTTTTTCACCATACCTCATTGTTCCCTCAGCTGTGGAAAAGTATTTTATGTAGAGGTCTGAAATTTTTATGATGGCTTATCGATAGATTGAGTAAAAGTTATATAAATTTTGGAAGTGTGAACGGCATATTTTTTAACTTATTGTTGTTCAAATCTCAAGGCACTTTTTTTGGGCCATCCGAGATATATATATATATATATATATATATATATATATATATACTTAATCCCCCTCGATTAGGTATTCCGGCTTGCCGGGCCGAGGGGGCTCGCACACCTCGTGGGTTGTTGGGGTTTCCTCAACTCCTCGCGGGGTGTGGGCGGAGAGTTACCTAGCTGCTTTTTTTTTTACAGTATCTTACGGAATATCTTTTGTTTTGACTCGGTCTTGGGCCTCTGTCAATTGTAATATTTTGTGCAGAGAAAAAAAGAAGAAAGGAGAACACTGCCGGCAGTCTTAGGGTCATCGGGTGTGCCCGCCGGGGGGCATCGCTCCGTGGTTGAGCCCTGCTCTGAGGATGGTATGGGTGCCCGGACCGCTGCTGCATCTCGATTGGGTCTTTGCTGTGCTTTTATACGGACAAAACTCCAGGAGAGCCGATCTGCTCTTTTTAAAACGACAGTTAGGTTGGGGTGTGGGCTAACCGGGACGTTGCGCCTGCGCCTTGAAGGATGCAGTGGCGGATTGGTGCATTGCCTTCCTTGGGTCCGAGGCTGTCTTCTTTATAATTATGCTGATTTATGGGTAAAATTTCTCAAACTCAATCCCTCCCCCCCGTTGACGACTCTGGCCTGTCCTTGTACTTGGATAAGACTACTACTTCTGGTCGTTCAGCGGCCTCTGCCTCCGCTGGATTGACCTTCAAGCTGTATGGCCCCCTCTCGTCCTCTGCGGCGTCTAGCTCTCGTGGCCGGGCTCGTGGTGGCCGTAGGGTGGGGTCTTTGCGGCCCTCGTTCTCCCGTCTGTTCCCGGTTACCGTCATACATGGCCCTGTCTCTTCTGTCACCTTTTGTCCGGTGGACAGGTTCCTTATTCTGCGCCCTTCCGCTGGCTCCCTTCCGGGAAACTCGGAACGGGTGTTTCAGCGTCTTAAAGCGGTGGGGGTTCCCTGCCGTCATGATGTCCGCCCTCTAAGGGATGGGTCTCTTCTTTTGAAGTCCCGTTCTTCGGGGGTGACTGAGTCTCTTCTTCAGTTGCAAGATGTTCTGGGTTGCAAAGTTTCTGTGACTCCCCATCCGCGACTGAATAGCTGTCAAGGCACCATCTTCGTTTCCCGCCTGCTGTCAATCCCGGTTGACGAATTGCAGGAGGATCTCACCTCCCAGGGTGTTACGAAGGTCTTCCGCTTTTCATCGCGCCGGGATGGTGCTCTTATCCCGTCCGCTCGTCTGCTCCTGACCTTTGACTCCCTTGTGCCTCCGGCCCAGGTATTCTGCGGCATGGGTGATCGACGATCTTGCGAGTTTTCGGTGCGGCCGTATGTGCCTGATCCGGTTCGCTGCTTTGGTTGCAACCGGTTCGGTCATGTTAGCTCTGCGTGCCGCCGTGAGGGTAAACTCTGTGTCCGCTGCGGTGGGCCTGCGCACCCTTCCCCGTGCACGAAGCCCCCGCAGTGCTCGAACTGTCCAGGGGCCCATCCTTCCTCTTCTAGGGACTGCCCCGTTTTCAAGTTTGAATTCGAAGTGCAGTCCTTAAGGACTACCGAATTCCTTAGTGCGCGGGAGGCGCGCGACAGGGTCCATGACCGGGAGCCGCGGCGGGGATTGTCTTCTGCTGCGGCTCTTGGTTCCGGCGGGTCCTCGGGCCCCTCCCGTGCTACTCTGGCACCTACCGGAGTGGTGCCCCCTTGGAAGTTCCGGGGGTTAGTGGTGGTCAGAGCTGGGCAGTATTTAAATACATTTGTATTTAAATACGTATTTAAATACATTTGTGTATTTAGAACTGTATTTATAAATACATTGTTTTTCATGTATTTAAATATAGTATTTAAATACTTTAATGAGTATTTAAATACAATGTATTTAAATACTCAAAATATAAAAATGTAAATACTTTTACTGGTTTAATACACGTTCTGTACTAGCACAGTACGACGCGTCGACAGTGTAGTACAGCATGGTTCATGTTTCAACGTGTCAGTTCAATCAGTTGTGTGCCACTCTTAGTCGAAAGCGGTTGATTTCTTTATCGTGTGCGTGTCATGGCTTCAACAAGCAAATTTGTATGTATTTAAAATGTATTTACAAATGTATTTAAATACAATTGATGTATTTTGTATTTAGTATCTAAATACATTCGTAAAATGTATTTAGTATTTAGTATTTAAATACATTTCTCCCATGTATTTAGTATTTAGTATTTAAATACATTCAATGTATTTATTGCCCAGCTCTGGTGGTGGTCCTGGCGCCGCAGAACCTTCTTGTCCCCCTGCCTCAACTTCAGTCACCGGATCTGATTCCCTACCTGCAAGTGCCCCTTCTCCCTCTCCGACTTTGGGGTCTGGATCCTTGCCTGCCCGTCCCTCGGGTGGGGAAGGTGATGCCCCAAAGGGGAGGAGGAAGCGTCACCGTGGTCGGAGTCCTTTGGACCTGTCCATGACCACTGTTCGCCCTGCTTCCCCTTCTTCACCGAAGGGGAAGCGGCGCGCCGCTCCTGGTCCGTTCGGGACTACCTCCCCTCTACGGGGGACCGGTGGGGCGTCACCTCCCGGTGCCCTAACTAGTGTCCAGGTGTCGGTTGAAGTACACCTCCCCGTGACACCTTTGATTCCTGACTTGGTTCCCACGGTGGACCCGGTCGAGAGGGGCCTGGCCCTCATTCATGGAGTGTCTCTCCATTCGACTCCTGCCGAAAGTGGTCGGGTCTCTCTCTTGGACCTACCTCTTCCACTTGTGATGGATCTCTCCTCCCCTCCCCGTCAACACTTGTCTGGTGTGACGAGCCCGGACGTCTAGTTCTCCCTACCCTACCCCTGGTGGGGAGTCGGAGGTTTCGGCTGGGCCCGTCTTGTCGTCTCCTCTCTTCCCCTCAGGGGAGCCCCCCTTTGAACTCCCTGTCCCACTTCCCCACCCTCGCTCTATTACGAGTGGAGTGGCTGCGGAGCCTTTGGCCTCCCGTAATCGGGATACTCGTCTCCGGGGTTTGCCTCTTATGACCCCTACTCTCCCAATTCAGGGTGAGTCGGGGCGACCGATTCCGTCCCTGGTTATGAACCATTGAGTTTGCTGCTCAGCCTGGTCCGTGGCTGTTTTTCTGTTCTTTATTTTCTCTGCCTCTCCCCCTTCTAGTTCCGTTTTGCATTGAAACTGTAGGGGGCTCTTAGCTAACTGGGAAAATCTTGCCTTGCTGGAGAGCGAGCGGCCTTCCTGCGTTTGTCTCCAAGAGACTATCCTGGCTGCGCGGGAGCTCCCTCGTCTCTCTGGCTGCGTTGGTTTCCCTTGCACCCCGGATGAGCACACACGCCGGCGGGGTGCGGCAATTTATGTTCATCATTCAATACCCTCGCGAGGTGTACATCTTTGTACTTCCTTGCTGGCTGTGGCTGTGCGGTTCTTTTTAGATCGCCAGTACGCTGTCTGCTCGATTTATATTCCTCCTCATGATCCTCCTTCTCGTGACGCGGTTCGCGAGTTGGTGTTGCAACTGCCTCGGCCGTTTCTCCTCTTCGGGGACTTTAACAGTCGCGACCCGGCTTGGGGAGATGTCCGTTCGACGTATGTTGCTGGTATGTTGCTCTCCTTAATGGAGGAACTTTCCTTCGCTTGCCTCAATACTGGCGAAGCTACTTATTTCCACAAAACCACGGGTTCATTTACCTGTATTGATCTCTCCTTGGTGTCCGAAGATGGCCTACTCCATTCTTCGTGGAGGGTGTTGGGGGACTCTTATGGTAGTGATCACTACCCAGTTTGTCTTGAGCCGGTCGGACCGCAGCCGGGTGTCTCGTCTCGACCAAGATGGTGCCTGGCGCGGGCTGACTGGCCACCCTTCAGAGCTCGTTCCATCATTGCCCGTTCGGTTTTGGACTTTGGCTCTGTGAATGAGAGCTTAGAGTTCTTCGAACGGGTGGTGGTGGGCGCAGCGGAGGACTGTATTCCTCGTTCTTCCGGTAGCCCGCGGACGCGTAGCGTCCCGTGGTGGACTCCAGCATGTCGGCAGGCGGTGTATGAGAAGAGTGCAACGCGCCGCTTCCACCGCACCCGTCGCCTAGAACACTTGATTGAGATGCGGCGGGCGAAGGCTTCCGCCCGCCGGACTCTCAAGTTGGCCCGTCAGGCCTCTTGGCGTACATTTGTGTCTGGCATCTCCTCGTCTACCCCTTCTGCTGTTGTGTGGCGGAAGGTACATAATATTGAGGGAAGGCCGGCCCCTGCTCGTCGCCCTGTCCTTCGGGACGGGGACAGCTTCCTCTCGGATCCTGCTGCAGTGGCCGATCGGCTGGCCGGGGCTTTCGCTGCGGTTTCTCGTTCGCCTTCAGCTGCGGATCGTCCGTTGTCGGGTGTTACGTTCCCTCCACATGGGAACGAACCCTATAACCGTCTCTTTACGATGCAGGAACTTCGGGCTGCCTTGGCAATCCGTCGTAGTCTAGGATCTGGCCCAGAGTTCGTATAAATTTCTTTCTGGGTGCAGAGGTTTTGACGACTGATCTAGACTAATTTTGGGGCGGAGAATCCGAATTTTTCTATGCCATCGCACCAAATTGGTGCGAAAGTGGTCAAAATGGCAAAAAATTGGCAAAAATGGCAAAATTTTATCAGTTTTTCGTATTTTTGTCATATTCTTGAGTTGAAAAATAGTAAAAAATTAAGTAAATATTGTAAAAAAATCGCAAAAATGAAATTTTTGGCTATTTTGGTGCATAAACTAGCTCTAACCAATCATATCGAACTAAATAGTCAAGAAATTAGATATTAATAGCTCTGCAAGAATTTATTAAAACAAAGTATGCACAAATGTCTAAATTTCGGGTATAAATCGATAAAAATGGTTGTAAAATACTTGAAAAAATAGCCAAAATATAAAAAGAATAGTACTAATTTTATGTTATTCTTAGGTTTGCTTGTTGTGAAATGCTTGAACTTCTTATAAAATCGATCTATTTGATTTCTTTAGAGTAACTAAGTCATATTTATTGTGTTTCAGGTTTAGTATTGGTAGTAGCTACAAATTGAGGATCCTGTATTCATTATGTGATTCAACAGATGATAGATCATGGTCAGTAATAATCGAATTGAATATTTAAAACATAAATATAAAGACCAATGTGTTACAAATGAATTTTTATATGTATAGAATAGAACCAGTTTATTATAATTGCAATTGCAAGAAGTCTTAGTATATTTTACTTTTTCAGGATGTATGTCAACTTGTGCCAGAAAAGAAGCATAGCTCAAACCTTGGTAAATGTATCTTGTGCCAGAAGAACAAAAGCCCAAGTGGAGAGAAATATTTGAGCAGCGGAGAACATGGAATAAAAAATTTGCTTCAGTTGGCTTCTGCGTACCCAAATGATGACAGAAGCAAGCGTTTGAAAGCTCTTACTGAGAGTCAGACTCCTTATATCCAGTATCACAGCACTTCGTGCTATGCAACATATAAAAAGTTCGTTGAACGTAGCCAGAAGTCTAAAAATGCTGAATCTGAACCCTCCGATTCCTCCTTAGAGGAAGCATTAACTCCTCCAGAAAATAGTTCAAGCAAAAGGATTAAAACACAGCATATCAAGGATATGAAAGAGTGTTTATTTTGTGGTTCAGCTCGAGTCAAATTGAAAGGTGGAAACATTGACCATGATTTGTTTCGGATATGTACTCCAGGTCGTGCCCAATTACATTACTTGCCTGGATAGAGGAGATGTTGCTTACAAGAATTTCAAAACCGAACGGCTTGAGAAAAAAACAGAAACTTTGTTTGCAGCAATTAAGAGGCAAAAACCCGCAACAGCGAGGAACGCTTCCAGAAAACGAAAGGAATATGACATAAAAAAAGAAACCATTGCAGCACTGAACTACATTGCACTTGCTCAGCTCAGGGAATTTCCATTGAATCAATTACTTTTCCATGAAATTACACCTTTTCCATTTTTTATTGTAGACAGTGATGGTTTTTTGAAGAAATCTAAGAAATCGGAATTGGGATCGGAACTTGAAAAGAAACTGGGTGAAGACCTCCCATTGTTGTTAGAAGGGAATGATGCAATGATCATAGATTTTATGGCTGAAGTAAGGAAATTCCCGGTGAAAAAAGCAATGTTGAAAACAATTGGTGAATTTGCACAATCACTTTTAAATATGTTTTTGAGTATGGGATCTAAGTCAACCACAATTCATATCTTATTTGAAAATTACAAGACTTCAAGCATCAAGACTGGAGAACGGATGAGACGATCAATTGCGCATTCGAAAATACAAATTTCCATAACATCACCTGAGCAGAGGCTTCCAATTGACTTCAACAAGTATTGGAGTTCCACAGATAACAAGGCAAACTTCTAAAAAAAAATTTGTCGGCTTTTTCATGGAAAACTACCATGGAGATAAAGTAATTGTACTGGGAGGTGGTACTCTTGAAAAACCAGGAGTTTGTGTCAAATTCCAAAATGGGAAGGTCTGCGAAATTCCTGAGCTTTGTTCTTCACAAGAAGAAGCAGATGACAAAGTGATGTTACATGTAAACTATGTGGTGGATAAAGCAATGCCTGGTGGTGGAGCTACAGTTTCAGTAGCTACCAGTGATACTGATATCTTTGTGTGCCTCATCTACCATTTAACAAAATGGATTGAGCATGGCCTGAAGGAATTATGGCTTGTTAAAGGCTCTGGAACAAGTCGCAAAATCATTCCTCTGTATGGCTTGCATCAAAAGCTTGAAAACGATTTGATCCAAGTTTTACCTGCCTTGCATGCTTTAACTGGCTGTGACAGTGTCAGTAAAGTAGGCACAAAATCTAGTGCACTGAAGCAGTCAAACTACTTTGATGAAATTAAGGACTTTGGCAAGGAACCACTTACAGAGGAAATAATCGAAGGTGCCGAAAACTTTCTGGTTCATTGCATCAAACCCAAGTCAAAATCCATCTCATTTGATCAACTAAGATCTGAGCGATACTACAAAACTGGGGACAAAATCGATTTTACTCAGCTTCCTTGCTCTTCAAAAAGTATTAGACTGCATATTAAACGGGCATATCTTCAGTGCAAACTTTGGCTTGACTCTCCATATGGCTCCATATCTGAAAATTTAAATCCACTTGACTATGGTTACGTAAAGTCTGATGAGGGACTTTTGGAACCTCAACCAACCGATTACCCAGATAAACCTCAGGATTTGATTGAACCTTGCAGCTGCAAAACCTGTACCAAGAGGTCAAAATGCCCTTGCACTGCGTCATCCATACCGTGCTGCTCATTCTGCAAGTGCAATCAAAGAACATGCCAAAATCCTAACGCCTGAATTTCAGCAGGTAACTGAATAAAATTACAAATGAACAAATCTCTACATTGTACTTCTGTTTCATTTTCATGGTGTCGGAAGATGATACCACAAAAGCCATAGTGCTTTTATTTGTAAATAATGTTTTAATAAAAGTTTCAAATAAACAAAAAAAATAAAAAAAAATAAAAAAAAACAATGGGGCCTCATCGTTCTCACTAAGTTAGCTATAACTTAGCCCATTGCCGTGGTGCTACACTGGGAAGATGCACCTGAGTGACGGTAACACTCTTTCTCAATCACATAAGCGGCCTTGACAGTTTTTGTCATTTTTGCCAAACTCTTTGCCACTTTTGCAAGATTTTCAGTAAACTTCATCATCAGAAATAATACATGATCTTATCTCACAGTCTTTTACAACATGCAAACCTAAGAATTTTATAAAATTAGCACTATTTTTTATATTTTGTCTATTTTTTCAAATATTCTACAACCATTTTTAATCATTGTAACCCAAAATTTAGACATTTGTACATGTTTTTTGTTAGGAAATTTTAGTAGAGCTATTAATATCTAATTTCTTGACTATTTAGTTCAATAAAATTGGTTAGAGCTAGTTTATGCACCAAAATAGCCAAAAATTTAATTTTTGCGATTTTTTGACACTATTTACTTAATATTTTACTATTTTTGCTGTTATTTTTTGACACTTTTGTCAGTTTTCTTGGTTCAGGCAGCAGTATGTTACAAACACAGATTCTCAAACAAACAATTGCCCTTAAAAAAAATTTCAACTCAAGAATATGACAAAAATACGAAAAACTGATAAAATTTTGCCTTTTTTGCCATTTTGACCACTTTCGCACCAATTTGGTGCGATGGCATAGAAAAATTCGGATTCTACGCCCCAAAATTAGTCTAGATCAGTTGTCAAAACCTCTGCACCCAGAAATTTATACGAACTCTAGGCCAGATCCTGTACTACGTTCTTCCGCCCCTGGTCCTGATAATATTCTTTATGAATTTATTCGGAATCTGCATCCGACGGCTCTGCACTTCTTGCTGGATCTTTTCAACCGGATATAGGTTGAGGGGTCGTTCCCTCCCCGTTAGAGGGAGGCAATTGTGGTCCCGATACCTAAACCGGGAAAGGATCGGGCGGAAGTGGCGGGCTATCGGCCTATTGCCCTGACGAGTTGCTTATGCAAGCTACTCGAGAAAATGGTGGTCGTTCGACTTCCATTTACACTGGAGTCGCTTGGGTTATACCCTCCGACCCAGTATGGCTTTCGTCGGTTTCGGGATACTCTGGACCCTCTTCTCCTCCTTGGTCATGATGTACAGGAGGCCTTTTCCCGCCCGAATCTTGTTCTGGCCGTCTTTTGTGATGTTCAAAGGGCCTATGACACGACCCGTTGGGGAGTTGTCATGGACCTTTTGAAGTCCCTTGGTTTCGTGGGCTTTTTGCCCACGTTTATTCGTAACTTACTCTGCCGTCGCACCTTCCGCGTCCGTAATGGGGCGCCCCTATCTGACCTGTATGTTCAGGAGGAGGGGGTGCCTCAGGGTTGTGTGTTGAGCGTCTCCTGTTTCAATCTGGTCATGTCTGCGCTACCGGGGGCCCTCCCGCCCTCGGTGCGTTGTTCCGTTTACGCCGATGATCTGGCTGTCTATGCCGCGGGGACGAGTCCTCCCCTCGTGGAGAGGCAAGTCCAACTCGCGGTTAATCGGGTTGAACGTTGGGCGTCGTCGGTGGGCCTTACGCTGTCTTCTTCGAAGACTTCGTGTGTGACCTTCCTTCCGCCGAGGAGACGGAGCTTCGGCGCCGTCCCGGAATTTAATCTTACACTCGGGGGTCAGCCTCTGGCCCTCGTTCAATCAGTACATTTCTTGGGTATGGTCCTCGATAGCCGTTTGAGTTGGGTTCCCCACCTCCGCAGGCTGCGCGGGACTGCGAGAGGTACCTGGATTTGCTGGGACATTTGTCTCATGCTACGTGGGGCGAGGATAGGCGGACACTCCTCCGTCTGTACGTGTCCCTGGTACAATCGAAACTAGACTATGGGAGTGTGGTGTATGGCTCCTCCTCCCGTAAGGCCCTCCGGATGCTGGACCCAGTCCTCTCTAGAGCACTGCGTATGTCATCTGGCGCGTTTCGCTCCTCTCCAGTTGATAGTTTGCAGGTTGAGTGCGACATCCTTCCCTTGGAGGATCGGAGGTCGTTCCTCATTGCCGAACACTATCTCCGGATTCTCTGTCTTCCCAATTCCCCTCTGTTCCAGGTGGTTGATGTCATGTTCTGGTTCGTGTTGCCGAGTAGGTCCAGTTGAATCTCGGGGTACTCAATGCCGCGGGTCAGGACGTCGCGCAAGATGGCCTCCGTGTAGTTCACATCTGCATCTGAGTTCGAGCATTTGGTGATGTACTTGCATACCCCTGCCTGGCCACGGAGTCGGGCGCCGAATGAACGCACGGTTTCGTCACGGTCTTGGCGCATGTTGTGCAGCGCCACTCTAGCAACCATGGTGCTCTCTTCTCTGACTGCGAGTTTCTTTATGGCTGCGAGTACCTCATTTTCACTTCTCCCTGTCAGACTACCACCGGTTGATCGTGTGAGGTCTTTGCGAAGGGGTTCATCGCAGCACTCCAGTAGCTGCACGACTTTGTCACGACCCGTGATTTTGGTGGCATCCACATAGTCCATCCATCGCGATGTGAAGTAGGACCATTCCTCGCTCGTACCGGCTGAAGATATTGTTGGTCTCTTCACCTTCTCCACTTGGGCCGTGGCGCCGGCAGCGGACACGGAATGGACAGTGCAGTGGGCTGTGAGGAGTGCTGCTACAATGGCGTCGCTGTGTGCGGGGGTCTCATATGCGCACCCCTCAGTTGGACATTTCACCACGGGCATGTTGACCTGTTGAGATTCACTATTGTTTTGTATAAAGTTCCATCATAAATAAGATTTCGTTTTTTGTTATTACGTTCATTGACCAATATCCATAACGCTAAACAATGATGGAACTCTGAAACATACAAACAAAACATAAACACATACATGAAAAATAAAGGCATCAACATGAAGACACTAATCAATAATAATGAATATTCTCTAGTATTTCACCGACACGGTGACCTCCCTCCTCGATGCTATGGGCATCCCGGTCTCTTTCAAGGGTGTTGCACCTTGGGAAAGCACCCCTGTTACATGCTGTAAGGCGTTATGCCCCGTTCGCAGGGCCGATTCTTACCCTGCCTTGCTTCGGTCTCTGTTCCTTCAGCACACAGCTTGTCACTCTGCATGTGTTGCGATCTTCACAGATGGCTCGAGGTCGGCGGGGGGCGTTGGGGCTGCGGCTGTTCCCCAGTCGTCTACCCTTGTTCCCCGATGTACCCGCCTCCCTAATGAGGCTACTGTCTTCACGGCGGAACTCTATGCTATTCTGAGGGCTCTGGAGGTGGTGCAGGAGCATCCGGATGGGTCATTTGTTATCTATTCGGATTCCCGCAGTGCCCTGGATAGTTTGGAGTGTTTCGACCCCCGTCCACTCACTGGTTCGACGTATCCAGATACTTTGCCATATCCTTGTCACTTTTGGTGGCAAGGAGGTGGTCCTGCACATGTTGGCCTAGCTGGTAATGAGGCTGCTGACCAAGCTGCCCGTTCCGCGTGCCGACTGCAGGTTTCACCCATGCTCCTTCCCTTTTCGGATTATATTCTTAGTTTTCGTAGTTTTTTGCGCTCCCGGTGGCAGAGTCGCTGGGATGTCGCTATAGCTAACAAACTTTGGAAGATTAAACCCAAGTTAGGATGTTGGGCCTCTTCTTTCCATCGGTCGCGGCATAAGGAGGTGGTTTTGGCTCGCCTCCGAATTGGTCACACCCACCTGACCCATGGCTATTTGATGGCCAGGGATCGGGTGCCCCGATGTCCTACTTGTGACATTTTACTTACAGTTGCCCACCTCTTGGTGGAGTGCCCGCTTTACTCTGCGCTGTGCGCAGAGTATTTTCTCTTTTTGGCGAGCGTCGGGCCTTGTGAAAGGCTTGGCGCAGTCCTGTCTGAAGGTCCCTACTTTTCGGTGACCAGGTTGTTCTCTTTTCTCTCTCGTTCCCGACTTCTTTACCGAATATGACATTTCCGTTAGCTGTACCATACTTTTCGTCATGTGTTCACTCTGCTATCCACCTATATTTTGGTGGCCATGAGTGGTCATAATTTAAAAAAAAAAATGGTAAATATTTACATTAGGGTTTCCACCCAATTTTGACGCCAAAATACATTTTCCTAGTAGTGTATGGTGTGCTTTGTTCAAATCTGGCCTTCATTTTATGCGAAAATGAACCAATCAAAAGTTATGAGATTTCAAAGGTTTAACATATTTTGGTTCATTTCCCCATAAAATGAAGGTCAGATTTTAACATTGCACATCAAAGACTACTAGAAAAATGCATTCCAGTGTCCAAATTGCTAGAGAACCTAACCTAACCTAACCTAACTTACCTAACCTAACCTAACTGAGATCCCCACACTCTACATTTAAAAGACGACTGTAACACACCATGTTTGACAAAAATCTCTACAGCAGAATTATCAATATTGTTAATATCTATAATCACATCTTCGAAATACATTTCACATCCTTCACACGCCATATTGGAAAACCAACTAATGAAGAAAACGGAAAACACTGTAGCCGCATACGGCATACCTCATTTTTTGTAGCCAAATGTGATTTTTCCACCCAAGTAGATACACTTATGATGACGTCATTCAAAAAATTATGACCAAAATGGAATTAAGAAAATAATTTCTTTAAAAGCCTATAACATTATAAATACGCAGTTGCGCAAATAATAACATATACCATTAGACTCCTAAAGTTATGCTGAAACGTTTGATAACAGCCAATATTGTCAACTTGGTGGAAACCTTAATATAAATAATTTCCAAAAAGGTGTGTATATATATATATATATATATATATTTTTTTTTTTTTTTCTGTAATCTATATGACGCGTTCGGTGGAGAAGGGGCGAACGCCACAAAATTCGAAAAATGAGTTTTTTGTCGTATAATTATCCTTTAAAACCTTTGCTTTACCTATGCAAAAAATTAGATGTTAGTCTGCACTCTTTCACGGTAAAATTTAGGTTTTAATGTATCTCGAGAGAAATTCACTCCGCATCATTGCTTCACATTGAACACATCTATCTACTTTCTGGTCACTCGACAATGCCCTGTGATGCTGAATTTGGCCAAATTGAACAAAATATAAAAAATAATTACAGCAATATTATTTACACCAAAAAAGATTATGTTACGGCCATAACTACAGCCGTTTCGCAGCGCTTCCTAGTTGTAGAAATGAAACAGGCTGATTTTCTCGATTTTGACGTCCTAAAAACGTGCATTGTCATTAGGAAATCAACAACTACTAAATTTACAGATGCAAGAAAGTTAATATTTGACTTTCAACACAAAGAAGGCTACGTAATATCTACTGCATACCGCACAACCCCAGATAATAGCCATCCCGTCAGACTGCAGAAAGGGAAAAAATCCTACAGTGTCAGTTTATTCAATCTAGCCCAGCAGACACTGCAACCAAAGTATTCCCAATTGCTGCCAATAACTAAGGAAAAAATAAAAGATCTCAAAGAATTATCAGACCTAATGCCTGCAACTGCAGTGAACTATTATACAAGATTGTTAAAGGAACTGGAAGAAACCGAAACAGTTGAAGCAGGTAATACAACATTCGACGAAGAGGACCAAATAATGGATTACACCAGTTAACATCAGAAGCTATCAATAAATAATATTGTAAAATTTCTTGGCGTTTTATTATATCGACATATTACACAACAATATTTTACTCAAATATGTGTTCAAATTCATACAACATTTCAATAAACCGGAAAAATACAAAGGTTTAAAGTTTACAAACTTTAACTGCATTTTGTGGCATAATTCGAAAATGTTGCGTTCGCCCCTTCTCCACCGAACGCGTCATATATAGGCTGTAACTCTTTATGTACTTCAGTGTTCCTGAGGATGTCATTAGACGAAAGCGCTTGAGCACCATTCTGTTTCCTTTCCTTCGTGGTTTTATTCATCATAAATATTTTTCACGTGTTACTTTCGTGAAATAATTTATATATATATATATATATATATATTATATATATATATATATATATATATATATATATATAATTATTTCACGAAAGTAACACGTGAAAAATATTTATGATGAATAAAACCACGAAAGGAAAAGAAACACAAAGTGGTACTCAAGCGCTTTCGTCTAATGACATTCTCAGGAACACTGAGTGTTCCTGAGGATGTCATTAGACGAAAGCGCTTGAGCACCACTTTGTGTTTCTTTTCCCTTCGTGGTTTTATTCATCATATATATATATATATATATATATATATATATACACCTTTTTGGAAAATTTATATTAAGGTTTCCACCAAGTTGACAATATTGGCTGTGATCAAACGTTTCAGCATATACACACAATAAACGGAGAAATAAAAATAAAAATTAAACATTAAAGGATTTTGGGAGGAGCATACGAATTTGTAAGGAAAAAACTACCGATGTTTTAACACTGCTCGAATCCAACACAAGATCAAATGAATTGTTTCCAACCAATGTTATAGTTAATTAAAAAAACAAAATAATAAATTGAAAAATAAAAATAAAAAAAGAGAAGCATACAAATTTATACTGGAAATCTGCCCAGGTTTTAGCACTCTGCCCTTCTTGTCTAAGTTCGATGTATATAAAAATAAATTGAAAAATAAAAGTTATTAGAGTAGTATACAAGTTTACCAAAGGTTTAGCGTTCTACCCTTCTTATCTAAATCCGTTCTGAAGGAATTCAAAACAACAGGATCGCGTTGAAAAAGACCTTTGCTTATGTTGAAGTTATTTGTAAGTTGGATAATGGCAGACTCAAGAATATTTCTATTAACAATGTTGCTAGAGTGAAACAAAACTGAAGCATTATTCCATCAATACAGTGGGATAACTGACAAATGGACAAAAAGGGCACTGGACGACTGTCCCCTTCTAACGGAATATTGATGCTGTTTTATACGTGTGTGCAAATCCTTTCCCGTCTGACCTATGTAAAAGGAATCGCACTGTTTACAACAAATTTTATAGATAATGCCTGAATTATTGGTAGGGCTATTTTTTACTATGATATTTTTCACGATATTTTTATATGAAAATACTACATTAATATCCAAAAGTTTAAGTACATTAGCAATGCCTAAAAAGCCCGGGAAAAATGGAAGTACTAAAATATTCTTTGACAAAGTACGAGTGTTATTATTCACGCGATAGAAAGTTCGTTTTGCCTTGTTGAGACAAGATTCCATAAACGCAGATGGATAACACAGATCACTTCCAATACCGTTGATTTTTTCCAATTCGGCATCGATGTATTCCGGACTGGCGATCCTAAGGGCGTGGAAAAACATTGAAGAAAAAATGGCCTTCTTAGTGGGGGTGTCATGTCCCGAGTAAAAGTGTACGTAGGACAAATTGTTTGTTTTTTCCGATAGATACTAAACTTAAAACCTGGGCTTTCCCTATGTGCATGCACATCCAAAAACGGGATTGAGTTGTCTTGTATGCTCCTCTTTTTTAATTTTATATTTATTTTTCAATTTATTATTTTGTTTTTTTTAATTAACTATAACATTGGTTGGAAACAATTCATTTGATCTTGTGTTGGATTCGAGCAAAGTGCTAAAACATCGGTAGTTTTTTCCTTACAAATTTGTATGCTCCTTATGAAAAAACTATATAGGGCTATGGGTTGATTGCCTGTTACCCTCATCCGCTGGAAATTTCCAGCAGATTTGAGTGGAGAGTTACCGACAAAAACCCTGTTTTTTCGTTAGAGAGTTATGAATATGTAGGTCTTTAAAGGACCTCTTTATATTTAATTGTTTACGATAAATTTAGCGTCTGGATTTTAGATGCCTATATGTGAACGAAAAGAAATTGTCCGACCTTATTTTTGCTGGGCCTTAATTTGCTTCGATGTAGGGCGTCACGATCTTTTTCGGTGTAGGGCCGCCACGATGGAGCTACGCGATGAGTTAACTTGATGTAATTAATATAGGTAGTCACAATATAAACACTTGTAGGTATAGGCCTATCCTATCTGTAGTCATTAAGTTTATTATAAGGAATTCACTCAGAAATTTAGGGAAGACAAAAGCACATCTTCCCTGTTTAAAGCGTTCGCTGTCCATTCAACAGCTCCGAGAGCCGTTCCTTTTTGCGGTGTATTTTCATTATTTGCTGATCTGGCAAAGTTTTGTTTGGTCTACTTCTCTCTTGAAGACTAAACAATAAATTGGGTTTTCTTGTTGCTATGTGAGGCTCGATGCATACATACTGGTTCTTTGTACAGTTCTTTGTACGTATGGCAATTATTTCATTCCCAATAGGCTATGTCGCCAATCCCGAGGCAATTTTGTATAGATATTTAATTCAATTAATTAATAATTTATATTTAATTATGAAATAAAGGTACCACCAAAGCTGGGCACAAACCGTTAATCCGTTAATCGTTAATTAACGAAGTTAACTTTTTCTTTAACGATTTAACTTTTAAGTTAACTTTGAAAATAATTATCGGACTAATTAACTTCCGTTACATTTAACTTCCGTTAACTCAAGTCCGTTAACCCAAAAAATTCATAAATAAACGTTTAAAAGTTTCTATTATTTTCAGTGCTGAGCAGGTGCGCAATTAATCCGCCACTGTTAATAGTGATGAACGAATTTCCATTTCCGCAGTGCAAAATCAGGCGATATATTTGTTTCCGTCGCCACAATTTGTGTCTTACCAAATATGGTAGTTTTTATGGCATTGGTTTGAGCAAAACATGGTCGACTGTAAAATCAGGCGGAAAGATTTGCCATTTGAGTTGAATGTTTCAACTTCTTTCAAGAAATATCACGAGCATTTTAAGGCACTTTCAATAATATATATGTAATAATTACAACAAATAACTACATTCGTTTCATTTGCAGTCTGTCTCTTGCGCAACATGTTTGTGCTAGTGAATATTTAAAAATAATCGTTGTCAAGTAAGTCATGTATATTTATAATATGTCTGTGAGTACATTTCAAGAACCATAAAACTGATCAGGTAAGATTTCAATTCTCATGTCACTTTGTTCTCTATGGGCAAGGACATCCTGAGGGCCAAGAGATCATCCCTGTCTGATGAAAACTTTGATATGCTAATTTTCATGAAGGGCAACATGCATCTCATGGACAAAATGGAGAACGAGAAGAAGAGGGAAAATTAAATTATATATATATTGTGTTTTTCATTTTTTTTATAATAAAAGTTAACGTTAACGGTATCGGTAACTTCCGTTACATGTTTAACGAATTAACGGATTAACGGTTAACGAAGTTAACTTTTTGGTTAACGGATTAGCGGTTAACGAAGTTAACTTTTTGGTTAACGGTGCCCACCACTGGGTACCACATATGATACCATGTTGTGAGCGCGTATAGTTTTTCCATATACTGGAGGCGGGCCGGAGAAAAATTTGTATGTTATAGATCAAATTTTTTGACAAACTGTTTAAAAAATGTAAAAATGGATTAAAAGAATGAAGTAGGAATTTAGGAAGAGAAAGGTTACTCAAAACCTATTTAAATATAAAAGTTCAAGAGGCTAGCTTCTCAAGTTTAGTTAAAGTTATGTCAATCAGTTTGACTCCCTTTAGGTATAGGAAATTGCGCACATGTTTGTGCTAGTGAATATTTAAAAATAATCGTTGTCAAGTAAGTCATGTATATTTATAATATGTCTGTGAGTACATTTCAAGAACCATAAAACTGATCAGGTAAGATTTCAATTCTCATGTCACTTTGTTCTCTATGGGCAAGGACATCCTGAGGGCCAAGAGATCATCCCTGTCTGATGAAAACTTTGATATGCTAATTTTCATGAAGGGCAACATGCATCTCATGGACAAAATGGAGAACGAGAAGAAGAGGGAAAATTAAATTATATATATATTGTGTTTTTCATTTTTTTTATAATAAAAGTTAACGTTAACGGTTTATCGGTAACTTCCGTTACATGTTTAACGAATTAACGGATTAACGGTTAACGAAGTTAACTTTTTGGTTAACGGATTAGCGGTTAACGAAGTTAACTTTTTGGTTAACGGTGCCCACCACTGGGTACCACATATGATACCATGTTGTGAGCGCGTATAGTTTTTCCATATACTGGAGGCGGGCCGGAGAAAAATTTGTATGTTATAGATCAAATTTTTTGACAAACTGTTTAAAAAATGTAAAAATGGATTAAAAGAATGAAGTAGGAATTTAGGAAGAGAAAGGTTACTCAAAACCTATTTAAATATAAAAGTTCAAGAGGCTAGCTTCTCAAGTTTAGTTAAAGTTATGTCAATCAGTTTGACTCCCTTTAGGTATAGGAAATTTATGGAATTAAAGTTATTAAGCATTTTAACTTTGCTCAATCTGTGTAAGGTGTATACGTCACCAGTCTTAATTTTTTCTTGTAAAAGTTTTCTGGCTTTCAAAGCAGTCTTTTTTTGAGGCCTGTCTGGTTTAGTCTGAGTTACATCAGGTACATTGAGAGATTCTTCCCCAATAGTATCCTGATCCATCCTTTGGGGTAATGGTTCTAATTTAGCCCCACACTCCAAAGGATATAGTAATGTGATATCTCTGGTGATTTCACCAGTTGCTGTTTTCAGTTTTACAACCCTGGTAATTTCGCCTTCACCAGTTTTGAGTTCCAAGACTTTTCCCATTGACCAATGTTGTCTTGGTGTCTTATCATGTATCAACACAATGTCCCCAATTTTGACTGAATCATTCCAATTTTGTTTTGTTAATTGTTTGTCTTTCTCTAAGACTTGTTAAGTATTCTTCTCTCCATTTTGTTATAAATTGAGTTTTGATTTGTGTCAAATGTTGGTATTTTATGTTGAGTTCTTTGTGTCCTATTACCCAATCTGGATCCTCTGTACTGTTATGTTCATATTCTGGTAACATGTTTACTGTTTCTCCCTTAATTAGGTGGTTTGGTGTGAGAAGTTCTGGCTCATTAATACCATCTCCCACATAAGTTAATGGTCTGTTGCTGACAACGTTTTCAATTTCTGACAGAATAGTCATGAGTTCAAAAAGTTGTAGATGTTTGGTCCCAATAGTCTTTTTAAGGCAGTTCTTTACAGTCTGTATGTTTCTTTCCCAAATGGAACCATACCATGGTGTATTAACAGGAATGTACTTCCAGATTATATTGTGTTTGATTAAATGAGTTTGTACTGTTTCACTGTCACAAATCTGATGAATAATCTTTCACCAGATTTGAAGTATGTGGCATTGTCTGACCATATAGTTTTAGGTACAGAATTGTGTGCACAAAATCGTCTGAAAGCAGCAATAAAAGCTGCTGCTGTCAGATCTTCTATGTCTAGACATATGGCATGTGCGGCAGCAGAGGTGAAGAGTACAATGTACGCTTTATATTCCTTTGAATCCATTTTATCTCTAAAACTCACATTTACCGCTCCAGTGTAGTCAATACCCGTGGTTTCAAATGGCCGAGTAAATGTTACTCGTTCCACAGGTAGGTCTGGAGGGCTTGGGGTCTTAAAGGGTCGTGAATGGATACGTTTACAAGGAATGCATGTGTTTAAAATTTTTTGTTTCAGTTCTACCCTTTGGTAGCCAGTACGTTTTTCTCAGCTCCGTCAGGGTTTGTGGGACCCCCATGTGGTGTATTTTGTTGTGGGTATCCCTGATGATGAGATTTGTGAAGGAAGTGATTCCTCCTCGGAAGAAGAATTGGGTGCTTAGAGTGTAAGGGTCCTATTTATTATTACAGACCTTTACAAGTTTACGTAGATAATTAACTAAATGCCAGGGTCACCAGCGCCCAAATACTAGATTGGCATCCAGCACTGCGGCGCAAAATTAATTTTAATAAAAGAAGGGAAGGACTGATTATAAAATCATCAATATGAATTTTGTATTTTATTGACAACAATTAATAAATTATATGCAACAATTATTTATAAATGCAAAGGGGATTTTTACCCGTAACAACTTTGACATATAAATGCGAAATTAAATAATGGCACCGTTCAGCTAATATATAACAGTCTGCAACTAATACTAATAAACAACTAATAGAACCAATATTAATATACAAATAATATTAAACAACTAATAGAGTTAATATTAATAGACAAATAATATACAAATAACATTAATATATAAATAATATGTAACACTAATAGCCACAATGACAACCTTGTCTGCAAAGAGACAGACAAGAATACTGTAAGTGATATTTCAGAGAAAAAGAATAATAAAAATGGCAAAAATTAATAATTAAAATACATATGCTATATAGGCCCAGTAACCTGCAGATGATAAATTACAGTTAATTGTGCTAAGTTGAACAGGAAAGCTAAGGAAGTATGTAGGCCACAAATGACTAGTAGGCCATCTGCTAAGAAAATACATGAAACATGATAGGCTTATAAAGTAAAATATACTAAGAAAATTAATGGGCAGGCCTATGTCTCTTCGATATAGTGGAGCTGAGGTTAATTATTTAAAACAAAGGCTACGGTAGGCCTCAGCTAGGCTAGAGTTACAATTTGGCTTTTGCCTAGATAGACCTAACTTAGCCTAAGGTAATTTATTGTATGAATCTTACAGTACTAATAGCAAACAGTATAAGGCTTGTTAATATCTGCAGTATGCGGTATTGCATACAGATATGAAATAGTAAAAAAATAAACATAAATGGAACATACCACGAAGAACATTTGCTTGCTGGCGCCGTGTATTTAAATAGTAAAATGTGTAAACGGCGTCCTTTGTGTTGTCGTTGTACATAAGTTTGTTTTTACTTCACAATTTTACCAACAAGCTAAAATAATCTTTAAAAGCAAACTCACGCCTAGTCACACCATGCCCCCAAAATTTACATTTAGAAAGCACAAAATATATTTTTATATTTACTTTAAACTTCTTTAATGATTGCACTTTAATTTTTAACTAAATTACTATACACTGAATGCTTAAGAATTAAATTTGATCACTGGACATGTTTAACTTGTATTTATTTATTTAGACTTAAAATATTTCACTTGTGCCAACTTGTGTCAATTTTCACTAATAAAAAATAATCTTGTGGTGCAAGGCACTACAAATACTGCCCCCAAAAAACATGGTTGTCAGGGGTAAAAAAAAAAACACTTAAATGTCAAAGCGCACTGGCTTATCATCCCTTATCATCCTTTTTAAAAAAGGCGACCGCGCGGTAGCTAGCAATTATAGGCCCATTAGCTTAACGTCAATTGTCGGTAAACTTTTGGAATCCGTAGTTAGGGATCGTATTATCGATCACTTAGAAAGTAGAGATTTGATTAATAGTAGTCAGCACGGGTTTCGACGCCATAGGTCTTGTTTAACTAATTTGTTAGAATTTTATAACGAAGTAGTGCGCGAATACGATAGGCATAGGGCAGCTGACGTTATTTATTTAGATTTTAAAAAGGCGTTCGATACAGTTCCGCATAGGAGACTAATTGCGAAGGTTAAAGCGCACGGTATACGCGGTCAGGTAGCTAATTGGTTAGAAGAATGGCTTCGTGCTAGGAGACAGAGGGTCGTAGTTAATGGTAGTGAATCGGGGTGGTTAGATGTAGGTAGCGGTGTCCCACAGGGTTCAGTGTTAGGCCCATTGCTATTCGTAATTTACATTAACGACATAGATGTAGGATTGACTAGTAACGTGTCAAAATTCGCGGACGATACTAAAATAGGCGGTAAGGTTGTTAACGAGGACGATAGAAATAGGATCCAAGACGATATAGATAGGATTATGGAGTGGACAGATAAGTGGCAGATGCAATTTAACGTAGATAAATGTAAAGTTTTGCATATAGGTTCTCGCAACAATAATTACGCGTACACGATGGATGATAGGGAGTTAGCGAGCGTTGACGAGGAAGTAGATTTAGGCGTACGCGTAACTAAAGATTTAAAGGTTAGGAACCAGTGCCTGGAGTCTTGCGCAAAAGCGAATAGGATGTTAGGCTTCATAGCGCGTAATTTCGAATTTAAATCGAAGGATATTATATTGCCCCTTTACAAGTCCCTAGTCAGGCCTCATTTAGAATATGCCGTTCAGTTTTGGTGCCCGTACTTGCGTGAGGATATTGATAGGTTAGAAAGGGTTCAGCGTCGTGCCACGAAACTTATTCCGTCATTGCGCAATAAGCCTTATGAAGATAGGATTAAAGAGTTAGACTTGTATTCACTCGCTACTAGAAGATTAAGGGGGGAGCTTGTTGAAGTTTTCAAAATCGTTAATAACATCGATAACGTAAATTTTGACAAACTGTTCACTTTCGATAATAGTAATACTCGCAATAACGGATTTAAGTTGCGTGGCAGACGTTTCATTACTAATATCGCTAAAAACTTCTTTACGTTTAAAGTAATTGATAAATGGAATAATCTTCCCGCGTCAGTCGTTCATTCTACCAGCGTTAATATGTTTAAGAACCGTCTTGACAGACATTTTAAAAGTATTAACGTTGTTTAAAATTAAAAAAAGAAAGTTAACAACAGGAGCTCTGGTGGTGGTGCTCGAGGATGAGTCTGTTGACGATGAATGCCAGCTTGTGACATGCCAGCGTGTGATGCCAGCAATAAAAAAAAAAAAAATAAAATAAAAAAAATTAGACTAACACGAACGTAGATGTAGCTCGTAGCGTAAACTAACCCACTTTTTGTTTAACTGTACCTACTTTTTTTTTTCTCTCTCTCCTTACTTTGCACGTCTCTAACTCTTTTCTTGCATGTTTGTAGTTTGCATGGTATGACAGTGAGTTAAGACTGTGTTTACATGGTTTGTAAGCGTTCTTATTTTACTTCTTTTCATCTTTCACCCCTCTCCTATTCTCTCCGACTATTTTTCTGACTTGTCGGCAGTGGCCGGCGGATGATGATGGTGAGACACTTTTCCTCTTTTTCTGAATGAATGTTAACCCATGAGTGATAGGTGTTGCTCTTACTTAACCCCTTATTCTCTTCTCTTCTCTTAACCCGCTACTCTTTCCTTTCTCTCGGGCTAACCTTAGAGTGGATCTTAAGGTCTTTGTTAGCCTTAGCTTCTGTAGATCTGTAGACTCTTCCAGAACGAGTCATTGTTTGCTTTTGGACGGCATTATCCTGCAGCACTGGTTCTGAAGGCATGGATGGTGCTACAGGTGCAGTAGGGACATTGGGGGGAGGGGATTCTTGGTGCCTGTGCAATGGGGCCACTGGCTGGTTCAAAGACAGTTGGTTGCGATAATGAAGGAGAATTGGAAGAGGGATGATAGATTGTTGTACCCTTGGATCAGGTGGTGGTACATAGGATTTAGGAAGGGTAGATTGCTGTACCTGTATATGAGATGAAGGTACAGAAGATTGAGGAGGGATAGGATCTTTTATTGGAGAAAAATCAAGGTATGCTGGTTTCAAGCGGTCCACAGAAACGGTTTCACGCTTGCCACCTTGTCGATGATGAAAGTTTTAGGTTTACGTCTAGCACAAGGAAGGGACCATCATAGGGACAGTGAAGAGGGTAGCGGTGAGCATCATGTCTCAAGAAAACATGTGTGCAAGTTTGTAAATCAGGGGAAACAAAGGTAGTTTGTGAAGTGGAAGTTCTAGGTGCTGTGGGACAAATTTGCTTCATAACAGAGCGTAATGTCTTGACATACGAAGCAGATCACATGTGGGTTAATGGGTGTAGGTGTGAAAAATTCTCCAGGTAACCGGAGTGTGGTACCGTAAACTAATTCTGCTGCAGAGCATGCAAGATCAGTCTTCAGAGCAGTACGAATTCCGAGTAGGATTAGGGGTAGCCGGTCCACCCATGTAGTAGACGGATCAGTGGCTCGCAAGGAACTTTTAAGTTGACGATGGAAGCGTTCTACCACCCATTGGATTGCGGGCGATAGCTTGTTGTTCTGATGCGCTCAGTCCCAAGAAGGAGCATGAGTTCCTTCCATAAGGCCGATTCAAACTGAGCACCTCTGTCTGTGCAAATGGTTGCAGGTATTCCAAAACGGGAAACCCAACACGAAACAAAGGCTGAGCTACTGCAGAAGCAGTACAAGAAGTCAAAGGAACAGCTTCTGGCCATCTTGTGAACCTATCAATGACTGTGAGAAGATAGGTATAACCTCGAGAAGAATAGAGGGGGCCGACTATGTCTAGATGTATGGCCTCAAAACGAGCCTTCGGCAAAGGAAAGGTACCGAATTCTGACTTTGTGTGTCGGTGAACTTTGGCACGCTGACATTGAAGGCAAGATCGAGTCCAATTGCGGATATCTTTGTTCATACTTGGCCATACAAATCTAGCTGCAATTAATTTTTGGGTGGCTTTAATTCCCGGGTGCGAAAGGGAATGAAGTTTAGCAAAAACAGCTCTTCGCAGCCCTTGTGGGACCAACGGTCGAATATGCTCAGTCGAGACGTCACACAAAATTTGTAAGTCTGACTTGGGTTCAACTGGTAAAGAGCGGACTTGCAACGAAGTGGGTGAATTAATAAGAGCTTGGAGGTCTGTATCCGTGGACTGAGCCTCAGCCATCTCTGAAAGTTGATGTGAGAGAGTCCAGGATCAGAAATTGCTGAGATGCGAGATAGAGCATCCGGCACAACATTCAAAGAACTTGAAATGTGTCGAATGTCTGAAGTAAATTGGAGGATAAAATCAAGGTGTCTTCTCTCATAGGAGCATGAGAGTCTGATTGAGAATGGAGAGCAAATATTAACGGACGATGATCCGTAAAAATGCTGAAGTCACGTCCTTCCAGGAATGGCCTGAAATGACGGATGGAGAGGTATATCGCCAGCAACTCTCGACCGAAAGTGCTGTACCTCATTTGTGAAGGTGAGAGCTTGCGTGAAAAGAATGCGAGAGGTTCCCAAACGCCTGAAACAAGCTGCTGGAGCACTCCTGACACTGCAACGTCAGAGGCATCAGTGGCTAAGTTCAGAGGAGCGTCTGGTTGAGGGTGAACAAGGCATGTAGCTTGTGCTATAGCCTCTTTTGCTTGTGAAAAAGCATTGGTAGCTTCGGGGTTCCACAAACTGCAGTGGATCTGCCCCTTTTTGATTGGCAAAGAAGAGAGGTTATGGGTGCAAGAATGTTTGCACACTGAGGAATGAAGCGATGGTAGAAGTTTACCATCCCTAAGAAGCGACGAAGTTGCTTTTGGTTTGCGGTTGTGGGAAAGACCTTATCACAGATACTTTATTTTCGAGAGGAGAGATGCCCTTCGAAGTAACTTTGTGTCCTAAGAAGGTGAGCTCATCTACAGCAAAGACACATTTTTCAGGGTTTAGCAGTACACCATATTCTGCCAACCGAGAAAAAACTAAGCGTAAATGTTGAATATGTTCTGAGGGAGAAGAACTTGCGATGAGAATGTCATCGACATTTTTGTCATTTCAAATAACCCAAAAGGGGTTGTTATAGCAGTTTTATGTATGTGTTCAGGGTGTACAGGAATTTGATGAAAGGCTCGCACCAAGTCAAGGCGTGAAAATACTGTGGTGCCATGGAGAGCAGAAGTAAAATCGTGTAAGTGAGGAAGGGGATAGCGATCTGGAATCGTGTTGTCATTCAAAGCACGATAATCTCCACATGGACGCAGTCTCCAGGTGTAGGTTTTGGGACCATGTGTAAAGCAGAGGCATACGGGCTGCTTGAAGGCCGTATAATACCGAGTTCGAGCATGTGTTCAAACTCTCGTCTCACAATTGCAAGACGATCTGGAGCTAAGCGACGTGGGCGGGTGAAAACGGGCGAGCCTACCGTATCAATACGGTGGACAACAGAGTGTTTAATAGGGGTATCCTTAGAACAGGGTTGAGTAAGGGAAGAAAATTCATTTAGGAGCTGCTCTATAGCAGGTGAGCACTGTGGCAGAGAACTTGCCAATAATGATGAGGGGTGTGCGGTAGGAGAACCAATTACTGAAAGATGTGTGGCATTATCAATTAATTGTGCTCTACGAACATCAACTAATAAATCATTTGCAGAAAGGAAATCAGAGCCTAACATTGGGGTATATACATCGCGACAAGAAATATCCAGCGGAAAACACGTCTAAGTCCAAGAGAAACTGAAATAGAACGACGTCCATAAGTGTGAATAGATGAAGAATTAGCTGCACGTAAAATGAAAGGAGAAGGTCCGTTTGCACGGTCTCAGCTGTTGCAGGAATAACACTGTATTGAGCTCCAGTGTCAATAAGGATGCATAGCCTGAAGTGGATCATGCAAGGTGAACGTTGGACCAGGTGGTGCAGTAGTTTGTGAATCATTAATTTTTTGTGGAGGAAGGTTAGTATTGCAGTGGAAGGAGTTTGTGTTGTATTTGGAGAATTGTTGGGGGTATTAAATTAGCTGTGGTTGAATAAGTAGGTTGCGATTCTTTAACTTTACTTGCGTATGTAGGTGTGGTTTGACAGTGTTAAATGAGGTAGTTGTGTGTGTAGTAATAGGTTGAACATTATTTGTGGTAGAGTAATACTTACTTAAAATTGAGTAGGATTAGATGAGGTAGTGGTAGGTTAGTTGAATAAGGATAGGTTGAGAGGCTTGAGAGGCTGTAGTGTCAGACGCCTGTGACACTAGCCTGGTTAGTTTAAAGGAGGGTTAGGAGTCCATGGACAAGGTACGACACAGCGCGTTGCACGGTCTTTAAACCTTTCATGATACCAGCAAGGAGGGGTATGAGCAGTAGACTGGGTAAGGAAGTAGGTTGAGAATGAGGCTGGAGTGGGATTGAGGATTGAGGATGAGGAGGTAAGGCTAATAGATTTGGATTAGGAGCAACCAACTGACCTGTTTGCGGCGGCTGTTGTAGTAGAATGAGGCGTTGTCCAGCTTCAAGTGGGAGGCTCTATTTGGACAGAGGGTCGTGTCTTGAAGAACTTCTCTCTCGTTCCCCTTGCTAGCTAGCTCTATTCGGAGAGCTTTAAATTCTTTCATTGTTTGTAGAATTTCTTTGGATACTTTAATACTTTGTGCGGCCAGACTCTGAGTGTCGTCCTGCGTGGCACAGATTTGGGGGTGATGGGTGTTATATTACTTGGCCAGGCGGATTTCGTTATCATCTTATCGGCTGTTTTGGCCATAGTGAGAAGGTCTGTATCATCTGGCATACAACGGAGCATTGGCTGTAGGGCAGTGGGGAGACCATTGAGGAAGCGGCGTCGCATTAAGGGTGAGTTTTTATCGTCTTCATTGGTCTGTCCAGCCAGGTCTTGCAGATGCCTCAGGAAGGCTGTTGGCGTTGATCCCAAGAACTTGGTCCTTGAGTAGAGCATTAAGTCGCTCTTCTTCTGATTGGCCGAGCCTCCTGACTAACTCGCTGAGGAGGCTCTCAAAAGCTTGGTCAGACGGAGGCAATAGAGCCACATCCTGCACTATTTTGTATACTAGTGCAGGCAGGAGGTTCTTTGTGATGAGGAACTTGGTTCGTGGGTCCATAATTCCTTTTATCATGAAATAATCCCGCAGTTGATTCACAAAGATTCCAGGCTCTTCAGCGATGAATTGTGGAGTGATAGGCTGATACATTGTTAGGAGGTCTGTTATAGGTGGTGAATTTGGAGTACCACCATTGGATGATCCTAGGTTGTTGTTGTCATGACTCCAGATTTGAAAAAATTTACTGGAGCACAGCTCTGAATTTACTTTTTTTCCCCTTACACCACTAGATAGGTTAACGATAGTAAACTCTTGAATTGACGACATACCAATTACAAATTGTTTTAGCTAAACATAATAATACAATAATGTACAGTTTATAACTCACCTTAAGTTTATTTATTCATTGCAGCAGCAACAGTGGACGATGTTAGACCTTGCATGTAGGCATTTGTTGTGAATTTACCGCCATGTATGCTTGGCCACTGATCAATGGCTTTCTGTGTGATCATTACAGCAGATCTAGTGACTGGAGCTGGACCCTCCTTCACAATTCTGCACAGCTTAGTCAAATGAGATGGCTTAATGGATCCTTTGTGTTCAACAATGTAACCAAGAATGGAGAATGTCCCTTCAGCTGGTGCTTCACTCCAGGCAGTTGATCCATCTTTATCAAAATGCTTTAATCTCTCTGTGATTCCTTTCCACAGCTGTTCTATATATTCTGTCAGCCAATTTATCACTGAGTCTTTTGTAAAACTACTTTCAGATCTGGTTATGGATGGTCTAGCAACTTCAGCAACCTGGTAGTAATCAGAACGTTTCTTGATGTATTTGTAAACTTCATTTAGGATGTAATCCTCAGTTGTTAGTTCCTTTTGCTGCCCTGTGGTATCGTGCTTAAATTCAGAAACTACATCATTTGCAATTCCTCCATTAGCTAATTTGGAAATTGTTTCCATCACTCTTAACATAACAGTTTTCCCTCCTTCTTTATAAAATATATTTTCTACAAATTCTGCACTAACTGTGGTTTTTTGAGCTACTTGCAACATAATCTTTGTTACATAGGAAATCAATACATAGAACTTGGCACTAATTTCTTTCTCTTGTGGATGATCAAAAAACACACAATTTTCCACAAATCTGTCAAATTGATCAAATTCGTAATTAACCATGCGAGTATCAGATTTGAGTTTTGGTCTCTTAAAACCAATGATATTGTCAAGAACCATATTGGTATAGTCAAGGCCTGATCTCAGATTTGAAGAGTGATTCTGAATAAAGTCTAAAAGCTCACTTAGTTTACAAATTTTCTTCAATGCATCAACGTGGGCTCTGTTCACAAGATGCATTAAGTCCCATCGAAATTTGAAATTTTCTCCAAACAACTTTTTCATTTCGTTTTTAAATGGCTCGTTGTCCTTACAAAAAGCCCCATCTCCAACCATTCCAGATACCTTGGATTTAATTGCTTCTTCAGATAGTTTCAAGTGATTAGGAGACTTCAACACATCAAAAATTTCATTGGCCAAATAAACTCCTGATTTGCTGCGTACTAAATTTATCCTAGCAAGTTTTACAGTCTTATCTTCTTCACTCATAACTAATACAACTAGCATGCTTAATCCCAAAATTGTTCCAATGTCAGCTGTTATTGTTACTGAAGTTTGTTCTAAGAACCACTTTACAGTTTGTTCTTTAAGTTGATTATCTAATAGCTCACAAATTGTCTCGCACGCATGTGTGCTATGATTCAAATTTCCAACCTCACAACCTGACCTATGTAATACAGCTAGAAGTACTGGATATAGAGCCCATGCAGTGTTTGTTTTCATTATGTAGTATAAGATGTTGCCACATAAGTCTTCTATGCGTTTAGTAGTGTTCCGAGAAGATGTTTTCATCACTTCATAAACAGCAGCTCTTTGATGATGCTGAAGTTTAATTAAATGTCTCTTCAGGTGGGTTTTCAGATTTCTAAACCATCTCTCTTGATTTTCTCCTTGTTTGCATACATAGGTTAAATCTTTAACATTGAAGTAACCTTTTATGTTAGAATGTTTGTCTGAAGCACATGCTTTGGGGTCTGTGCAAGCTATGCAATATAATGTAAACATTTTATCATCAGAAGCATCATCAATATCTTCTTGATTATCATCATCTTCATCCTCAACAGCTATATCTACATCAGGCATATTAGTGTCACTATTTGCAATGTTTTCCATTATATCACTTGGTACTGAAAATGAATCATCAGCATGCCCTAGATCCTTCTTTTCCACCAATTTGAATGTAGATTTGATCAAATCATTGTTCAGGATTTCTTGTATTGATTTACACTTGCTTAAATGGGCTATGGAAATGTCAAATTTGTTGCTTTTTGCTTTATTAGATTTGGATGCAACACTTGAACTTGAAGGCATATTTTGACTCTTCTCTTTATTAACCACAACAGCTTGGTGAGTTTCTTTTGTTAGGCGCAAAATTGCATTCAATGTCTTCTGGATTTGGGAATTTTCAAATTCCTCTAAAGCACTTTTGTTAGTCTGATGCGCAGATTCCTCACTTACCTTTTGTTTCTTAGGTGGAGGAGAAGCACTTTCTTCAGTCTGTGAAACATCTAGTGAAAAAGTTTCATTTTCTAGATTAGTAGTTGATGAAGTTGGTTCATTTTTCTGAGGTCTAGCACTAGCACATTTTGTGAACAAACTAAATGACTGCTTTGCCGTATCTCTTTGCTGCACTTCATCCTGGTATTTCTTTACTGCAATATCTAAGCTGTAGGCCCAAACTCTGGGACCTCTTGTATTGTAACAAATATTTTTTTTGGAATTAAAATGTTCCTCCCAGTTTTGCTTCTTTGAATATTTGTTCTTGCATTGACCACAAAAGTAACCCCTTTTAACACCCTCACTTTTCTCTCCAACTTCATCAATATTAGGATCCATTATTGATTATTGACTACCTGAAAAAATACAAAATAAGTAAAAGTTAGTAAATATAGTATGGTAAAAGTGAGTAAAAGTAAGTAAATATAGTACAATGAAAGTAAGTAAAAGTAAGTGCTTTAAACTTAGTAAAAGTAAGGAAGAGTAAGTAAAAGTAGGTAAGTTAAAGTAAGTAAAAGTAAGTTTAAACTTAACTAAACTTTTCAATTCTAGAGTCATGGTGGATTACTTAAAACCGCACAAGTAATTATCTGGCCAATTTATCAAACCTGGCCGAGATCAATGGAACATAGTCCAATCCTGATAATTTTATATTAAAAAAATATACGTTTTAATAAAATTTTAATTATCAAAACATTGAAGCTTAACAAAAAATAAAAATAATTCTTAAATATGGAATTACCAACTAAACTTAAAATAACTAAATTTGTAATTTAAAAAATTGGTTTGTACAAGAACGTATACGCAAAAAAATTGCATAACGTCTAGCGGATGAACAAAACCCAAACCCAAACCCAAATTTACTTTTTCTCATGGTCAAATTTACTGGAGCAATGCTCCCAAGATCCCAGGAATCTGGAGTCATGGTTGTTGTTGTGGGTCATTGTGGCTATTATATTGTTACAAGGTACCAAAAAAAATTAAAATGTGTCAAAAATTGACAATGTTTCAGCAAATATTGTTGAATGCAAATAATGGCTTCAGGTAAGCTTGGTCGAGTATGAGACAGTCACTCAATTGGAGTTATGAATGCCAATAACAAAAAGTTACGTAAAAAAAATTTTTTATGATGTAGCCCAATATTAGCAGAAAAATAGTCTGCGTATAGGCTGTTTGCAAAATATAAGTAAATTTGCACAAAAAAAACTTTAGAAAATGCTGATTTTATAAAAAGGCAAAATAAAAGGAATTTATTTTGCAATAGAATACACTTCCAGTACGGGTGGGTGAGTACTTAGTACTGGTGAATTTAACAAAATTATAGATGTAGACTGAATATGTTTTTTGCATAAATTACGGTGTTTGGTCACTCCAGGGTCACCAATTGTAAGGGTCCTATTTATTATTACAGACCTTTACAAGTTTACGTAGATAATTAACTAAATGCCAGGGTCACCAGCGCCCAAATACTAGATTGGCATCCAGCACTGCGGCGCAAAATTAATTTTAATAAAAGAAGGGAAGGACTGATTATAAAATCATCAATATGAATTTTGTATTTTATTGACAACAATTAATAAATTATATGCAACAATTATTTATAAATGCAAAGGGGATTTTTACCCGTAACAACTTTGACATATAAATGCGAAATTAAATAATGGCACCGTTCAGCTAATATATAACAGTCTGCAACTAATACTAATAAACAACTAATAAAACCAATATTAATATACAAATAATATTAAACAACTAATAGAGTTAATATTAATAGACAAATAATATACAAATAACATTAATATATAAATAATATGTAACACTAATAGCCACAATGACAACCTTGTCTGCAAAGAGACAGACAAGAATACTGTAAGTGATATTTCAGAGAAAAAGAATAATAAAAATGGCAAAAATTAATAATTAAAATACATATGCTATATAGGCCCAGTAACCTGCAGATGATAAATTACAGTTAATTGTGCTAAGTTGAACAGGAAAGCTAAGGAAGTATGTAGGCCACAAATGACTAGTAGGCCATCTGCTAAGAAAATACATGAAACATGATAGGCTTATAAAGTAAAATATACTAAGAAAATTAATGGGCAGGCCTATGTCTCTTCGATATAGTGGAGCTGAGGTTAATTATTTAAAACAAAGGCTACGGTAGGCCTCAGCTAGGCTAGAGTTACAATTTGGCTTTTGCCTAGATAGACCTAACTTAGCCTAAGGTAATTTATTGTATGAATCTTACAGTACTAATTGCAAACAGTATAAGGCTTGTTAATATCTGCAGTATGCGGTATTGCATACAGATATGAAATAGTAAAAAAATAAACATAAATGGAACATACCACGAAGAACCTTTGCTTGCTGGCGCCGTGTATTTAAATAGTAAAATGTGTAAACGGCGTCCTTTGTGTTGTCGTTGTACATAAGTTTGTTTTTACTTCACAATTTTACCAACAAGCTAAAATAATCTTTAAAAGCAAACTCACGCCTAGTCACACCATGCCCCCAAAATTTACATTTAGAAAGCACAAAATATATTTTTATATTTACTTTAAACTTCTTTAATGATTGCACTTTAATTTTTAACTAAATTACTATACACTGAATGCTTAAGAATTAAATTTGATCACTGGACATGTTTAACTTGTATTTATTTATTTAGACTTAAAATATTTCACTTGTGCCAACTTGTGGCAATTTTCACTAATAAAAAATAATCTTGTGGTGCAAGGCACTACAAGAGTTGTAAGTCATAGTTGACTTGTTAAGCCTTCCTTTACACCTTATCAGACCCTCTGTATCCAGGTACAGATTTAGATCCATGACAAGTGAAGGAATTCCTTTGTTTAATGTGTTACTTGACCTAAGATACTTCAACTCCTTGTCAAATTCTGAAGCTTGTATCTGTTTGAGCCAGTGTTTTGTTGCAGTTTCTGTTAAGTTAGAAAAGGCCTTCTGAGGACAGTGTTTGAGAAGGTAGCTATTGACAAACTTGCAGCAATAGACTGTAATTCTCAAGAGTTTGTTGAGGTCTCAATAATGTTTATAGTCAAATATAGGTTTGTCCTCGGTGATCTTTTCAGTTGTCGTAGAGTTGAGTGTGAGGTTTGGCTGGCCAAAGATCCTCACATGTTAGCCATTCAGGCCCTTCATACCAGATTTTATTTGTTTTCAACAGTTTGTAAGAGAGCCCTCTTATCAAAAAGTCTGCAGGATTCTCTTTTGTTTGTATGTACCTAAATTTGATACCAAGGGATGTGTTTGCAGTTTTGATTTCTGTTAGTCTGTTTTTCACAAATATGTTTTTGCAAGAAGTTGTATCTGTGTTGTTCACCCATGTTAGACAAATTTGACTGTCTGTCCATAAGTAAATGTCTGTTATGTCAACTTCTTTATACACTTGTGAGAGAAAGTCTGCTGTTTTAACTCCCAATGAGACAGCTAATAATTCAAGTTGTGGTACAGTTTTCTTTTGGTTTAATTAAGGGTGCCACTTTTGCCTTTGAATAAACCAAGTTACTTTCATTTTCACTTGTTAAATAGGCACAACACCCGTAAGCTTGTGTGCTGGCATCTGTAAAAATGTGTAGTGTTTGAGATTTCAATCTGTAGCCAGCACATCTTGGTACGTAGATGTCTTGAACTTTGTTTAAGTCTGCGGCTAATTTTTTCCAATGAAGTTGGTCTTCCACTGAAAGTGGTTCATCCCAATCAATTTTCTTTTTCCATAAGTCTTGCAAAAGGATTTTGGATCTTATGGTTGCTGGTAAATATAATCCAATGGGGTCAAAAATTCTGGATGATTCTGAAAGCACTTGTCTTTTTGTATTGGTATTTGGATTTAAGTTATAACTCTTTGTGCAAAGAGTGTCATCGTGTTCAGAATTCTGTTTTAAAAACCAAAGCATCCCAAGTGTTTTTGTGTAATTGTTTGGTTCAATGTTCCCATTGTTGTCTTTTGTTATTTGTTCATTTAATTTAGGAGAATTAGAAACCCTCTCTCAGTCCAAAATTTCCTTGCTTCATTATGGGTTGTGACATTTGGTAAATTTCAAGCAATTCCTCTTTAGTTACAGTAGAACCAATGAGGTTATCCACATAAAAGTTTTGTTTTAAAAACTGAACTGTTAAGTCTTCTTGAAATAAGTTTAGGTGGTTTTTAATTGTTAAAGCAAGAATACTTGGAGAGCAATTTGCTCCAAAAATGATTACTTTAAATCTGTAGGTTTTGAAACCTTTGTTAAAGTCTTATGGATCATTAAACCACAAAAACCTGAAATGATTTTTATCATACTCAAGCTTCAAATTTATACAGAGGAATGCTTTTTCTATGTCACTTTGTACTGCATAATTGTCTAAACGGAAGCAAAGGAGAATTTTTACAAGATCTGAGACAAGGTTTGGGCCTTCCATGAGACAATCATTTAACCTAACAGAATTTGGGTCTTTTAAACTACAGTTGTATACTACTCTTAGTTTAGTTGTGGATGAGTGTTCCCTGTAAACTCCCCTGTGTGTTAAATAATGACAACCTCGTTTTTTAAAGGGTTCATCAGAAACTTCTTCAATGAAGCCCCTTTCTATTTGTTCTTTGAATATGTTGTTCTATTGTTCTAAAAGATTGTCATTTTTAAGTTTTCTGTAATTTTTATACAGATGTGCCTTAGCTACTTTCAAATTGTCCATTATTTCTGGACAAGGTGTTTTCTAAGGCAGCTCCACATAGTATTGATTGTCTCTGTGTTGTTTGGTTAAAAGAGTTTGTACTGTATTCAAACCTCCTACCACTTCAGACTAGTCAATACCCGTAGTTTTGGTGAAGTAAATGTTACTTCTTCACAGGTAGATCTGGAGGGCTTGGGGCTTTGAATCCTGTATTGTTTTTGTGTTGTTTGGTCTCTGGCCAAAGGAGGCCACAAGACCCCTGTTGTTTGGTCTCTGGCCAAGGGAGGCCACAAGACCCCTGTTCTTTGGTCTCTGGCCAAGGGAGGCCACAAGACCCCTGTTCTTTGGTCTCTGGCCAAGGGAGGCCACAAGACCCCTGTTGTTTGGTCTCTGGCCAAGGGAGGCCACAAGACCCCTGTTGTTTGGTCTCTGGCCAAGGGAGGCCACAAGACCCCTGTTGTTTGGTCTCTGGCCAAGAGAGGCCACAAGACCCCTGTTGTTTGGTCTCTGGCCAAGGGAGGCCACAAGACCCCTGTTGTTTGGTCTCTGGCCAAGTGAGGCCACAAGACCCTTGTTGAATAGGTTGGGCTATGGCCAAGTGAGGCCACAAGACCCTTGTTGAATAGGTTGGGCTATGGCCGAGGTAGGCCATCAGCCCTTTTGATGAATAGGTTGGGCTATGGCCGAGGTAGGCCATCAGCCCTTTTGATGATCTGTTGGGCTATGGCCAAGGGTAGGCCATCAGCCCTTTTGATGAATTTGTTGGGCTATGGCCAAGGTAGGCCAAGTCCCTTTGATGATCTGTTGGGTTATGCCAAGGGTAGGCCATCAGCCATTTGATGAATTTGTTGGGCTATGGCCAAGGGTAGGCCATCAGCCGTTTGATGAATTTGTTGGGCTATGGCCAAGGGTAGGCCATCAGCCGTTTGATGAATTTGTTGGGCTATGGCCAAGGGTAGGCCATCAGCCGTTTGATGAATTTGTTGGGCTATGGCCAAGGTATGCCATCAGCCGTTTGATGAATTTGTTGGGCTATGGCCAAGGTAGGCCATCAGCCCTTTTGATGAATTTGTTGGGCTATGGCCAAGGTAGGCCATCAGCCCTTTTGATGAATTTGTTGGGCTATGGCCAAGGTAGGCCAAGTCCCTTTGATGATCTGTTGGGCTATGGCCAAGGTAGGCCAAGTCCCTTTGACGATCTGTTGGGCTATGGCCAAGGTAGGCCAAGTCCCTTTGACGATCTGTTGGGCTATGGCCAAGGTAGGCCAAGTCCCTTTGATGATCTGTTGGGCTATGGTCAAGGGTAGGCCATCAGCCGTTTTGATGAATTTGTTGGGCTATGGCCAAGGTAGGCCATCAACGCCTTGAAATAGTAGTTTGGGCTATGGCCAAAGTAGCCATAAAACCCTTTAGAGTAGAGTAGTTTGTTTGTATGTGTCACTGTCTAACCATATAATTTTTGGCACAAAATTATGTGCACAGAATCAGAGCGCAGCAATAAAAGCTTTTACTCTCCGATCCTTAGTTATGTTTGAGACACATGGAAAGAGTAGTGTGTGTGTGTTGCTCCGAATCCAGTTGGTCTTCAAAACTTGGATTCACCACTCCAATGAAGTCAATACCCGTAGTTATGAATGAGTAAATGTTGTGTATCCTACAGGTAGGTCTGGAAGGTTTGGGGTTTTGAAGGAATCCAATCTGCTTGCAAGGAATGTATGTGTCTGTTGATGAAATCTGTTGTGTGATTCTTCCCTTAAAAGAAGAATTGGATGTTTGGAGTCGTATGTATATATTTATATACTGTACCGTACGTATGTCTATAAATGTGTATTTTGTTATAAGGTTTTATTTTTGGGTTTTGTGTTAGGTTAACCAATTTGGCTGAGTAAAGATCCTCAAATGTTGCATTTGAGACCCTTATATCAAGCCTTGTCTGTTTTATGCCTATATGTCAAATAGGACTTAGAATGTGTTGGCCTATATGTCAAATAGGACTTAGAATGTGTTGGCCTATATGTCAAATAGGACTTAGAATGTGTTGGCCTATATGTCAAATAGGACTTGGAATAGGTTGTGCCTGTATGTCAAATAGGACTTGGAATAGGTTGCGCCTATATGTCAAATAGGAGTTGGAATAGGGTTACGAATAGGTGTTAGATGGGTGTAGGTTTGAATTCGTGCAATTGCTTTAGGTCTTTGTGATGTTACAGTTCTGAGTCGAATTTTGTGATGTTAATGAGTCTTATGAGTAAGTTAAATTGCTGAAATAAATTTTATAACCTACACCACAGGTTGAATTATAAATTTAGTGTTTTTAGTTAGGATAGGCCTTGAGTGTAAAGAGTAAGGCCTACTTTAAGAGGTAGGCCTATTATGTAAGGTAAAGTTAGGTGGGCCTACTAAATAGGCCTATTTTATGGGCCTACTAAGTAGGCTTATGTTTGGGCCTATTATTTTATAGGACCTTAAATGAGTTAAGCCTGTTAAATCAACAAGGCTCTGTTTTGAATTTGAAGAGTAAGACCTATTAAATAGGCTTAATGTTGTGGGCCTATTTTTATAGGACCTAAATTGAGTTATGCCTGTTAAATGAACAAGCCTTTGTTTTTGGTTAGTGTAAAGGTAAAGGGATCGGTTCCCAGTTGCATAGGCCACCATATGAAAAAACTATAGTGGGGTTATGGTTGAAATTGGGGTTAGGCCTAATGAGCTAAGCCTAGCCACTGTGTGTGTCAGTGTAAATTTTAGAGGGATCAGTTCCCCATACACGGGCCACCTTTGAAAAAACTATATAGGGCTATGGGTTGATTGCCTGTTACCCTCATCCGTTGGAAATTTCCAGCAGATTTGAGTGGAGAGTTACCGACAAAAGCCCTATGTTTTTTCGTTAGAGAGTTATGAATATGTAGGTCTTTAAAGGACCTCTTTATATTTAATTGTTTACGATAATTTTAGCGTCGGGATTTTAGATGCCTATATGTGAACGAAAAGAAATTGTCCCACCTTATTTTTGCTGGGCCTTAGTTTGCTTCGATGTAGGGCGTCACGATCTTTTTCGGTGTAGGGCCGCCATGATGGAGCTAAGCGATGAGTTAACTTGATGTAATTAATATAGGTAGTCACAATATAAACACTTGTAGGTATAGGCCTATCCTATCTGTAGTTATCAGAAATTTAGGGAAGACAAAAGCACATCTTCACTGTTTAAAGCGTTCGTTGTCCATTCAACAGCTCCGAGAGCCGTTCCTTTTCGTGTTGTATTTTCATTATTTGCTGATCTGGCAAAGTTTTGTTTGGGCCGCAAAAATGGGGCCCCCATAAATAATTTTAAAATTTAAGCACAGAAAAATATATTGTTTGCAAGTAGATTTTTAAACAGTACAGTACTGTCATAAGCAAATTGGAAATAAGAAAAATGCAGGACATCAAAAATTCAGTGAATAGGTACCGTAATACTGCATTTTATTTTACGGTATACAAAAAAAACAGGAAATCCACTCTCAACGCTCAGCCTATTCTTCAAAGGTAAATAGAGAGGATTCACAGTCTGCTTTCAAGCCTTAATTTCTGCAAATTGATCAATGACCTCATCAAAATTCACCTTCTTTGCATATTCATGTTCAATTGAAAGAAAGCCAGATTTGTCAATCTTGTCTGACTCATGGTCAAGCAAAAGAAATTTTTTATCAATATGAATTTGGAAAAACTTCTTTCATATGAAGCAATAGAGAGACAGACAGTCAAAAAGAATCTCAAATACAGTGACAAGTTTGGCAAAGATTCACAATAAACTCCAGAAACTGCAATGCTATCCATTTCTTTGCCTCTTCAACGCTGATTTTGGTAGCTTCCAAATGCCTCTGAAGTCGTCCATTTTCCACACTGATATCTTTCATCAGAGAATTCATCGAAAATCTGAATCAAATTTGCAATATACTTCCGAAGTTCTTCTTCTGTTGCAACAACCAAAGTGTTTGGCTGAATAACAGCGAAGATTGAGAGAATTTGATCCATTGCCTTAGAACAAATCTCCAATTCTTGATGAAAGCAATCAAGACATTCAAACATAGCCCTTTTTACTTCCTCTGGCAATGTGAGACCAGCATCCTTTGCCATCTCTCCTGGCATCCTTTTTTGGAGCTTTACTCTCCCTCTTCTCTCCATAGAAATGTCCATTTCCTCACACTTTGTAGTTGCATAATGAATGGCCCTCTCCACAATGCATTTACCCGATATTATAACATCATGATGATGCATTTATAAACACTTAAACATCACTATGATACCACATTGTCAAAAATTACTGGACACTGGTATAAGTACCCAGGGGCGGATCTAGGAATTTAAGCAGAGGGGGGTCCAGTCTTGGTGGGGCTCGTTACTGATATGTCCTCGGCCGAAGGCCGAGGACGCGCGAGCGAAGCGAGCGCCAGGGGGGGGGGTGCCCGAGGGGGGTGTTCCCCCCTCGGTAGGAAATTTTCATATTTGAAGATAGCTTTAGATGGATTTGAAGTATATTCCCGTTATCAAAATCCTGCTTGTTCACACACCCAGGCCAGGTCTGAAATGTCTCAGGATCGGACATAAACTTTTTTTCTTTATTCTTTTTAAGGAAATTGATTTTGTGGCAACCGGGATACATGTACCTTAAGCCATTTTAAGTCTTCAGGTCTTATTTTTCATATATAGGAGCAAACAAACGCAATCGAAAAATCGTTGGTCACCGTGAGCAGGGGGGGGTCCGGACCCCCTCGACCCCCCCCCCTGGATCCGCGCCTGGTACCATGATATTGTTATAAACACCAGCACTTTATGCTTTATCATAATTATTTAATGAAACATACCTCATGTATGTGGAGTCGCAGTGTCAAGTGAACAAGACTTGCAGGGTTTTTTTTTCACGTTTTTGTCAGGAGGTGAAGGTTACAGCCTTACAGGACAGACTGAAAAACTTGGCAGCCACTTCACGCTAAAACATATTTTTTAGAAGCAATAGAAGGTCCAGAAAAACTAACTGAGGAACAAGTTGATCAAATTTTCAGTGTGGCATGGAATGCATGACAGAAGACTTTTGCTAAAGATGTTGTACACTGTGGTTTGAAGCAATATACATACAGACAAACATGATGCATTTTTATTATATTTTATATTGAATATTGGATAAAGCTCATTTAAATGACTACATAATAATTATAGAATTAGGCAAACAGCTAAAATTTATTAAAAAATGCATGTAACATTCTTGGTCACCATTAATATGGAGAGTTTTTAATCATTTTTTCATTTTTAACTCATTTTACCAGTAGTGTTTGAAAACCTGTATTTGGCTAAAATTTCAGGGGGTGAGGGCTCATGTTCAGGTGGTGGAAAAAACCCCTGACTTGGAATGTCAGTTGCAGCCAGCTGGCTATACTCAACAAACTGATGACTAAAACGTCAGCAAATATTCGCCTTTCGATGTAATTTTTATCAAATATTTAATTTTTTGTTTGTAAATTTTGTATTGCCAATAAAAATAAAAATTTATTTATAGTGGAAATTAACATTAAGCTGTTGTAATAGTTTGAACATTTTAAAAAAAAATTCTTACTTTGGCAAATTTTTCATTTGGTTTGAAAACTTGTACTGGTATTTCAACTCTCCCAATGGCACCCCCTTCCTGGCTGTCACCCGGGGTGGACCACGGACCACCCCCCTTAGTACGCCACTGAGACAACATGGCTTTTGAAATGGCAGGTCATGTTTGACAAACTTAATTGAGTTTTATGATAGAAGCCTTCCATGTCAAGTGTACACACCTAATGTCAGGTTATCTCACTGATTTTAATGATTTTTGGTGTGGTAGTTGGCAGTGATGGGCATCGATACATGAAAATCGCTAAAGCGATACCGATACATCGATACATGAAGAACGTCTTAGGCGATACCGATACGCCGATACTTTCTAGATGTCTTAAGCGATACCGATACCGATACATGCATCGCCGGTACATTTTTATAATTATTCATTTAATATGTAGGCTAGGTATTAGATATTATTGTTTATACTAGTAATTTGTACGCACTGTAAGTAAAATCAACGACATTTTAATGGGTTTTATAGATGTAAATAAAAACAATTGCTTTATTTAATGAAAGTATGTTTTAATTTTGTAGGATACATGAATGACTGAAAATATTACACTAACAATTAAAAGTAATTACTATTACCCTTCAAAAATAACAGCTGGCTAAACATCTGGTCAGACAGTCTATTCCTTTTTGGAGCGTGAATGTGACCAGCCAAACTAAACAACCGTTCTACAGGAGCAGAGGATGGTAGTGGTGTTTTATACTTCAGGAAGACCAGTAGAATTCTTGGGTACTGCCTCAGAGATTGGAGAGAATGACTTCCGTCACCCAGATACTGTAAAACTTCCATCTCAGTGGAATCTTGGGTTGCAAAGACATTAGTGGAAGCAGACTCATAACAGAAGAAATCATCTGCACTTCCGTCAGATGCAGCATCACTTAGTTGTTGCTGGGGGGTCTGCTCGCTGAGGCTCTTAACACCATTAACCAACATTTCTTGAACCCTCTTTTTGACAACGTTAGTATTAAATTTGCCTTTTATTGTCATCCACTTTAACTTGAACAGAGGATTTGAAGACGATGCCAGTATTGCTGCTTTACACTCATACGACGCATCAAGGCACAGAAACTTTTTAAACCGCTTAGTGAACCCTACTGTGACTGCATTGAGAAGTGGCTGACAATGACGCATTGCCTCCGAATTCAAACGCTCTAGCTTCTTCTCTACAGCTAACAATGTTTCTATATTATGGTTAATTAATCTCAATAACACAAGTACAAACGTGTTTAAACGTTGCGCCGTACTGTGTGACGTGACCAGTAGAGTAGTACTGTCATTAAATAAATATTTAATAATATTATTATTTATGTATATTCATAAATATAACTCAGTAGTGTCATATTATAACATCTATTTAAATATTTAAAAATTCTTATTAGTGTATCGAAGTATCGATTTTTTTCGATACATTTAAGAAAATTGACCTTAGCGATACCGATAAATCGATACTTTTGTCAAGTAGCTAAAGCGATACCGATACCGATACAAAAGTATCGATCGATACGTATCGGCGATACATGTATCTAGATACTGCCCATCACTGGTAGTAGTTGGGTATGATGAGTAATGAAGCGTGACCAAATTTTAGCCACTTGGGTCAAATAGTTTGGGAGTAATGATCCCCAAATTTGGGGTCAGCAGCATAACCTCGTGATTTTGAAAGGTCATAACTCAGGATCTAATGGATGGATTTTAATGATTTTGGTGTCAAAATGCTCAGAAAAGACAGCAGAATAACTTTAATTTTATGCACAAAGTGCGTACATTCCATTAAAAAGGTTTCATTTATATTTCACCTTTGACCTTGACCTCAGGTCAGAGTTCAAAATTCTAGGTCATAAAAATTGGCATAAGTAAAGAGCTTTAGATGAAGCATATTCAAGCAAAAAATTGGAGTGGGATCTCCATGGATTTGCTTTCCACAAGCATTTGAAATTGTGCATGTTGAAAATTTTGAGCATTTTATTTAAGATAACTTCACAAATAGTTTATACTCGCAGAGATACCCGGCGTTGCCCGGGATGTAAGGGTGTGTCAAAATAAGGTAAAAAGATGAACAAAACTAAATGAACACATAAACACAAAGTTTTGGTAATTGTTTTTATTCCTTGAAAACATCAGACATTTTGTAGCACTTCAGTGTAAACAATGTTACGTGTTTTTCCATTGGGTGTCAAAACATAAAGATTGCGAGGTGTTCCAACTTTTTTGGGCCATTGTCACCCATAGCAAAAGTCACACTCAAATGTCAAAATGCAAAAACTTATTCCTTAAACTTATATTTTAAAAAGTTCTCGAAAATAATGATTTTAAGCTTTTTTTGTGTTAAAATGCAAAAACTTATTCCTTAACCTTATATTTTAAAAAGTTTTCGAAAATAATGATTTTAAGCTTTTTTGTGTTAAAATGAAAAAACTTATTCCTTAACCTTATATTTTAAAAAGTTCTCGAAAATTTTGAAAAGATAATTACATTAGAGCAGTACTTAAATCCCGTGACTTTATGCCGTCATTCAAAACTAAACTGTCTAGTCTACCTACCTACTGTACCTACCTACTGTACCTACCTACCTACTGTCTAGTCTACCTACCTACTGTACCTACCTACTGTACCTACCTACCTACCTACCTACCTACTGTACCTACCTACCTACCTAATAAAACTGTCTAGTCTACCTACCTACTGTACCTACCTACTGTACCTACCTACCTACCTACCTACTGTCTAGTCTACCTACCTACTGTACCTACCTACCTACTGTACCTACCTACCTACCTACTGTACCTACCTACTGTGCACACCATTAGATTCCCCGTGAAAAGTTATATCTGATTCACTACCTTAAACACTATTTGGTGCAGCCATATTCATTTCAATAGAGAACAAACAAACAGACAAACAAACAAACAAACAAACTTCCTCTTTTATATATATATATAATATAATATAATAATAATAATATAATATATATATAGAATATAGATATAGATATAGATATAGATGTAGATAGATATATGTAAGTTATGTATATAAATATATGTATATATGTATAAATATAGCTACATTCATGGTTTGATAAATAAACTAACTGTATGTATTAAGATTTTTGCAAATATTAAGGTATTTGCTACTCTAAAAGAACAATAATTTTCATCACAGTACCTATATAATTTGTATATTTAGTCATGTTAAATTTGTGTGTGTTCAGGTTTTGACTATATGCTGATAAAATGTCATCAAAATATTATTGTGATCCATTCAATTCTCACAATAAATTAAAATCTTCTGATCTTCGGCCTGCTTCACAATCAATGATAGAAAAATTTCCAAATCATTTGAAGCCAGGCCAAAAGTTATGTTCATCATGCAGAAAAAAAAAAATTTCCTTACCTATTTTACAAGTTCAAAATATAGCAGAACCAGAAATATTATCATCAAGCTCATCTGATACTACTATGGTAACCGCAGAGGCGTACCAATACTTTTTGCCGCTCGGGGCGAAAATGCCAACGCCGCCCCCCCCCCCCCTGCAACAATTTTCAATTTTAAAAACAATTCCTTTACAAAAATACACTTCTAAACAAAACTTTTATTGGAAGAAAAACTTAAATAAAGCAACTTCAATTTTAACAATACTACATAATGTACCGTACATAATACACTACATAATTTTAACAATAACTATATAATGTATAATGCCTAGTTAAATTTTCGGACTTTCATAACAGAAAATTCATGAATGATTTTTTCTTTGTCCATTGTCTCTGCAACTTCGCGTTCAATTGAAATAATCGCCAAATTGCTCAGTCTAGATTGACTTATAGTTGACCTGAGGTAAGTTTTTATAAGTTTCAGTTTCGAGAAACTTCGTTCGCAACTTGCCACGGACATGCATGTAGTTAGACAGATCCGGAGGGCAATTGTTATATGAGGCAAAGATTCCACTGGATCCCATTTAATGATCCACTGAAGTAGTTTTAACATATCCCAGTTCTTTGGATCATCGTCGACGCTTATGCTTTCGAAACTGAGCAAATGTCTGCGCAAACGCTTTATTTCTTCCAGTAGACTTCCTGGATTAATGTCATTGTAGATGGAAGAAAAATTATTGACCTTGGTATTAATTTCTTCATCTTTGGACTGATTCAAAAGGTACGAAGGAGACAGAAATTCAAAGCGATCATTCATGTTTTTAAGACAAACTGTGCGTTTTTCAATTTCTGCTAATAAACGATCCATGATTTCAAAAAATTCTCTGCGTACATCCTCTTGCACGGTCAATCCAGCATCATGAGCTTGTTCTCCAGGCATTCTTCTCCGTCTCCTGACTCTGCGGTCTATACTGATATCCATTTCATTACAGAACTCTTCGGCGGCATCGGCAGCGTTTGATACTACTGCCTCTCGTTCATTAGTTAAAAACACGGATAAAGAGTTCATTTTTAATGCACACTGGTCCAAAGCAAGTCCCTTTCTTTGAAAATATAGCTGAGCATCATTGATTTCTTTCAGCACTGGATCCCAGAAAAATAAGTACACAATGAATATGTATGACATGATGGAGGTCAACAGAGCTTCAGCATCGCCCTTTGTGTCCAGATTTTCGGAGACCCCTTCACTCAGTTCTTCCAAGGCACTAACAACGTGAGTCAAGTTCTTCTTAAGACTAGAAACAGCATCATACTTAGCACTCCACCGCGTATCAGAGACTCGCTTGACAGTGATTTTGGAATGTTTTGTTAAGACATCCCAACGATGAGTAGAGGAAGAAAAGTAGACGAAAATTCGTTCAATTGTTCGAAAGAAAGTTACAGCATTAGGACTCAGTCCCGCGGCATGAACTCCAGCCAAGTTCAGCGAGTGGTTATTGCAAGGAATGAAAACAGCGTGTTTGCTAACATCAAGAATTCTGCGTTGAACTCCAAGATGAATACCTGCCATCGTAGCAGCATTGTCATACCCTTGACCATAACAATTCTGGATATCCAGCCCATCCTCACGGAGCTTAGTGACAATGAGATCAGTAACTGCCTCAGCAGTCTTCCCCTCTAATTTAATAAAATCGACGAAGGATTCCTTCACCTCTACATTACCATCTTTAATCGACACATAGCGAATTACCTGAAACATCTGATCAATATGCGATATATCTGGTGTACTATCGAAAATTATTGCAAAGTACTTTGCACTAGACACATTATCAATTATACATTTTCGAACATTACAGCCGATTAGTGTGATGAACTCATTTTGAATGTTAGGTGACAAATACGTAGTGGATATCTTGTCAGTCATTCGTATTTTTGTAAGATGTTCCCTAATTACCGGATCATATTTGCCCATTAGTTTTATTAACTCCAAAAAGTTTCCAGAATTGCCAGCTAGCCCAGCTTCTTCATTTAAGTTCTCTCGGTGCCCTCGGAATGCAAGATCTTGTTTTGCCAAGAACATGATGCAGTCATAAATTCGTCTCGGTATTTCTTTCCACTTAGCAGTAGCATGTTTTATTTGCAACTGATGTGCATTATCTATTGTAGCATTCAACTGAAGGCGCATAGACAACTCTTTCCATTGTTCAAAGCATCGGGTATGATATGGACTGTTTTCATGTTCAGGTACTCTTGGATTCAGTTTCCTCCAGGCAAAAAATCCTTCTTCTTTTCCAAATGCACTGGAGATGTTGTTGAAGAGACGACAGCAAAAGCAATGCAAGCTACATTTTGAAGGTGAGAAGATTAGCCATGACCTTTCAATTTTTTCGTCATTTTCCAAAGTTTTGAAATACCAAACTTTTGACATTGACCTATTGTTTGAATCAGCTGGAAAGGGTCCATTCATGTTTTTCAAATGTGATGGTCCACGTTTAATGAGTTCGATTCTCAAATTGTCCATCACTGGAACGGGCCAGTTGCCAGAATCGTTAAACAGACTCTGTGGGTGATGGGTGGGTGGGTGACTTTGTGATGTAGATGAGGGTTGATCCTGATTATTTGGGGGTTCACTTGAAGTTGCCGCTTGAACATCTATCTCTAAAGCTATATCACATTGCGGTTGATCTCCTTGCTTCCCAGAAGGCACTGAAGGTGTGTCTGAGAATCCCATTAACTGATGAAATCGCTTAGCAGCACGCTTGCCTTCCTCCTCTTTTTTTTTCGCGAAGATTCTTGTATGCAGCACCACTCAGTCTCTGTCGTTTGGTCATGTTTGCTAATTCAGTAGGGTATCTGCAAAATAAAACAACCATTAATTATTAACATCATCAAAGCTCAAAGAATGCAAAGCCTAACCTAAATAATATAGGGAAAGTCTGAAAAATAGGGCTGGCAACCTTTCCGATGTGAAAATTTAACGCAACTATTTGTGGAAATAGTGGCATTGAGGTGGTATATATAGCATTTAATGATGATTTTTCATCAAAACCATGGATATTTTGCACACAAATAACGCGCGACAATGATGAGATATAATTTTTTGGAGGGTTGCATTTTAAAACATAAAAACCCAAAATTTTGCATACTGCTCCCGCCTGACAGTAATTTGCCGCCCCTCGGGAAGTGCCGCTCGGGGCGGTCGCCCCTCTCGCCCCTCCCTTGATACGCCACTGGGTAACCGTGTCATCAGATGGATTTTTTTGTTGACAAGGAGACTGAATTGTCAGCAATGAATGGGATAATTGCCATGATTGGGGAAAGTCCGATTGTCAAGTGCAAGATTCAAAGAAATGAAGCGTACCTCCCAACAAAAATGGCCAAAATACAAAGTTTAGTAAGAAGACACTTAAATATGGTAGGTGAAATTCCTCAAGAGCCAGGTCCATCAAATGTAGACAAACTGTCCGAGCCAGAAGTAGTTGTCGAAACATTGAAAGATAAATATCAAAACTCAGATAAACATGACCAAATTATGATTCTAACTATTTTTGCACCATCAATGAGTGTCAGAAAACTAATTCAAGAATTTAACTGTTCACAAAGAATGGCTGTTCAGGCTCAGCAGCTTGCAAACGAAAAGGGAGAATTGTCATCACTGAATCCAAAGATGGGGAAGGAATTGCCACTGGAAGTAACTAACACTGTTAAAGAGTTTTTAGAAATGATGAAATAAGTAGACAAATGGCAGGCAAGAAAGACTGTGTAACAATAAAAGAAAATGGTGAATGAAAAAAATATCAAAAGAGGTTAATTTTACGTAATCTAAAAGAAGCATATCAACAATTTAAGTTTAAGTTTCCAGCTCTATAGGATTTTCGAAATTTGCGATGCTACGCCCCAAAGAATGTGTTTTGGTGGGAGCAAGTGGGATGCATAGTATGTGCGTCTGCACAATTCATCAGAATGTTAAGTTAATGATGACAGGTTCTAGAATGGCAGAAATTACCAGTGAGGAAGAAACTCCATTGAGTAGTTACCACTGCGCTTTAGCCAAAATTATTTGTGACAAAAGTCAACCTTCTTGCTATTTAGGAGAGTGTGATCAATGCCCTCAACCTGATTCGCTAAAGGAAACTCTTCTTACATGTTACAAAGAAAATGGTATTGATGAAATCCAGTACAAACAGTGGACTACAACAGATCGGTCTCAGTTGGACTGTTATTCAAAATTTAGAAGATTTCCTAGATACCTTTATTTCTCGACTAAGGCATCATGATTTCATTGCCAAACAACAAGCCAAGTATTTAGAAAAAAGAAAAAATGAACTGGATAAAGACAATTTTTTGGTGATTGGGGACTTTCCCAAAAATGATTCCTGTGTAGTCCAAGATTGTGCTCAAGGATTTCACTGGAATAATTGCTAAGCAACTCTTCATCCATGGGTTTATTATTACAAAGAGCAAGAAAAAGTAAATCACAGCTCTCTAACTATTATCTCAGTTTAATACACATGATACTGTTGCAGTGCATCTATTCATAAAAGTTTGAATAAATCATCTTAAGTCAAATTTTCAGCTACTAAACAGAATTATCTATTTTACCGACGGATGTGCAGGTCAATACAAAAATTGCAAAATCTTTTAAATTTATGCTGCCACCATGAAGAATTTGGAGTTAAGGCTGAGTGGCATTTTTTTGCTACTAGCCATGGCAAGGGACCATCGGATGGTGTCGGAGGAACCATCAAAAGGGAAGCATCAAAAGAAAGTCTTCGTAGGCCATATGATAATCAAATTCTGTCCGCAAAAGATCTTTTTGATTTCTGTTCCTTAAAATTAACTGAAATGTCTTTTAACTTTGCAACACAAGAACAATACTCAAATGAGAGAGAATTTTTAGATCCAATTTTATCAAAAGTGAGAACCATACCAGGAACTCAAAAATTACATTCATTCATACCACTGACAAAAAATTGTTTAGAAGTACAAATGTACAGTGCCTCAGTTGAAAGTCGAAAGGAATTCGCTTCCCCCCAACAAGCCACTCAATTAATTGAAAATGTCACAGGATATGTAACAGTGGAGTATGATAACCACTGGTGGATTGGGTGTGTGATGGAAACATATCTTGGTGAGGGTGAAGTGAAAGTAAGCTTCATTCACCCTTGTGGCCCAAACAAGTCATTTACTTATCCTGAAAATCGTGATATACTTACAGTAGATTTTTCCGACATCCTCACAATCATAAACCCAATGACAGCTACTGGAAGAACATATACAATTGCAAAAAAGGAAACCAATGAAGCCAATATGATCCTGAAAAAGCGTCATCTTAAAAAGTAATCAAGAGACTGGATACAAACTTATTGTCAAAAACATATACTCAAAAACTTACAATGGCATGGAAAATGTGAGTATTGCTATTTAAATTGCTTATTGACAGTGGTGGGCACTGTTAACCAAAAAGTTAACTTCGATAACGATAATCCGTTAACCCCAATTTTTAACTCCGATAACGATAATCCGATAATTTTACTACAAAGTTAATGGAAGTTAACGATAATCCGTTAACGATAACTATTTCTTTACTAACATTTAAAAAAATCAAGGAAAAAAGCTTTAAAGCCCATAGAAAATGTTTATTTATGCAAAATCCACAAGAAATAGGTATTTAACTGTATTTTTATCAAGTTTTGCAACTTTTTTGCTTAATAACTTCTTTTTTTTATTTTTAAAAAAAAATGTACTGATTACATGTTTTGAAACCCTTGTAACCACTAACCATTAACTAAATTTTAATTTACCAGAGAATTATTATGGCGGGAACTGAAAGGTAAAATTAAATTTTAGGCACATTTATTAAAGACTATGACACAATGTGCTGGTTGCCCTTCAGAAAGACCAACTTCTCAAAGTTAGGCCCAACTGCCAGTCTTGACCTCTTGGGCCTCCCCAACCTCCCCTTGCGAGATCTGGAAGCAGACTGAAGTTATGGCGGTTTGAATTCATTCGCGGAGCGGTGATCTTCCGTGAATGACTCCTCGCAGTTAACGTGTTAACGGACTTTAACAGACTAAATATCGAGTTATCGGAAGTTAACTGGTCCGATAACGATAAATGGAAATTAACTTCCGTTAATAGTCCGTTAAAAAAGTTAACTTCGTTAATTAACTGTTATCGGATTAACGCTTTAGTGCCCAACAATGCTTATTGACATGTATGCTTATATACTGTAACTAACTATATTTTAATAATTACACTTATGAATACAGTTCTAAGTATTAGTCTATCTTAAATTGTACAGCTTCCTAATATTAAATTATTATTAAATAGCGGAAATCCCTCTAACCCTCTAGTCGTTAGAGCCTGTGACTGTGAATAAATGGTTCTGGGTTAGAATCCTAGTAGCTTAGAGGCTAGAAAATTTATTTTCTCCACAAACATGTGCCCGCCCGATGCCTATGCTTGTTTCTGCAATACTGTAGAATATTATAAGATATCTAAACTAATACGGAATGAAAAAAAAACTGTTTTGGCACCCTGCATAGTATCTAGGCATAGGTCCTTCGGACCTGGACAAGTTAGTCATTGTTCACTGTTCAAACTTCAAACACCTAAATTTCAAGTCATTTTTAACTGCAAAAATTATATAGGATTTGTGATAAAAATTCTTAATACTTTTAGAGAACCAAATAATTTGTTTGTAAAAATCTTGATGCTTACCTATAGGTATATATCAAATCATGTATGTAGCTATATTATAATATGTATATATATGAACTATTTGTGAAGTTATCTTAAATAAAATGCTCAAAATTTTCAACATGCACAATTTCAAATGCTTGTGGAAAGCAAACCCATGGAGATCCCACTCCAATTTTTTGCTTGAATATGCTTCATCTAAAGGTCTTTACTTATGCCAATTTTCATGACCTTGAATTTTGAACTATTACCTGAGGTCAAGGTCAAAGGTGAAATATAAATGAAACTTTTTTAATGGAATGTACGCACTTTGTGCATAAAATTAGTTATTCTGCTGTCTTTTCTGAGCATTTTGACACCAAAATCATTAAAATCCATCCATTAGATCCTGAGTTATGACCTTTCAAAATCATGAGGTTACGCTGCTGACCTCAAATTTTGGGGGGTCATTACTCCCAAACTATTTGACACAAGTGGCTAAAATTTGATGCGCCTCGGTGTCCTTTACTCCCAATGTCCGAGTTACCATTTTATTGTTTTCATCAACAAATCTAGCATTGATGGCAAAATAGTTAACTCTATGACGCGTGGCTGCATCCATTTTAATAAACATGAAGCGTCCCTTAAGAGTTCTTCGAAGTTCTTCCTTTTTATTTGTGGCTTCTTCAACTATAATTTTTCTGATACTTTGTCTTTCCAGAGAAACTCCAAGTTTCTTGGCCATTTCTCCATTTAGGCCTAGAAAGGCTGGTTGTGAAAATAAAGATAAGGCTACACCATTTCTTACCACCAGTTCGATGATGTGCTTCTTGAACTTTTCTGTGGTCATTGTTACAGTAACTTTGTCTGTAGTAAAGAATCTTGTAAGTGGTGCTTATCGTTCAGTAGATTTCTGATCTTTTGTTAACTTTGAAGTAGTTGGAAGGTTTTTATTACTATCTTTCTCAATGACAACTTCTAAAATTTTGGGATGGAAACGCTGCAAATGTCTTTTCAAATTTGATGCTCTGGTTGGTGCATTTTTATCAGAGCCAGTAAAACCACTGATTTTTGCTTCACATAATTTTTCACCATCATCATCTTCTATCATACACTGACACACGAAATGTTTCCCATCTGTGGTTATTGTAAAATATTCAAAAACTGCAGACTTTGTTGGAAGTGTCTTTGCCATTGTGAAAGGGGTTTTAGACTTGAAAGTTAAAAACTTATGAAATTTAGAAAGAACTCGAAATTAAATAAGCATTAAAAATAAAAAATATTATCTGAAAAGAAAAAATGAATTAATGGCATTAGTGTCTGAAATGGAAAACATTGTGTTTATTATTTAAGTGGTTTAACCACCATAGCTGCCAGTGATATCATACACAAAAACATATTTTATTAAAATTTATATTGAGGTCGGAGTCGGTACATTTTTACTGACTCCAACTCCGACTCCGACTCCAGCAGCACCAAAATTGACTCCGACTCCGACTCCACTGCGAAAAATGCTCTGTGTGAATTGGTCCACAATTAACCCACCCCTTATATCTCGTCTAACTATAGAGTAGATTAAGTCTAGCCTTGTAGGGGTCAGCCTAGAGATTCCGGAAATGGTCCAGAGCGGGCAGATAAATTGAGGTCCACAGTAGGATTCCTCACCAAATTAGGTTAGGGCAATCTACCTTCACCTTTGTTAAGCTATGAGTTGATGCTAGGTCTTAGGCCACAATGTAGGCCTAATTTGTCTGACCGAGCTTAATTTAATGCGTTTACTTCTAACTGGGTTAAAAACACAATTAGTCACTTACTGCTAGTTATTAGAGTCCCTTTTCTCCTTTCTCGTTTAATTGTTGAGAGCGTACTTGCTGGTGGGGATCTTTTTTCGTTGTCTGTTCTTCTCCCTTCTCTCGTTCTGTCTTCTCGCCCCGTTCCTCGTTTTCGTTCTCCCTTGTTCTCTTTTTCGCGGGGCTTTTTCCACCAGCGTCCTCTTAGTTTTTTCTTCGGTTGGTTGATCGGTAATGTATATCTATTACCGAGCACGCTCTTGTCACACAGTATATAAATACTAGTGTGGAGAATAACTCTGGTGAGCCAACCAATTGGTTTCATCCACCCAGTTATTGACATAAAAGGAATTTAATAATTGTTAGATTAACTACCTACCTACTCAGTGAACCATTTTCGTACCTCCCAACTACCCACTCATCAGTTTTCCATATACTGGGGGCCCCGGGAGATAAAAATTTTGGTGTCATTGTCACCAATTTTTATGTCTGAGTGTAGACTAGCTAACTATTTGACTGTAAATGCCTGTTAATCTGATTAACAGTGACTATCCTCACCTTCTCATGGAGAAGGTGTAGCATTTAATTAGAAGAGACCTTAATTGTGTCAGACCAATCCTTCTTAGTCATTTGTTTATGTCTCTCCCTTAGACCCATCAAGTACTCAGTTTTCCACTGTTTAATAAAATGAGCTTTAACTCTAGTTAAGTGTGGTCTGGAGTTCATCGTGTCGTTGAGTCCAGTTTGGGTCTTCTGAAGAGTCTATATTGTAGTCCGGCAGGAGACTAACTTGTTCTCCCCGAATCAAATGATTTGGAGTTAATGGTTCCGGGTCATTAATGTTGTCACTCACATAAGTGAGTGGTCTATTGTTGATGATGTTCTCAATCTCAGCCAGGAGAGTGAGCAACTCAAATAAGTGTATCTGTTTTTTACCAATTGCTTTCTTCAAGCAATTCTTTACTGTTTGTATATTCCTCTCCAGAGCTGGGCAGTATTTAAATACATTTGTATTTAAATACGTATTTAAATACATTTGTGTATTTAGAACTGTATTTATAAATACATTGTTTTTCATGTATTTAAATATAGTATTTAAATACTTTAATGAGTATTTAAATACAAAGTATTTAAATACTCAAAATATAAAAATGTAAATACTTTTACAGGTTTAATACACGTTCTGTACTAGCACAGTACGACGCGTCGACAGTGTAGTACAGCATGGTTCATGTTTCAACGTGTCAGTTCAATCAGTTGTGTGCCACTCTTAGTCGAAAGCGGTTGATTTCTTTATCGTGTGCGTGTCATGGCTTCAACAAGCAAATCCGGTGAATCAAACAGTGATATATCTGCAGATAACAATTTAGTGCACTCTCTGTTTGATGGAAAATACTTTAAAATTAAATCTAAAGACGGTAATAAGGTAAAGTGCACCTGCTTGTTGTGTAAACACGAAGTCCCTGCTGCAAGCAATACTACAACGAATCTGTACACTCATCTGAAGGTAAGTGTTTTTTTAGACATCAAAAAATATCTTGAAATTGACCGAATAATCGTACAAAACGGCTCTGCCTTAAGTGGGCCTGTGTAACTAACTCGTTGCAATCAATCCAATTTGCGATGGAAAATTCATTGATAAAAAAGCTTTTAAAATCGTCTGATCTATCGAGTGGTGTATTTATTTCGAAATTCACCGTGTCCCCTAAAGTAGAAATTTATCAAAACATGAATTAGTGAATGCATATGTTAAAATTTGTATGTATTTAAAATGTATTTACAAATGTATTTAAATACAATTGATGTATTTTGTATTTAGTATCTAAATACATTCGTAAAATGTATTTAGTATTTAGTATTTAAATACATTTCTCCCATGTATTTAGTATTTAGCATTTAAATACATTCAATGTATTTATTGCCCAGCTCTGTTCCTCTCCCAGATAGAACCATACCAAGGAGAGGCAACTGGAATATACTTCCACTTTATGTTTGAATTTTGTATATATAATTGTGTGAGTTCGTTGCTTAACAAGTCGTTGATGACTTGTTCACCAGCCTTGAAATATGTAGCATTGTCAGTCCAAACTGTCTTGGGTACTGAATGTCGTGCACAGAATCTCTTAAAGACAGCAACAAAAGATTCTGCTGTAAGGTCCTCCACAACATCCAGATAAACAGCTCGTGAGCCAGCACATGTAAACAGTACAATGTACATTTTTTTTCAGCGTCAACCACCCCTACAGTCAATGCTCCTGTATAGTCAATGCCTACAGTCTCAAAGGGTCTGTTGAGAGTAACTCTCTCCTCTGGCAAAGCAGGAGGATTTGGTTTCCTATAGGGCCTAGCATGAATACGCCTACATGTGACACACTCACTCAGGACTGTTTTAACAGTGATCCTTCCCTTGGGTATCCAATAAGTTTTTCTTAATGTAGTTAGTGTCTGTGGTACCCCCATATGATGTACATCATTGTGTGTTTGTCTGATGATTAATGTGGTCAAATAGCTAAATCTAGGTAAAAGGATTGGATGTTTGCTTTTGTATGACAGTTTTGATTTGTCTAATCTCCCTTTACACCTTAGAAGGCCTTCCTCATCTCTGAACAAATTTAGATCCACAACTACTGATGGTACAGGTTCTTTTGTTTGTTTCTCATTAGTCAAGAATTCTAACTCTTTATTGTACTCCTTTTGTTGTGCATGCCCTATCCAGTACTTGGTTGCAACTTCTGTATAATTATGATTGTTTTTATTTAGCTGTTTGTTTATTGTAGTTAAACAGTTGTGAGCAAACCTCAAACAGTAGGCTGTGACCCTGACAAGTTTACTGAAATCAGAATAACGTTCATAATTAGTGATTGGTTCAACCTTTTCATTTGAAAAGATTAAATTTAATGTCAAGTTAACTTGTTCCACAGGCCATTGGTCTGTATTACAGAGCCACTTAGGTCCCATGAACCAAGTTTTGTTTGACTTCAACAACTTGTAGGATAAACCTCTGGTCAGAAAGTCTGCTGGATTTTGTTTAGTTGGAACATAGTGAAAGTTTACTTGTAGGCTTTCATTAGCTTCAGCTATTTCTTTTAGCCTATTTCTTACAAAGATATTCTTATTATTAATGCTATCATTCCGTATCCAGGCAAGACAAATCTGACTGTCAAGCCAGATGTGGATATCAGTTATGTTCACATCATGGTAAGCATCCTTAAGCAATGAAATGGTTTTAATGGCTAATGCAGCAGCCAATAGTTCCAATTGAGGTATGGTTCGGGTAGGTTTGAGAGGTGCAACTTTCCCTTTTGCATAAATTAGATGACTTTCTGTAGGACTTACAAGATACGCACAGCACCCATAAGCTTGTGTGCTTGCATCAGCAAACACATGAAGTCTCTGGGGCTTATCCCTAAACCCACAGCACCTTTGAATTTTAATGTTCTGCACTTTTGTTAAATCAGCAGCTAACTTCTTCCAAGATTTTTTATCTTCATTTGTTATTGGATCATCCCACCCAACATTTGTCCTCCAAACTTCTTGGAGGAGAATCTTTGATTTTATTGTTGAAGGCAGGAATAGATCCATGGGATCAAAAATTTTGGAAGCCTCTGATAATATTTGTCTTTTAGTATTTGCTTCCTCATCAAGTTTAAAACCTTTAGTACAGATTGAATCATGACTGTTAGAAATTGCATCCAAATACCAGTTCATACCTAAAGTTTTAACTCTGTCTGATGGCTCAGTAAGACCATTATTATCCTTTAAAATCATTTTGTTTAAATCATCATCATTTGAAATCCACTCTCTAAGTTCAAAGTTACCTTGTTGCATAATGTTCTGAGAGTTTTCATAGACTTCAGATAATTCAGATTTTGTTGTTGTTGAGCCTATTAGATTGTCTACATAAAAATGTTCCTTGAGGAAGTTCAATGTTAAAGAGTTATTGAGGTGACGTGTATGTATATATATGTATATAGTCTAAAAGTCACTAAAGGGTAAATATCACTAAATCTAAGCTGAATGGCAAGAGCAAGTCATAAACGAACCAACGCGGCTGTTCGTATTGTTTTGGTCTGGCCTAGACATGTTTTTTCCTATCTGACCTAATCTTTGGTGCTGAGTATAATTAGATGATGTTTCTAAGGTGACAAATCGGGTAGGAAGTTGTTCGTACTTAAGTATAGTTAGGGGTAATGTCTATAGCTTCTAAATTGGTAATGTAAGAGAGAGTTAGGTAGGCTGTTTGTGGGACACAGGAATAAAACGGTAGGCTTCAAGGAATACCTAATTCAACGCACCGGTAAGTGCTTTTGATTGTTTGCTAGAACCTAAGTAACCTAACTGGGGTGTCTACCCCACGCTATCACATTTGGCGACGAGGATGGGATTTGGCTCATTTGGTTAAATTTTGTTCATTGGGTTAATTTGGCTTATTGGGTTCAAGTGGTTGTTTGTGTGGGTAAGCTACCGTACTATAGCGTAGGTCCAGCCGCCCTAACTCTAAAACTAATTCCTACTCAGCCCTAACTCTAAAACTAATTCCTACTCAGCCCTAACTCTAATACAATTCACTATTCAGCCCTAACTCTAATAAAATTCACTATTCAGCCCTAACTGGGGAGTAACTAGATCAAATTTAAACCTAACCTAACCTACTTCACGTGATTTGGCCTAATTCGGTTTTGCTCTAGCATGTCGGTGATTGGCCATATAAGCCCCTACGAAGACTCTGGGGAAGACTTCGAAGCTTATGCCACTAGGGTGAGGTTGTTTTTCGAGGCAAATTCCATTCCGGATGTTAAGAAAGTACCTACCTTTTTAACTATAATAGGCCCTAAAACGTTTGGTTTAGTTATGGACCTAGTTTCTCCTAAAGCACCGGAAACTTGCACCTATAATGAATTGGTACAGGCCCTAACCGATCACTACAAACCCCGAGTAGTTCTCATCTATGAACGTTTCAAATTTTATTCAAGGCATCAGACGGGAAATGAAAACATTGCAGAGTTTGTTTGAGGAATAAAAAGCCATAGCCGTACGTGTAAATTTGGGGACAAATTAGATGAAATGCTAAGAGATAGGTTTGTAATGGGTCTCAAAGAGGAGTCTACCCAGAGAGCCCTATTAGCCATACAGGACCTAACTTTTAGTCAGGCTGTAGAAATAGCTACGGCTAGAGAAGCAGCTGCTAAAGATGTTAGAGCTTTTGGCAATCATAGTAGTAAAGCCCAACACGTAAATAGCTTTAAATCTTCTAGGCCTGGCAGACCTAACGAGCCTACTAGACAGGCAAATAAAAGGTATGAGGCGAATACGACTAAGCCTACTAATTCTACTAACCCTTCCAAGCCATGTACAGGGTGTGGAAAACACCATTGGAAGAAAGATTGCCCTTTTAAAGAAGCAGTTTGCCGAAACTGTAGTAAAATAGGCCACATAGCTAAAGTGTGTTTTTCAAAGAAAACAAAGGGTGAAAATTCTAATTTTAACATTTCTAGTATAAATCCTCAAAAGGGAAATACTTCGAACATTGGGGTGGAGTACCTATTTTATGAGCAGCAAAGTGGGAAAAATACAGGCCCATATATTGTAGAGGTAGGCCTAAATGGAATTACAGTTCCTCTAGAATTGGATACGGGTGCTGCCCGGACGGTCATGTCCAAGGTAGTTTTTGATAAGATTTTCAAAAACACACCTAAACTACATGCATCTAAAACGATTTTGAAGAAGTACGGGGACATACAAATACCTATTTGCGGAGAAGCATACGTCACACTTACACTCAACCAGAAAACTTTGTCTCATCCCTTAACCCTTTTAGTGGTGGATGAGCAAGGGCCTACTCTACTAGGCCGTGATTGGATTGATGCTTTGAAAATGCCAATTGACAAAATCTTGCCAAGGGGTCAGGCAGATGTGCATACACTCTCATATCCATCTGACATAGACTCATTGTTAAAGGAGTTTTCTTCTGTTTTTGGGCCTGAAGTAGGCAACCTAAAAGGCCATCAGGTCTGCATAGAAGTAGATCCTAATGTAACTCCGAAATTTTGTAAGGCTCGTTCAATTGCGCATGCACTGCGGGAGAAGGTAGATTTAGAAATTGACAGGTTGCTAAAAGATAAAATTATTGAACCAGTCACACACGCTAAGTGGGCTGCCCCAGTAGTTCCTGTACTAAAACCGGACAAGTCCGTGCGGTTATGTGGGGATTATCGTTTAACAGCAAATAGAGCCGTCCTTCTAGATTGCTATCCTATACCCAAGCCTGATGAATTATTTAGCTCTCTTGCTGGGGGTAAATATTTCACTAAACTCGATATGTCCCAAGCCTATGCTCAACTAAGTTTAGATGAAAACTCTAAAGAATTAACTATCATAAATACGCACCGAGGTCTATATAAGTACAATAGGCTATGCTATGGAATAGCATCGGCTCCGGGTATTTTTCAGAGGACAATGGACCAAGTTCTAGGTCACATTCCAGGGGTACTTTGCTTTCTAGATGATGTCCTCATTTCAGGTTCAACTAAAAAAGAACACCTAACTAGATTAACCACGGTTCTAAAAAGACTCCGGGATGCCTCAGGCATTCATCCAACGGTGGATAAACTAGAAGCAATAGAAAAGGCACCACCTCCACAAAACATCACACAGTTACAAGCTTATTTTGGTCTCCTAAACTTTTATAGGAAATTTTTGCCTAATGCATCGACTTTCCTTGAACCCCTAAATAAGCTATTACGATCTGGGGAACAGTGGAGATGGGAGAAAACTCAAAAGGAGGCATTTGAGGCTTCAAAGGACGTACTACTAAAGTCCACTCTCCTAGTGCATTATGATCCTAAACTTCCTCTCGTAGTTTCAGCAGACAGCAGTTCTTATGGAATTGGGGCAGTGTTATCTCACCACATTGATGGTGTAGATAGGCCTATCTGTTTTGCTTCTAGAACACTAACCGAGACGGAAAGACGATATACACAAGTGGAACGTGAAGCATTAGCCTTAGTATTTGCAGTAAAAAAATTTCATTTCTATCTATGGGGTCATGAATTTAAACTAATTACTGACCATAAGCCTCTTTTAGGTTTATTTTCACCTAATAAAAATATTCCAGTTATGGCCTCAGGTAGGATTCAACGATGGGCACTGATTCTACAAGCCTATAAATTTGACTTAGTACATCGGTCAGGTAAACTTCTAGGTACGGCTGATGCGCTAAGTAGGTTGCCCTTAGAAAATCCAAATGATTGTGTACCTATACCTACAGAATGGGTTCACTTGGTGGAGTTTTTGGAATCCACTCCAGTATCTGCAGTACAAATAGAGCAGTGGACAAAATCAGACCCTATTCTGTCTAGGGTCATCCATTTCTGCTCAGTTGGTTGGCTACTAAGGTTGAGAGTGAATTACAGCCTTTTTATCAACGTCAGTCTGGCCTCTCGATTCAAAATGGCTGTCTCTTATGGGGCCACAGAGTGATTATTCCAAATAAAGGCAGGTCGAATTTAGTGAAGGAACTTCACGCTGAACACATGGGCGCAACAAAAATGAAAGAGCTGGCGAGAGCTTATTTCTGGTGGCCTGGTTTAGATGGAGAACTCGAATCATTGGTTCGTTCCTGTCAAAGCTGCCTAGAGAACAGAGATCTCCCAAGGAAAAGTCCACTTCATCCTTGGGAATGGCCTACTATACCGTGGCATAGGATCCATGTTGACTATGCAGGTCCTATAAATAATACTTATTTCCTAGTCATTGTGGACGCCTACTCTAAGTGGGTGGAAATTTTTCCAACCACTTCCACGGCTTCGGGTGTTACTATTCGCTTACTCCGTTCGGTTTTCGCTCGATGGGGTTTACCCGTAGTCCTGGTTTCCGACAATGGTACTTGTTTTACCAGTGAGGAATTTCGTTCCTTCGTCCACCTAAATGGCATTAGACATGTCCGGTCTAGTGTTTTCCACCCGTCTACTAACGGTCTCGCGGAAAACATGGTCCGTACTTTCAAGTCGGCCTTGCGTCATTCTCGTGGGGAGGAAATGCAAGTGGTGTTGGATAAATTTTTGTTTAAATATCGAATAACACCACACACCACGACGGGGGTGTCTCTCTCTAAACTTCTGATTGGCCGGGGAATTCGTTCAGTTTTCGATTTGTTACGTCCAAACGAAACGTTACAACAACGAGTTTTACGCCATCAGGAAAAACAGAAGTTGTACCACGACACTAAAAGAGGGAGAGTTCTACATAGAAGCGAAACCTAATGATCCAGTTATGATTCGAAACTATGGGGCTGGACCAAAATGGGTTCCTGCAACTGTGCAGGAGAGAACGGGCCCTGTTTCCTTCAAGTGCCAACTAGAAGATGGTCGTTCTATTAAACGCCATCAGGACCAGATATGGGAACGTGAAGTGCAGAAGGACCAGAGTCTTCCGGAAGAGAGAACTAATCCTCCGGAAAATGGTTCAACTTGCCCGCCTATACAGGTTGCACCTAATCCTACTACATCAACCCCGCTCCGCAGGTCGTCTAGGGTCCCTCATCCCCCTGACAGACTAAACTTGTAGGGGAGGAGTGAGGTGACGTGTATGTATATATATGTATATAGTCTAAAAGTCACTAAAGGGTAAATATCACTAAATCTAAGCTGAATGGCAAGAGCAAGTCATAAACGAACCAACGCGGCTGTTCGTATTGCTTTGGTCTGGCCTAGACATGTTTTTTCCTATCTGACCTAATCTTTGGTGCTGAGTATAATTAGATGATGTTTCTAAGGTGACAAATCGGGTAGGAAGTTGTTCGTACTTAAGTATAGTTAGGGGTAATGTCTATAGCTTCTAAATTGGTAATGTAAGAGAGAGTTAGGTAGGCTGTTTGTGGGACACAGGAATAAAACGGTAGGCTTCAAGGAATACCTAATTCAACGCACCGGTAAGTGCTTTTGATTGTTTGCTAGAACCTAAGTAACCTAACTGGGGTGTCTACCCCACGCTATCACAGTTATTAAACTGGTTCAAATGATGTCTAATTGTCAATGCTAATAGGCTAGGTGAGCAATTGGCTCCAAACAACACAACATTAAATCTATAGGTTATGAACCCTTTATTCAAATCAAATGGATCCTTGAACCATAAGAACCTAAGTTGGTTCTTATCATATTCATTTTTAAGATTTATTCTCAAAAATGCCTTTGAAATGTCACTTTGTACGGCATATTTATCTAACCTGAACCTCAGTAAGATCTTCACAAGGTCAGAAATGAGATTAGGACCCTCAATCAGGCAATCATTCAAACTGTGTTTATCACTGTCTTTGAGGCTACAGTTATATACTACTCTGAGTTTTGTTGTTGGGGCATCTTGTCGATAAACCCCCCTGTGGGTTAAATAATGACAACCATCTTTTTTAAAAGGGTTATTTGTTACTTCTTCAATGAAGCCTTTCTGTAGCTGTTCTTTGAAGACATCACTGTACATTTGAATATTATTATCTTGTTTGAGTTTTTTCATTACTTTATATAAATGTCCTTTAGCTACTTTGAAATTATCTCTTAAAGTTGGACAATTTATTTTCCAAGGTAACTCAACAAAATAACTATTGTCTTTGCACTGAATGGTGTCTTCAAATCTTTCTACCATTAACTGATCTTCTGAAGTTTGATTTGTGTCATGTATACCCACAGATTCTAGCAACCATAAAGTTTGAATTGCCTCATCCAGAGTTTCATTTGATAGTGATGAATTAATGTTCTCAGTTGATATAATATTATTCAAAGTGTTGCTATTCTTACAGGTGTTATGTAGGACTGAGTTGAGGCACATAGTATTTGTTAGTCATGAACTATTTTGGTTTAGGTCTAGGTTGTATTTGGATAGGTCACCCAAAGGGGCTATCCCTGATATAGTCTGATAAGCTATACCATTACCTATCTTTACTATGCCCTTATGAATAAGATTAATATAATCTGCCCCTATTAACATTTCAATGTTAGCTACTGTGTTGTTTGTGATATGTCTATCAGCTATTTTGTAGTGTTTTCCCAAATGATTTATGGTTTGTTCTAGTTTGGGTATAACCAGTTTGTTTTGTCCTACTTTAGAAATAATAACTGCTTCAATTTTCTCTAATTTATTTTCTAAATGTAGTCCAGGTCAATTGTCTTATAGCTATTTTTGTCCGAGTTATCCTTAACAAAGGATGCAATATTGAGTTTTTGTTCATTCGGGTTTGGTGTCAAACCCAATTTATTAACTACATTTTGCGAAACAAATGTTTGTTGAGAACAACAGTCTATAAGACATCTCACTGGAGTGGTGCTACCCTCACTATTCACTAAGTCCAAAGTAATAGTTGGTAAAAGAATCTCAGTGTTTCTTGTTACGTTGTTTGAACAAACAGAATGTCCCATGAAAGTGGCATTTTCTTGATTACCTTTGTTTGGTGGAGGTATCTTTTGAGTTTGAGTACTATTGTTTGGACACTTTGGTGAATCACACATTGATGAGACATGTCGTAAACTTTTACAGAACTTACACTTGAATCTTAACCTAGATTTACAGTCTTTCTTATAATGTCCCTGGCCAGTACACTTTTTACATAGGTTCAACTGTTCACATCTTTTAGCTCTTGAGTTAAAGTCTGAATATTTGTCACACCCAGTACTACTGTGTTCATCACTTGCACAAAATTTGCAATGTAGTGTGTAAGTTGAGGCAGCAGTTGCATTAAAGTTCTGTAATGTAGGTGTTCGTGTATTACAGTTGGTCACATTTGATTCTACAGTATCAAGTTTTGTCTGTTTGGCTGTAGCTAGTTGGTCTCTGGGGACAGTCTTTGGTTTATCCATAGTCTAGGTCTTATTTTGTGTTGCAATATTTCTCAGTTTGTAAGTAGTTAGGAGAGTTGGAAAGTGTTTTCTGATATTTTCAAGAGTAGGATAATTTTCTCCCGTCTTTAGAACTAAAACATCTTTAACCCTCAAAGGAAGGCACCTAAGAATTATGCCTTGTATAATCCAAGATGAAGCTTTAACATCTATCTCATTGCTAACCAGTTGTCCTATAATAGCTTCTAATTTTGAATAAAATTTTTCCATATCACTATGGTTATCTTTTATGAGTGCAAAATCAATAATTTGTTGAGATAATTCAAATACAATCTCATCTTTATTAATGTAATTACGTTTTAAGAGATCAATAGCTACTTCATATGAATTCCCTACGGCTGGTAAATAGGCTATCAGGTTATAGGCTGGGCCTTTAAGGAAACTAGTTAAGTAGCTAAACTTATCAACAGTTGAAATATAAGGTTTATTACCTATTAAACTCTCAAATTTTTCAATGAAAGATGGGAATTGTACCGTGTCCCCTTCAAATGTTGGTACTAGCAAAGTGGGTAAAGTAGCTCTAAATTCTTGTGACTCAGGATTTGGCATGCCACTTAAATTTGGTTGAAAGTTAGCTCTACTTTGATTAAAATCAGAAGTAGGTTTATTTGGTGTTAAGTCAGTCAAACGAGACTGTAGTCTCCTTATTTGCTGTTCAATTGAGATTACCTGAACATCATTATCAGCGTAAAGGTCTATCAGTTGTTCTTCAGCCATTTCGGATTCAACTAACTCTGAAATACTCTCATCAATGGCTATTATTTCCTTCTTTTTCTTTTCCAATTTAAGAATTACGCACTCTAAATCTTCCTTACCTGGTTGTGTAATATTGTTAAAAGTGTTCACGGCCTTTGTAACAGCACCCAACTTTCCCCCCTTTTCTTTTTTAACTTTTTCAATTCCTCACTGTCCATGTTTAAGTCAAAATTGTTTAACTGGGGATCGTAATGAAATAGAGGACAAGAAGAAATTACCAGAGAAGAGAGATCACAGACAAAACAGTCAAGTTTTAAATTTGGTTTAATCCCCCCCAAGTACTTATGTGTCACTCAGGTCTAAGCTTATAAGAGAATGAGACTCCTTAAATGTAAATGTTTCCTAGTTAGGCCCTAGGTTGTAGACCTAATTAGGCTTGATTAGGTTAGGCTTAGGCTGGACCATTTAGCCTAATTCTGCAATTTTTGTTAAGTAAGGTTAAGGTTTGTAAATTCCCCACACACGGACCACCAATGTGAAAAATGCTCTGTGTGAATTGGTCCACAATTAACCCACCCCTTATATCTCGTCTAACTATAGAGTAGATTAAGTCTAGCCTTGTAGGGGTCAGCCTAGAGATTCCGGAAATGGTCCAGAGCGGGCAGATAAATTGAGGTCCACAGTAGGATTCCTCACCAAATTAGGTTAGGGCAATCTACCTTCACCTTTGTTAAGCTATGAGTTGATGCTAGGTCTTAGGCCACAATGTAGGCCTAATTTGTCTGACCGAGCTTAATTTAATGCGTTTACTTCTAACTGGGTTAAAAACAAAGCTGGGCACAAACCGTTAATCCGTTAATCGTTAATTAACGAAGTTAACTTTTTCGTTAACGATTTAACTTTTAAGTTAACTTTGAAAATCATTATCGGACTAATTAACTTCCGTTACATTTAACTTCCGTTAACTCAAGTCCGTTAACCCAAAAAATTCATAAATAAACGTTTAAAAGTTTCTATTATTTTCAGTGCTGAGCAGGTGCGCAATTAATCCGCCACTGTTAATAGTGATCAGTGGCGGTTCCTCATATGGGCAATATGGGCAGCCGCACAGGGCGGCATTTGTGGAGGGGCGGCATGAGCGCCTGCAAAAAAAATAAAAATAAGAATAAATAAATAAAGAAATAAATAAAAATAAAAAATAAAATAAAATAAATAATAAAAGATCAATAAATATATTTTTATTAATAAAAAACCATCTATTGCATTTTCCATAAACCTTCCCATAAAAGACCTAAACAATGCAAAATGCTTCCAGATTAATATTATTGGGAATAAAGGCCCATACTTTAACATATGTAATGTTATTTTTCTGGGTTTGGTTAAATAGTGAAATGTATATTATTTATTACAGAACGAATCTTCACACTAAGCCACTAAGGTCTGTCAAATAACCGCAAATGGATAAGAAGAGGTCAAAGCTATCAGGTGCTCAGTTTAGAAAAAAGAGGAAAGAAGAAGAGGAGAAACGAGCAAAAGATAAAGGTATAGAGCTATGTCATCTACTCTTCACTGCTATATTGCACTGCTATTTTGTGATATAGCTTTCTGAGTCATTTGAAGTGTACTATTATGTATATAATTAGCCATTAACCAAGGAGGTTGTATTATTCATTTGTTTCCTATTCTAAAAGTTTAATAAATTGTGCTTAATAACATGTTAAATTAATTGTACTAACCTATTCATGCATTGGTCTGTTATGTTCTATTTTACTATTTGCAGGGGCACTTTTGAAATATTTTGGAACACCCTCTGCCACTAGCCAGGATGAGAAGCCGTCTACTTCTGCCATTATTGAGGCTGAGGAGCCATCTACCTCCTCAGCCTCACATATGTCTCCACAAATGCAGTCTGATCCTGAGGATGAAGACCCATTTGCTTCTACTTCTCCCCTGCAGGACTCTTCAGGTGAGTTTGTGTGCACATATGTCTGTGAGTGTGTGCGTGTGTGTATGTGTATGTGTGTGCATCCCTGCAAAGCATTTTGCAAACAGTTATAAATTATAATGTTATTATCACTGGGTCTGGGTTACTGGGTATGTGTGGTGTTTCACCACCATAATTCCATAACACCACCACCATAACAAAGTGCTGTGAATAATGTGTTATCTAACTTAGGTGTGTATACTAATGAGTAATGCTCTTGTTCTTTCTATTAGAAATGCCTGGAGCAGAATCGCCTCCTGAGGATGAGTCTCTGTCCACCGACCCTGCTAACTGGCCTTCAGTTCTGACTGAGAGAATTCGGACACAACTGGTTTCCAGGGGACCAAGTCAAGTACCATCTGACTTTGTATTCCCTAGAAACGACAGTGACGGAAGAAGTTTCCACCATCAATACTTCAGGAAGTCATTGGTTAGTGGGGAAAATATAACCAGAAGTTGGTTGGTCTATTCCTTAAAAAACAACAGCCTTTTCTGTTTCTGTTGTACATTATTTTCCAAGAGGAAAATAAATTTAACAAGTTTGGGACTCTCGGACTGGAAGCATGCAAGCTCATTGCTCACATCACATGACAACAGTTCAGAACACCTAAATTCTATGAAAATCTGGAAAGAACTGGCAGTGAGGATGAGAAAGGGGGAGACCATTGACAAGCAGGAGATGGCACTTCTGGAGGCTGAGAAGTTGAGATGGAGAGCGGTGCTGACACGTCTCACTGCTATTGTGCATTCTCTGGCAGTTAGGAATTTGGCACTAAGGGGACATACAGAAAAATTGTTATCACCATCAAATGGCAATTTTCTGAAAGAAGTTGAACTGATGGCACAATTTGATCCTATAATGCAAGAGCACATTAACCGTGTCCAAAAAGGGACCTCCAGTCACACCAGCTACCTCGGCCACCACATACAAAACGAACTCATTGATTTGTCGAGCAGCAAGACCATTTCAGCAATAGTGAGTGACATCAAACAATCAAAGTTTTTTTCAATAATTCTAGATTGCACTCCAGATATCAGCCACACTGAACAGTTGTCAGTTGTGATTCGGGTTGTGTCACTGGAGGGGAAGCCCCATATAAAGGAACATTTCATGGGGTTTTTGGAGGCAGAGGAGTCCACTGGTCAACATTTGGCATCTCTGATTCTGAAGAGACTGGAGGAGCTAAAAGTTCCTTTCATGGACTGTAGAGGACAATCATACGACAACGGGGCCAACATGAGGGGAAAAAACAAGGGTGTTCAATCCAGGCTCCTAGAAATTAATCCCAGAGCTCTGTTTGTTCCATGTGGGGCTCATTCTCTGAATTTGCTTGTGGCCGATGCTGCTAAGGGATCTATTGATGCCACAAGTTACTTTGGCATCTTGCAGAAGCTTTACAACTTGTTTTCAGCCTCCACACAACGATGGGCCATTTTGAAAAAACATGTGAACATCACATTGAAGATGTGGTCTGATACAAGGTGGGAAAGCAAGATCAAGAGTGTGGAGCCCCTGAGATATCAGGCAGCTGCAGTGAGAGATGCACTGATCGAGGTGAGGGACCACACCAAAGACTCTGTAATAAAGGTCGAGGCTCAATCTCTGTCAGAGGAGGTTGGGTCATACCGCTTCGCCATTTGTTCAGTGGTGTGGCATGACCTGTTGTGCCAAATTCAGCATGTGAGCAAGCAGATGCAGTCTCCTAGCATGCACGTTGATGTTGCAGTAAATCTCCTAAAAAAAACAGAGAGAGGTCTCCGCAATTACAGGGCAACAGGTTTTGTGGCTGCACAAATGGCAGCCACAGATATCTGTGAACAAATGAATGTGGAGGCTGTGTTAAAACAAAAACGGCTGAGGTCCACAAAGCGGCACTTCTCCTATGAAGCATCTGATGAGCCCTTGATTGATGCTTTGAAGAAGCTGGAGGTGACATTTTTCAATGCAGTGGTTGATGCTGCAACATCAGCCATTCAGGAAAGATTTTCCACGTTGGAAATTGTGGGAGAGAAGTTTGGAGTGCTGACACATTTCCAAAATCTCACATTTGAGGAGCTGACAGAACAATGTGTGAACCTTAGTACTACACTACACTTTAAGGGACAATCTGACTTGGATGGCAGAGAGCTTGCACAGGAGCTGAAGAACTTGCCTGACTTGCCATCAAAGACCATATCCTTGCTTGAACTGCTGACATTTATCCATGAAAGGGAGCTCTCTGAAATATATCCAAATTTGTGGACTGCTCTCAGAATTGGTCTTACTCTTCCAGTCACTGTTGCTGAAGCAGAGAGGAGCTTTTCAAAGCTGAAGCTCATCAAATCCTACCTGAGGTCAACTATGTCACAGGAACGCCTTACCGGTCTGGCCATCATCAGTATAAATCATACAATTGCTGAGCAGATTTCATATGATGATTTAATTCATGACTTTGCATCAAGGAAGGTAAGAAGAGTCAGGCTTTAGATGGCAGTTGTGCTGTGGTGCAATTTATTTTGTTTCTTGTTCAAAGTGTAGCATAATAATTACCCTCTCTTAAGTGTCTTATTCTATTTATGTGATAGAGCATTTGTACAATTTAGAAATTTGATTCTCTAGTTTATTTATGGCAGTTGTGCAATTTAATTTGTATTTTTCCTGTTCATAGTATCATAATTACATTCTCTTAAGTGAGTTATTCTATTTACGTGATGAAGGATTTGTAAAATTCAGAAATTTGAGTCTTTGTTTTGGTTCTGAAGTTCCAACAATTAGTCCAATAAAAAGTTATTTTGTGAAAGAGTTATGTCTGTCCTTTATTTTGGGGGGATTCGAATGTGTGTGTGTTGGCGAACAGGGGGGGGGGCGCTGAAGGTGAGGTTCGCCCAGGGCGTCATGTAAGCTAGGACCGCCACTGATAGTGATGAACGAATTTCCATTTCCGCAGTGCAAAATCAGGCGATATATTTGTTTCCGTCGCCACAATTTGTGTCTTACCAAATATGGTAGTTATTTATGGCATTGGTTTGAGCAAAACATGGTCTACTGTAAAATCAGGCGGAAAGATTTGCCATTTGAGTTGAATGTTTCAACTTCTTTCAAGAAATATCACGAGCATTTTAAGGCACTTTCAATAATATATATGTAACAATTACAACAAATAACTACATTCGTTTCATTTGCAGTCTGTCTCTTGCGCAACATGTTTGTGCTAGTGAATATTTAAAAATAATCGTTGTCAAGTAAGTCATGTATATTTATAATATGTCTGTGAGTACCTTATTAGTAGTCTCCTTGATACATTTGAAGAACCATAAAACTGATCAGGTAAGATTTCAATTCTCATGTCACTTTGATGACATAAATTAAGTCAATTGATGTCTTACAATGGGAGCGTTTTCACCTTAACCCTTTATGTCCTGGCGGTACTTCTAGGTACCACATCTTTAAAATCTCCATAATTATTTTTCTACCCGGTTGATCCTGCCGGTACTTTCAAGTCCCAATGTGAATTAGTTTCTTTATGAGAAAATAGATGGCGTTGAGAAGTAAATGTGAGCGTGTGGCGCCAGAGGCCATGAAGCAGCAGTCCAACGAAGTGGGCAGCAACAGTGGAGGCAGCAACAACGAGGAGGAGGAGGAGGATGACTTCTTCAGTGCTGTCATCCAGACAAAAGAGAGCAGCAAAAGCCACAGGTCACTCAAGGGCAAGGCCCAGAACTTGGTCAAGACCTGGCTGGAGACCAACTCCAAGGACTTGCTGACAGATGCTGCCTTCTTGGGTGAGCAAGTGTTGGTGGACTTGTTCATCAAGTTCAACACAGCCATCCCCTCCAGTGCTGCAGTGGAGCGTTTGTTCTCTATGGGCAAGGACATCCTGAGGGCCAAGAGATCATCCCTGTCTGATGAAAACTTTGATATGCTAATTTTCATGAAGGGCAACATGCATCTCATGGACAAAATGGAGAACGAGAAGAAGAGGGAAAATTAAATTATATATATATTGTATTTTCATTTTTTTTATAATAAAAGTTAACGTTAACGGTTTATCGGTAACTTCCGTTACATGTTTAACGAATTAACGGATTAACGGTTAACGAAGTTAACTTTTTGGTTAACGGATTAGCGGTTAACGAAGTTAACTTTTTGGTTAACGGTGCCCACCACTGGTTAAAAACACAATTAGTCACTTACTGCTAGTTATTAGAGTCCCTTTTCTCCTTTCTCGTTTAATTGTTGAGAGCGTACTTGCTGGTGGGGATCTTTTTTCGTTGTCTGCTCTTCTCCCTTCTATCGTTCCGTCTTCTCGCCCCGTTCCTCGTTTTCGTTCTCCCTTGTTCTCTTTTTCGCGGGGCTTTTTCCACCAGCGTCCTCTTAGTTTTTTCTTCGGTTGGTTGATCGGTAATGTATATCTATTACCGAGCACGCTCTTGTCACACAGTATATAAATACTAGTGTGGAGAATAACTCTGGTGAGCCAACCAATTGGTTTCATCCACCCAGTTATTGACATAAAAGGAATTTAATAATTGTTAGATTAACTACCTACCTACTCAGTGAACCATTTTCGTTACCTCCCAACTACCCACTCATCAGTTTTCCATACCACAGCCCTGATGTCATCAATCACGTGCCATCTATTGACCAAAATAAAAAGTGGGCCTAATGTGTACATCTGGATACAAAGTTATAAAAGAGATGCATTTTTTCTCACTGAAGTATTATTAGGATTTAGGTAGGTAAAAAAAATAATTTAAGTTAATGTGTCATGATGTGAAGTGTGGTTTATTGGAAATTTGCTTTTGAGATTGATGGGACTTACTTTTTTGTAATGCTTTCCATTCAGAATGAAGTTTGACCAACTGCTTAATAAGATCATGTTCATGCACAGTTGGAATACTGGCTTTCTTCCAGAAACCTGTAACACTGATTGAAGTGTTCTTAGCACTATCTTTCAAAGGGAGCTTCATCTCTGAATGATGGTAAAAAAATGTGCCAAAACTTGCTGCTGAGAAGGGAGTTTATCACCCAATATTTTTGGTAAAGTTGGACCAACAAGCCATATATCTGTTTTAGAACGAGTGCTATGACTAGTACTAGTCATGATTGCAAGAAAATTGAAAATTTTAGGGTGTGAAACTCCTAACTGTGAAATAAATGGAACATGAATTACTACCACATGTGGTACACACTTCCTCAGCATGTAGTTAACTGAGGATTTGAGTTGCAGCTTGCTACTTGACAGTTTTTCAGCTGCCAAAAGTCACAAGTAGTAGTTACATATATTGATATTATATCATAAATACAACTATATATCTGAAAACATGAATATTTCGTATAAACATTTCTATAATAATTTCTGCAAATTTTGCAAAGAAATAAATTGGGTATTTTACTATTGATTAAAAGTACCGTACCATACATTACATTTTATACTGCTGTGCACCACCCCTAAATATGATTTGATTGCTTTAAAAAATGGCATGCTAAGTTTTTTCATGATAAAGAACAAAATTCAACCTTCCGAACTCTAAAGCTAAAAAAGTAATTTTTGTCCCTATATACTGGTAGCCGCCCTACCCAACACTTCCCCATGCCTGCCCCAATTTGCACACCTTGACTTATTCTCCATACAAAATCTCAACAGCATCCATCCATATTAAATTGGGGTAACATCCTGTATCTACTAGCACTCTCATTTTTGTCACTCCACAATGCACTGGCACCAGCATGCATTCAGACCTACCTTCCTCTGTACTTATTTTCACATTTACTTTGCTCCACCCAACCAAGATTTCCCACTCATTTTCGCATTGTTCTTTCATATCCAACTGAGCAGGGACTCCACCCTGTACATGAGGCCCCTGCCTTGTGCATTTCCTGCCACTAGGCCTACCACTTGGCTTGTCCCAGACCTCATATTAGCTGACCCCTACTGGAGTACCTGTCTCTGGGGTTGTGGTGCTCCCCCAGGCAGACCTGATCATGGGGCTGCACTGGCTCCCTCTGGGGCCCCTGTTGACCTGCAGGGCAGAATCTGGTAATATGCCAAAACTGTCAACTGTTCATGCCCTGGCACTCTACATGCAAAGGCCGTGTGTCCTATTTGACCACAAGCATAACCAGGGCCGGATTAAGCACTGTTAGGGCTGGGGGCAATGAATATTTTCGGGCTGGTGTCACTAGAAAAACACTAGAAAAACACAATTCTTTACCTGATACATCATACATGAGCAGTGGCGGTCCTAGCTTACATGACGCCCTGGGCGAACCTCACCTTCAGCGCCCCCCCCCCCTGTTCGCCAACACACACACATTCGAATCCCCCCAAAATAAAGGACAGACATAACTCTTTCACAAAATAACTTTTTATTGGACTAATTGTTGGAACTTCAGAACCAAAACAAAGACTCAAATTTCTGAATTTTACAAATCCTTCATCACGTAAATAGAATAACTCACTTAAGAGAATGTAATTATGATACATGAACAGGAAAAATACAAATTAAATTGCACAACTGCCATAAATAAACTAGAGAATCAAATTTCTAAATTGTACAAATGCTCTATCACATAAATAGAATAAGACACTTAAGAGAGGGTAATTATTATGCTACACTTTGAACAAGAAACAAAATAAATTGCACCACAGCACAACTGCCATCTAAAGCCTGACTCTTCTTACCTTCCTTGATGCAAAGTCATGAATTAAATCATCATATGAAATCTGCTCAGCAATTGTATGATTTATACTGATGATGGCCAGACCAGTAAGGCGTTCCTGTGACATAGTTGACCTCAGGTAGGATTTGATGAGCTTCAGCTTTGAAAAGCTCCTCTCTGCTTCAGCAACAGTGACTGGAAGAGTAAGACCAATTCTGAGAGCAGTCCACAAATTTGGATATATTTCAGAGAGCTCCCTTTCATGGATAAATGTCAGCAGTTCAAGCAAGGATATGGTCTTTGATGGCAAGTCAGGCAAGTTCTTCAGCTCCTGTGCAAGCTCTCTGCCATCCAAGTCAGATTGTCCCTTAAAGTGTAGTGTAGTACTAAGGTTCACACATTGTTCTGTCAGCTCCTCAAATGTGAGATTTTGGAAATGTGTCAGCACTCCAAACTTCTCTCCCACAATTTCCAACGTGGAAAATCTTTCCTGAATGGCTGATGTTGCAGCATCAACCACTGCATTGAAAAATGTCACCTCCAGCTTCTTCAAAGCATCAATCAAGGGCTCATCAGATGCTTCATAGGAGAAGTGCCGCTTTGTGGACCTCAGCCGTTTTTGTTTTAACACAGCCTCCACATTCATTTGTTCACAGATATCTGTGGCTGCCATTTGTGCAGCCACAAAACCTGTTGCCCTGTAATTGCGGAGACCTCTCTCTGTTTTTTTTAGGAGATTTACTGCAACATCAACGTGCATGCTAGGAGACTGCATCTGCTTGCTCACATGCTGAATTTGGCACAACAGGTCATGCCACACCACTGAACAAATGGCGAAGCGGTATGACCCAACCTCCTCTGACAGAGATTGAGCCTCGACCTTTATTACAGAGTCTTTGGTGTGGTCCCTCACCTCGATCAGTGCATCTCTCACTGCAGCTGCCTGATATCTCAGGGGCTCCACACTCCTCTTGATCTTGCTTTCCCACCTTGTATCAGACCACATCTTCAATGTGATGTTCACATGTTTTTTCAAAATGGCCCATCGTTGTGTGGAGGCTGAAAACAAGTTGTAAAGCTTCTGCAAGATGCCAAAGTAACTTGTGGCATCAATAGATCCCTTAGCAGCATCGGCCACAAGCAAATTCAGAGAATGAGCCCCACATGGAACAAACAGAGCTCTGGGATTAATTTCTAGGAGCCTGGATTGAACACCCTTGTTTTTTCCCCTCATGTTGGCCCCGTTGTCGTATGATTGTCCTCTACAGTCCATGAAAGGAACTTTTAGCTCCTCCAGTCTCTTCAGAATCAGAGATGCCAAATGTTGACCAGTGGACTCCTCTGCCTCCAAAAACCCCATGAAATGTTCCTTTATATGGGGCTTCCCCTCCAGTGACACAACCCGAATCACAACTGACAACTGTTCAGTGTGGCTGATATCTGGAGTGCAATCTAGAATTATTGAAAAAAACTTTGATTGTTTGATGTCACTCACTATTGCTGAAATGGTCTTGCTGCTCGACAAATCAATGAGTTCGTTTTGTATGTGGTGGCCGAGGTAGCTGGTGTGACTGGAGGTCCCTTTTTGGACACGATTAATGTGCTCTTGCATTATAGGATCAAATTGTGCCATCAGTTCAACTTCTTTCAGAAAATTGCCATTTGATGGTGATAACAATTTTTCTGTATGTCCCCTTAGTGCCAAATTCCTAACTGCCAGAGAATGCACAATAGCAGTGAGACGTGTCAGCACCGCTCTCCATCTCAACTTCTCAGCCTCCAGAAGTGCCATCTCCTGCTTGTCAATGGTCTCCCCCTTTCTCATCCTCACTGCCAGTTCTTTCCAGATTTTCATAGAATTTAGGTGTTCTGAACTGTTGTCATGTGATGTGAGCAATGAGCTTGCATGCTTCCAGTCCGAGAGTCCCAAACTTGTTAAATTTATTTTCCTCTTGGAAAATAATGTACAACAGAAACAGAAAAGGCTGTTGTTTTTTAAGGAATAGACCAACCAACTTCTGGTTATATTTTCCCCACTAACCAATGACTTCCTGAAGTATTGATGGTGGAAACTTCTTCCGTCACTGTCGTTTCTAGGGAATACAAAGTCAGATGGTACTTGACTTGGTCCCCTGGAAACCAGTTGTGTCCGAATTCTCTCAGTCAGAACTGAAGGCCAGTTAGCAGGGTCGGTGGACAGAGACTCATCCTCAGGAGGCGATTCTGCTCCAGGCATTTCTAATAGAAAGAACAAGAGCATTACTCATTAGTATACACACCTAAGTTAGATAACACATTATTCACAGCACTTTGTTATGGTGGTGGTGTTATGGAATTATGGTGGTGAAACACCACACATACCCAGTAACCCAGACCCAGTGATAATAACATTATAATTTATAACTGTTTGCAAAATGCTTTGCAGGGATGCACACACATACACATACACACACACGCACACACTCACAGACATATGTGCACACAAACTCACCTGAAGAGTCCTGCCGGGGAGAAGTAGAAGCAAATGGGTCTTCATCCTCAGGATCAGACTGCATTTGTGGAGACATATGTGAGGCTGAGGAGGTAGATGGCTCCTCAGCCTCAATAATGGCAGAAGTAGACGGCTTCTCATCCTGGCTAGTGGCAGAGGGTGTTCCAAAATATTTCAAAAGTGCCCCTGCAAATAGTAAAATAGAACATAACAGACCAATGCATGAATAGGTTAGTACAATTAATTTAACATGTTATTAAGCACAATTTATTAAACTTTTAGAATAGGAAACAAATGAATAATACAACCTCCTTGGTTAATGGCTAATTATATACATAATAGTACACTTCAAATGACTCAGAAAGCTATATCACAAAATAGCAGTGCAATATAGCAGTGAAGAGTAGATGACATAGCTCTATACCTTTATCTTTTGCTCGTTTCTCCTCTTCTTCTTTCCTCTTTTTCTAAACTGAGCACCTGATAGCTTTGACCTCTTCTTATCCATTTGCGGTTATTTGACAGACCTTAGTGGCTTAGTGTGAAGATTCGTTCTGTAATAAATAATATACATTTCACTATTTAACCAAACCCAGAAAAATAACATTACATATGTTAAAGTATGGGCCTTTATTCCCAATAATATTAATCTGGAAGCATTTTGCATTGTTTAGGTCTTTTATGGGAAGGTTTATGGAAAATGCAATAGATGGTTTTTTATTAATAAAAATATATTTATTGATCTTTTATTATTTATTTTATTTTATTTTTTATTTTTATTTATTTCTTTATTTATTTATTCTTATTTTTATTTTTTTTGCAGGCGCTCATGCCGCCCCTCCACAAATGCCGCCCTGTGCGGCTGCCCATATTGCCCATATGAGGAACCGCCACTGTACATGAGTGATGTGATTAGCTGACTGGGATCGATCAACAGAAAATGAAACAAAAACAAAGATGTGATTACAGAAAATGTATACTTTGTTCACATAAATGGGGTACTAAACTAGGTTTTGTAGAAGTGGAATCTAGAATTTTTTTTCTTCCTCACGGTCGACCAATTATTTCAATGGTAGATTATAGCATTTACATAGTTTCTTGGGGTCAGTCAGCATCTGGGGCCGGGGGCAAATGCCCCCTTTGCCCCCATTATAATTCGCTACTGAGCATAACATGCACAACATGCACCTAACCTGTGACACACATTCTCTGTATGGCCTCCTTTTCCACAATACTGGCACCCCCTTACATTAGCCCCAGTCATCCCATTCACTGGTCCTCTCCCTCCATTCATTCATATGAGGTACATTTTGCCCTACTCTCACCCGCCCCCAGTGATGGTCTCACACTTTGTTGACTCACTGGAGGAGGCCTATTAAGAACCCCACCCCTTCCATATGCCTGAGTGAACTTGCTCACAAAATTTGCAAGCACCTCAAGTGCATTTTGGGGTTGAGAAACTGGTCCTGCCTGAGGAGCTACCATACCCTGGGACTCCTAGCACTAGTGCTACAATGGGCTTCTGCATAAGTCTGAAATACTAAGGTTTCCTCCCTCACAGTCATACCCATTCTCACTTCCTGATTATACTACCTTCCACCACTCCTCCACATACATCACCAGGGGCACACAATTGTGGGATGGAAAAATAAGGTGGGCAAGTCCAAAGATTTTTCTGACTGGGTAGGGCTATGTACCGTATTGTGTAAGGTATAAAACTGTAAACACTTGCTTGTTAGTCATCAATTGCGTAATGTTTCACTCCATTTTATACATTACAGTATAAGGAATTACATACATTAAGCTAGAATGTTGTCAAAAATCACTTTATTTTAGAAACTCTGGTTTCACTTCATTTTCAGAAAACAATGAAATAAACGAATAAAAAGAAAAAAAATCACTGACTTGTGGTGTCAACATTTTCTTTTTCAAATTTGTTTTGGAGAATCTTTTTATAACATCATCATCATTCACTTTTTTCTAGTACAGGGGCTCCTCGTTATCTGAGTATTCATTATTCAAGTCCCTGCATTTACATGGCCAAATAATTGTAGAACCATATGGATAAATTCCCCACATTTAAGAGGTTTCAGTGGATAATGTATGTGGAATGTGGAAGCGCAATGGAAACCATTTAAATTTCCCTTGGACTTGCTGTCTCGCTTGCTTTCCCCTCCCTCCAACACTCCACCACCACCACACTCCACCCCCAACCCTGACACCCGACACTCTCAGTCTCTTGCTAACCATTACCAGTGCTGAACCCATCCGCAGTTTTCTGGTGTTTTTGTTCTGATTTTGTTGATTTTTTGCACTATTGTTGCAGCCATGACTTCAAAGTGTACTGCTAGTAGTAAAGCAGCTACTGGCCCACATAAAAGGGTTTAAAAAGTGTTTTACAAATGTTTAACCATAATTTTGAGTGTCATTTATTGTGTTGTTAAGGTCCCAATTAAACCTTATTCTCATTATTTCTTATGGGTTTTAGGTCCCTGCTTTAAGTGGATTCACTTAAAGTGGTGATTTCTTGGTTCCCATTATCCTCGGATAATGAGGACCCCTTGTAATTCACTTTCATCTGTTAGAATCATGATATCCTCTAGTCTCTCCTGTGTCATTGTACTTCTCAGTCTGGATTTGATCATTTTAATCTTTGAAAAACACCTTTCACACTTTGCAGTTCCAATAGGCATGGTGGCAAACATCTTATAAATCTGGTAAAGCACTGGAAATGCTTAAGTCAAAATCTTGATATAGTTTATAAAACTGTAAGACATGAATCTTTCTGACAGCAGTGGTCAGTCTGTTTTTTTTTGTACTTCTGTTTTTTTTTTTTGTAATTCTATTTTTTTTTTACTTTTTTTTTCTTTTTGTAAACTCTCCTGATTGCATTTCTCAGCAATAAGATCACAATCAATCCGGGATCCATTGATATACAGAGTGAATGCATTGTTTGCACTGATTGGGTTTTGCTTTTTTCATGTTCTCTCAAGATTGATGGATCATCCTTCCAGTTTCGCATGCCAGAACTTCTGAATGCTGGTGCTTCTGAGGAAGAGAAAAATAATGCATTTGTGGCAGAAAATTGTATCTTTACTGGGTGAATAAGACAGTTAGTCTCTGTGACCATTTTCAGTGTGATACCAGGTCTCCTTGAAAGAGCAAGTCTTTTTTTACTGTGACATGATATTTCATGTCTTTCATGTCATGAGCTTTGGGTTGACAAGGTCCCTGCTTGGCAAAACTCATTCTGTCAGTCTCAGAAAAATTGAACTTTTCATCACAGTATAAACCTGGATCTGAAGGAAGTCTATCTTTGCAACTGAATGTGCGTTTATCAGATGTACACTCAGAAATTTCATCTAATGCCTGCATTAGAACTACTGTAAGTGTAGCTCCTGATGCTGACTGTTTTTGGTTATCTTCTGGTGCTAATAAAATATGATCGTAGTTGATGATGCCTGTTGGATTTGGGCACCATTTTGTGATCTACAGACCTACAGAAGCTAAGGCTAACAAAGACCCTAAGATCCACTCTAAGGTTAGCCCGAGAGAAAAGAAAGAGTAGGGGGTTAAGAGAAAAGAATAAGGGGTTAAGTAAGTAGCAACACCTATCACTCATGGGTGAACATTCATTCAGAAAAAGAGAAAAAAGACTCATCATCATCCGCCAGCCACTGCTGACAAGTTGGAAAAATAGTCAAAGAGAATAGGAAAGGGGTGAAAGATGAATAGAAGTTGTTGTTGTTGTTTAGTCGATCAGCCCACCCTGATCGAGCAAGCCGGCGGCACGCAGGTAACCGATCGCCCTCTCCGGAGTGGACCAGAGGTTCAGCGCACTAGTGATGTTGTGTTGTGTTCGTTATTGTGCAAGAGCGGTACAGTCTGTCATAATGTGTTCAATTGTTTGTGGTGTGTCCTGGCACAGGTGGCAGGTGTCGTCTATGGAGTTGTCTAGTCTGTGTTTATATGTCCGTAAGTTGGGGTGATGTCCACATCGGAATCGTACTAAGTTAACTCGATCCGATCTGCTCAGGCTGATCTCTGACCTGTTAATGGGTGGCGGCTTCGCACCTAGGACCGCATTCGGACCGAGTCGTGTCAGTGCTTTGTGGGTTAGGTGTGTGTGTATGTGTTTTCTGTACTGTGTGATGTCTGTGGGGCGTGGTATGGAATGGAGTATTTGGTTATAATGTCTCTCTGGTGTTACCTTAATGGTGCGAGGTGTTGGTGCATGATTGTACATGTAGTGGCAAGGGGTGTTGTGGGTTAGTTGTCGCTGCTGCCATGAATTGTGTTCCCCTCATGTCTAAATGTTCCCTAACTTTTAGTATTTTTGTTTCTGTGTGCAGGTGTTCTATTGGTGTTGTTTGAGTGCATCCTGTAATGATACGAAGTGCGTTGGTTTTTGTATTGTTTGTAAGGTGTTTATGTGTGTGTTTGAGATAATGGGTGCCCACATGGGCTAGCATAGTCCATAACTGAGCGAATATATTGTTTTGGTATATGTGATGTTGTTTCCTGCTGGTGTCCAAAGTTTGTGCCTGTTAGTACCCTAAGCGTGTTAAGTCTTGACGTACATTTGTTTTTAATGTCCTGAATGTGGTTTGCAAAAGATAATGATGTTGTATGTGACACCAAGTATTTTGGTTCTGTGAGTGGTGGAATGTGATGTTGTTTAGTGTAAGCTGTGGAATTACCTGGTGTTCTTTGTGTTGCTTGTAAGCAAGGTGATGGTTGATTTGTGGGCGCTACTTTGAGTCTATTGTGTGTGAGCCAGTCTTGTATACTGTTTATGTATGTTTGTAGGTTATTTGTAGCGGTGTCGATGTTGTTGTGGTTGGATGTTAGAGTGATATCATCTGCATATGATGATAAGGTAAGCTTGTTTATCTATGGGTGTTGAATGTCATGCATGTATAAGTTGAAGAGTGTTGGTGAGAGAACAGAGCCTTGAGGACCCCGTTCGGAAAAAGCTTGTTTTGGATGACTTGCCATTAAATGTGACATTGAGTATCTTCCTGAGAGATAGTTGCTCAGCCACCTTTGGTGTTATTGTGCATGTTTGTGTTGAGTATTTTGTTTATGAGAGGGAAGCGTGGGATAGCATCAAATACTTTACTAATGTCTATTGTTGCTAATAGTGTACGTTGAGCTGGTCGTCTGGAGTTGATGCCATCCATGATGTGCTGCGTGAGGTTAGTGAGTAATGTCGTGGTTGAGTGGTGAGGTCTGAATCCATGTTGAGTAGGCGATAGTGGAATGTGTGGGTTGGTGATTTGTAAGATTAGTCTTTCTGTTACTTTGGAAGGTGAGCATAGTAAAGTAATAGGTCTATAGGAAGCTGGTTCTGTTGGATTTTTGTTTGGTTTGAATAGTGTAATAATTTTACCTTGTTTTCATATGTCAGGAATAATACAGTGTTGGCATGAATATGTGCTGATATTTGTGAGAGCTAGTATTCCTTGTGGGCCCAAGTGTTTAAGGTGTATGTTAGATATGTTGTCTGGTCCAGTAGCCTTCATTCTTAATGTTTTTGATGATCTTGGTGATCTGGTCTGTATTGAAGGGTGTAATGGTCGTGTCGAGTCTGTAGGTTTTCTTGTGTCTGGCTGTTTGTCTGTCTGCGTGTTTCTGGTTGTTGTCTCTGTTTAAGTGACTTATCTTTGCGTAGTGATTAACTAGAATGTTAGCTTGTTGTGTGTATGTTGGGATATTATTTTGGCTGCGACAGATAGCCGCGTGTGAGGTGTGAATGCAGCTGTTAGAGTGGGTAATGCTGTTTATAGTCTTGTATAGCCTGGATGTATCTGTGGAGTGGTTTAGTGTTGTTATGAATTCCCTGAATGTTTCTGTTTGTTTTTCTTTGAGTTTGTTGTTTATTTCTGTGTTGAGCTGTTGTATCTGCTGTTTTATGGCTTCTATGTGTGGTGTTTGTGTGTTATATTTGAGGTTGTTACGTTGCCTTATGAGGTGGGCTATTTCTCTAGTGTAATTTGGGTTGTATTTCCTAATGTTGCCCTTGGGTATGTATTTGTTTGCATTATTGATAATCTGATTAAATGTCTTGAGTGTTGTATTGATGTTTATGATGGGTGTGCTGTTTAATGTTGTGAATTGTTCCTCAGTCTGTATTTTGAACTGTTCCCAATCAGCTTTCTTGTAATTTCTGTAAGTGTGCCTAACCCTGTTGGGGCAGAGTGTAGAATGTGTTGTAATGATGATGGGCAGGTGGTCTGATGACAGTTGTTTTTCTGTTCTCCATTGTGTATGTGTTGCTAGTGAGGGGGAACAGAACGTTATGTCTGGGGAGGAGTTTGAGTATCCTGCTTGATGTGGTATGTGTGTATGTTCTTCTGTATTGTTAAGAATGAAGAGGCTGTTTAGTTGTGTGGCTATGTTGGCGCCTCTGGTGTTGTTTTGGTTGTGCAGGTACCAACTAGTGTCTTTGGCGTTGAAGTCTCCTCCTAAGATGACACTAGTGAGAGAGGCAAGATTGTGTAACTGTGGATTGTAATTGGCTGGCACCTGAGGTGAACTATCTGGTAGGATGTAAATGTTGATTAGTGTGGTGTTGTGTTTTGCGCGTGTTTTAATGTTAACTGCCTGTATTTCTATCGTGTTATCTGCTTGGATTGTGTTTGTAATGTTTTGGGTAGCATCAGTGTAGCTAATGCTTTTACGTATGTAAGTGATGAGTCCACCCCCGTTACCCCTAGTACGATCTTGACGGATCGCCGTGAAGTAAAATAAGAATGCTTACAAACCATGCAAACACAGTCTTAACTCGCTGTCATACCATGCAAACTACAGACATGCAAGTAAAGAGAGTTACAGACATACAAGTAAGGAGAGTATAAGAAAAAGAAAAAAAAAGTAGGTAAAGTTAAACAAAAAGTGGGTTAGATTACGCTACGAGCTACATCTACGTTCATGTTAGTCTATTTTTTTTTTTTTTTGTAAATTTTATTTTTAATTTTTTTTAATAATTTTATTGCTGGCATCACAAGCTGGCATTAATCGTCACCAGACTCATCCTCGACCACCACCCCCAGAGCTCCTGTTGCTAATTTTTTTTTTTTAAACAACTTTAATATTCTTAAAATGTCTGTCAAGACGGTTCTTAAACACATTAAGGTTAGTAAAGTTCACGATGGGCGCGGGAAGATTATTCCATTTATCAATTACTTTAAACGTAAAGAAGTTTTTAGTGATATTAGTAATGAAATGTCTGCCATGCAACTTAAATCCGTTATTACGAGTATTGCTATTATCGAAAGTGAACAGTTTGTCAAAATTTACGTTAGTGGTTATTAATGATTTTGAAAACTTCAATAAGCTGCCCCCTTAATCTCTTAGTTTTGAGTGAATGCAAGTCTAACTCTTTAATCTTATCTTCATAAGGCTTGTTGCGCAATGACAGAATTAGTTTTGTGGCACGACGCTGAACCCTTTCTAACCTATCAATATCCTCATGCAAATACGGGCATCAAAACTGAATGGCATATTCTAAATGAGGCCTGCTCTCTACCATCCATTGTGTATGTGTAATTATTGTTACGAGAACCTATATGCAAAACTTTACATTTGTCTACGTTAAATTGCATCTGCCACTTATCCATCCACTCCATAATCCTATTTACATTGTCTTGGAGCCTATTTCTATCGTCCTCATTAACAACCTTACCGCCTATTTAAGTATCATCCGCGAATTTTGACATGTTACTAGTCAATCCTACATCTATGTCATTAATGTAAATTATGAATAGCAATGGGCCTAACACTGAACCCTGTGGGACACCGCTACCTACATCCAACCACCCCGATTCACTACCATTAACAACGACCCTCTGTCTCCTAGCACGAAGCCATTCCTCTAACCAGTTAGTTACCTGACTGCCTATACCATGCGCTTCAACCTTCGCAATTAATCTTCTATGCAGAACTGTATTGAACGCCTTTTTAAAATCTAAATAAATAACGTCAGCCGCTCTCTGCCTATTGTATTCACGCACTATCTCATTATAAAATTCTAACAAATTAGTTAAACAAGACCTATGGCGTCGAAACCCATGCTGACTACTATTAATCAAGTCTCTACTTTCTAAGTGATCGATGATACGATCCCTAACTCAAAGGTGGGCAGGACCGAGTTCCAAAAGGACCGAACTCCAGGAACTCGGTCCTTTTTAAGGACCGTGAGCGGGAAAGTCGGTCCTTTTCTCAGTGAGGACCGAAATGAGGAGCGATGGTCCATTTTTAAGCAATTCCGGACGGTCCGGTCCGGACGGTCTTTTTTAGTGATTTTAGTGTGTTTAGTGATTATTTGAAGTTCTAAAGAAGATGGATCGTTTCCTCCAGAAGACTCAGAAAGAGACTGAGACTGAACTGAAACTTGTTTCAACACCTGGAGGAGACGAAGAATCTACTGATGTTAGCGCTTCAAGTCAAGCAACTGGATCTCCTAGCGGAAGAACTGAACCCGGCAATCCCTGGCCGTACCTGGACAAATACTTTGAATACCTGGGCCCCAAGGGTGAGCAGAACCTGGAGTACAAGTGCTTGCTGTGCCTGCCGAACAAGAACATCCTCTCGACAAGCAACAAGAGCCAAAACAACCTCAAGCGACATGTCTCCAGGCGCCACCCTCACGTCCAGAACCAGTTCGACCAGTGCATCAAGGCAGTGGCGGTCCTAGCTTACATGACGCCCTGGGCGAACCTCACCTTCAGCGCCCCCCCCCCCTGTTCGCCAACACACACACACATTCGAATCCCCCCAAAATAAAGGACAGACATAACTCTTTCACAAAATAACTTTTTATTGGACTAATTGTTGGAACTTCAGAACCAAAACAAAGACTCAAATTTCTGAATTTTACAAATCCTTCATCACGTAAATAGAATAACTCACTTAAGAGAATGTAATTATGATACTATGAACAGGAAAAATACAAATTAAATTGCACAACTGCCATAAATAAACTAGAGAATCAAATTTCTAAATTGTACAAATGCTCTATCACATAAATAGAATAAGACACTTAAGAGAGGGTAATTATTATGCTGCACTTTGAACAAGAAACAAAATAAATTGCACCAGAGCACAACTGCCATCTAAAGCCTGACTCTTCTTACCTTCCTTGATGCAAAGTCATGAATTAAATCATCATATGAAATCTGCTCAGCAATTGTATGATTTATACTGATGATGGCCAGACCGGTAAGGCGTTCCTGTGACATAGTTGACCTCAGGTAGGATTTGATGAGCTTCAGCTTTGAAAAGCTCCTCTCTGCTTCAGCAACAGTGACTGGAAGAGTAAGACCAATTCTGAGAGCAGTCCACAAATTTGGATATATTTCAGAGAGCTCCCTTTCATGGATAAATGTCAGCAGTTCAAGCAAGGATATGGTCTTTGATGGCAAGTCAGGCAAGTTCTTCAGCTCCTGTGCAAGCTCTCTGCCATCCAAGTCAGATTGTCCCTTAAAGTGTAGTGTAGTACTAAGGTTCACACATTGTTCTGTCAGCTCCTCAAATGTGAGATTTTGGAAATGTGTCAGCACTCCAAACTTCTCTCCCACAATTTCCAACGTGGAAAATCTTTCCTGAATGGCTGATGTTGCAGCATCAACCACTGCATTGAAAAATGTCATAGGAGAAGTGCCGCTTTGTGGACCTCAGCCGTTTTTGTTTTAACACAGCCTCCACATTCATTTGTTCACAGATATCTGTGGCTGCCATTTGTGCAGCCACAAAAGCTGTTGCCCTGTAATTGCGGAGACCTCTCTCTGTTTTTTTTAGGAGATTTACTGCAACATCAACGTGCATGCTAGGAGACTGCATCTGCTTGCTCACATGCTGAATTTGGCACAACAGGTCATGCCACACCACTGAACAAATGGCGAAGCGGTATGACCCAACCTCCTCTGACAGAGATTGAGCCTCGACCTTTATTACAGAGTCTTTGGTGTGGTCCCTCACCTCGATCAGTGCATCTCTCACTGCAGCTGCCTGATATCTCAGGGGCTCCACACTCTTGATCTTGCTTTCCCACCTTGTATCAGACCACATCTTCAATGTGATGTTCACATGTTTTTTCAAAATGGCCCATCGTTGTGTGGAGGCTGAAAACAAGTTGCAAAGCTTCTGCAAGATGCCAAAGTAACTTGTGGCATCAATAGATCCCTTAGCAGCATCGGCCACAAGCAAATTCAGAGAATGAGCCCCACATGGAACAAACAGAGCTCTGGGATTAATTTCTAGGAGCCTGGATTGAACACCCTTGTTTTTTCCCCTCATGTTGGCCCCGTTGTCGTATGATTGTCCTCTACAGTCCATGAAAGGAACTTTTAGCTCCTCCAGTCTCTTCAGAATCAGAGATGCCAAATGTTGACCAGTGGACTCCTCTGCCTCCAAAAACCCCATAAAATGTTCCTTTATATGGGGCTTCCCCTCCAGTGACACAACCCGAATCACAACTGACAACTGTTCAGTGTGGCTGATATCTGGAGTGCAATCTAGAATTATTGAAAAAAACTTTGATTGTTTGATGTCGCTCACCATTGCTGAAATGGTCTTGCTGCTCGACAAATCAATGAGTTCGTTTTGTATGTGGTGGCCGAGGTAGCTGGTGTGACTGGAGGTCCCTTTTTGGACACGGTTAATGTGCTCTTGCATTATAGGATCAAATTGTGCCATCAGTTCAACTTCTTTCAGAAAATTGCCATTTGATGGTGAGAACAATTTTTCTGTATGTCCCCTTAGTGCCAAATTCCTAACTGCCAGAGAATGCACAATAGCAGTGAGACGTGTCAGCACCGCTCTCCATCTCAACTTCTCAGCCTCCAGAAGTGCCATCTCCTGCTTGTCAATGGTCTCCCCCTTTCTCATCCTCACTGCCAGTTCTTTCCAGATTTTCATAGAATTTAGGTGTTCTGAACTGTTGTCATGTGATGTGAGCAATGAGCTTGCATGCTTCCAGTCCGAGAGTCCCAAACTTGTTAAATTTATTTTCCTCTTGGAAAATAACAACAGAAACAGAAAAGGCTGTTGTTTTTTAAGGAATAGACCAACCAACTTCTGGTTATATTTTCCCCACTAACCAATGACTTCCTGAAGTATTGATGGTGGAAACTTCTTCCGTCACTGTCGTTTCTAGGGAATACAAAGTCAGATGGTACTTGACTTGGTCCCCTGGAAACCAGTTGTGTCCGAATTCACTCAGTCAGAACTGAAGGCCAGTTAGCAGGGTCGGTGGACAGAGACTCATCCTCAGGAGGCGATTCTGCTCCAGGCATTTCTAATAGAAAGAACAAGAGCATTACTCATTAGTATACACACCTACAGTAAGTTAGATAACACATTATTCACAGCACTTTGTTATGGTGGTGGTGTTATGGAATTATGGTGGTGAAACACCACACATACCCAGTAACCCAGACCCAGTGATAATAACATTATAATTTATAACTGTTTGCAAAATGCTTTGCAGGGATGCACACACATACACATACACACACACGCACACACTCACAGACATATGTGCACACAAACTCACCTGAAGAGTCCTGCCGGGGAGAAGTAGAAGCAAATGGGTCTTCATCCTCAGGATCAGACTGCATTTGTGGAGACATATGTGAGGCTGAGGAGGTAGATGGCTCCTCAGCCTCAATAATGGCAGAAGTAGACGGCTTCTCATCCTGGCTAGTGGCAGAGGGTGTTCCAAAATATTTCAAAAGTGCCCCTGCAAATAGTAAAATAGAACATAACAGACCAATGCATGAATAGGCTAGTACAATTAATTTAACATGTTATTAAGCACAATTTATTAAACTTTTAGAATAGGAAACAAATGAATAATACAACCTCCTTGGTTAATGGCTAATTATATACATAATAGTACACTTCAAATGACTCAGAAAGCTATATCACAAAATAGCAGTGCAATATAGCAGTGAAGAGTAGATGACATAGCTCTATACCTTTATCTTTTGCTCGTTTCTCCTCTTCTTCTTTCCTCTTTTTTCTAAACTGAGCACCTGATAGCTTTGACCTCTTCTTATCCATTTGCGGTTATTTGACAGACCTTAGTGGCTTAGTGTGAAGATTCGTTCTGTAATAAATAATATACATTTCACTATTTAACCAAACCCAGAAAAATAACATTACATATGTTAAAGTATGGGCCTTTATTCCCAATAATATTAATCTGGAAGCATTTTGCATTGTTTAGGTCTTTTATGGGAAGGTTTATGGAAAATGCAATAGATGGTTTTTTATTAATAAAAATATATTTATTGATCTTTTATTATTTATTTTATTTTATTTTTTATTTTTATTTATTTCTTTATTTATTTATTCTTATTTTTATTTTTATTTTTTTTGCAGGCGCTCATGCCGCCCCTCCACAAATGCCGCCCTGTGCGGCTGCCCATATTGCCCATATGAGGAACCGCCACTGCATCAAGGACGGGGTGGAGCTCCAGAAAAAGAAGAAGCGGCGAGGAGACCCTCAGGAGCGCCCGGACGACAAGAGGCAGAGGACCATGGTTCAGCCGACTATACGGGAGGCCATGGCTGGACCGTCCAGAGTCACCAAGGCTCTCTTTGAAGAGAAGGTCAGTAAATTCAAATTAAAAATCTTACAACTTTGTCTAGAAGTATTTATAATCATTAAATTACACTCAAATGTCAGTCAGTTATGATGAAACGTAACAAATTTTTATTTCTTTTTAATTAGTTGATCACCTTATTTGTGGGCAACATGTTGCCTCTCGACGTCGTCGACTCCGATTCGTGGAAGGACTTTGTTAGCACCTGTGTCCCTGGCCAACACTACATGTCTAGGAGGACGCTTACCAGGCGTATTGAAGACAGGTATTTTTTGTTTGGCTATTTAAATTCATTCTTGACAACAGTATTTTCTTTTCTTTTTCTTTTAGTGATGAGCGATGACATTATAATTTTTTACTTTACTTTTGTCTTTTAATAAACTTTTTAAGGTTTGACGAGAAGAGGCAGCACCTGAGGGACGTCCTCAACTCTATACAGTCGGTCTCTACTACGGCAGACGCTTGGACATGTGCCCACAAGTATGTTTAAATTTTAATTAATTTACTTTTTACTTCAATCAAAAAGAAACTAATAAACTGTGAGTTTATTTTAACCAATTTATTACAATGCTGTGAAAATATAAATTACTGGCAGAGATACCCAACGTTGCCCGGGATGTAAGGGTGTGTCAAAATAAGGTAAAAAGATGAACAAAACTAAATGAACACATAAACACAAAGTTTTGGTAATTGTTTTTATTCCTTGAAAACATCAGACATTTTGTAGCACTTCAGTGTAAACAATGTTACGTGTTTTTCCATTGGGTGTCAAAACATAAAGATTGCGAGGTGTTCCAACTTTTTTGGGTCATTATCACCCATAGCAAAAGTCACACTCAAATGTCAAAATGCAAAAACTTATTCCTTAAACTTATATTTTAAAAAGTTCTCGAAAATAATGATTTTAAGCTTTTTTTGTGTCAAAATGCAAAAACTTATTCCTTAACCTTATATTTTAAAAAGTTTTCGAAAATAATGATTTTAAACTTTTTTGTGTTAAAATGAAAAAACTTATTCCTTAACCTTATATTTTAAAAAGTTCTCGAAAATTTTGAAAAGATAGTTACATTAGAGCAGTACTTAAATCCCGTGACTTTATGCCGTCATTCAAAACTAAACTGTCTAGTCTACCTACCTACTGTACCTACCTACTGTACCTACCTACCTACTGTCTAGTCTACCTACCTACTGTACCTACCTACTGTACCTACCTACCTACTGTCTAGTCTACCTACCTACTGTACCTACCTACTGTACCTACCTACCTACTGTACCTACCCATTTACTAAATAAAACTGTCTAGTCTACCTACCTACTGTACCTACTGTCTAGTCTACCTACCTACTGTACCTACCTACTGTACCTACCTACCTACCTACTGTACCTACCTACTGTACCTACCTACTGTACCTACGTACCTACCTACTATCTAGTCTACCTACCTACTGTACCTACCTACCTACTGTCTAGTCTACCTACCTACTGTACCTACCTACCTACCTACTGTCTAGTCTACCTACCTACTGTACCTACCTACTGTACCTACCTACTGTGCACACCATTAGATTCCCCGTGAAAAGTTATATCTGATTCACTACCTTAAACACTATTTGGTGCAGCCATATTCATTTCAAGAGAGAACAAACAAACAGACAAACAGACAAACAAACAAACTTCCTCTTTTATATATATAGAAGATAGAAGATAGATAGAAGATAGAGACCATAGAGACCATTCGACGATCTCCCAAACCTGCTCAACAGCAAGTCAGAGAATTTCGGCCACCATGTATCATTTACTAAATAAAACTGTCTAGTCTACCTACCTACTGTACCTACCTACTGTACCTACCTACCTACCTACTGTACCTACCTACTGTACCTACCCATTTACTAAATAAAACTGTCTAGTCTACCTACCTACTGTACCTACCTACCTACCTACTGTCTAGTCTACCTACCTACTGTACCTACCTACCTACTGTACCTACCTACTGTACCTACCTACCTAGCAAAGATACCCGGCGTTGCCCGGGATGTAAGGGTGTGTCAAAATAAGGTAAAAAGATGAACAAAACTAAATGAACACATAAACACAAAGTTTTGGTAATTGTTTTTATTCCTTGAAAACATCAGACATTTTGTAGCACTTCAGTGTAAACAATGTTACGTGTTTTTCCATTGGGTGTCAAAACATAAAGATTGCGAGGTGTTCCAACTTTTTTGGGCCATTGTCACCCATAGCAAAAGTCACACTCAAATGTCAAAATGCAAAAACTTATTCCTTAAACTTATATTTTAAAAAGTTCTCGAAAATAATGATTTTAAGCTTTTTTGTGTCAAAATGCAAAAACTTATTCCTTAACCTTATATTTTAAAATTTTTTCGAAAATAATGATTTTAAGCTTTTTTGTGTTAAAATGAAAAAACTTATTCCTTAACCTTATATTTTAAAAAGTTCTCGAAATTTTTGAAAAGATAGTTACATTACAGCAGTACTTAAATCCCGTGACTTTATGCCGTCATTCAAAACTAAACTGTCTAGTCTACCTACCTACTGTACCTACCTACTGTACCTACCTACCTACTGTCTAGTCTACCTACCTACTGTACCTACCTACTGTACCTACCTACCTACCTACTGTACCTACCTACCTACTGTACCTACCTACTGTACCTACCCATTTACTAAATAAAACTGTCTAGTCTACCTACCTACTGTACATACCTACCTACCTACTGTCTAGTCTACCTATCTACTGTACCTACCTACTGTACCTACCTACCTACCTACATACTGTCTAGTCTACCTACCTACTGTACCTACCTACTGTACCTACCTACCTACCTACTGTACCTACCTACTGTACCTACCTACCTACCTAATAAAACTGTCTAGTCTACCTACCTACTGTACCTACCTACCTACCTACTGTCTAGTCTACCTACCTACTGTACCTACCTACTGTACCTACCTACCTACCTACCTACTGTACCTACCTACTGTACCTACCTACCTACATACTGTACCTACCTACTGTACCTACCCATTTACTAAATAAAACTGTCTAGTCTACCTACCTACTGTACCTACCTACTGTACCTACCTACCTACTGTACCTACCTACTGTACCTACCTACCTACCTACTGTACCTACCTACTGTACCTACCTACCTACCTAATAAAACTGTCTAGTCTACCTACCTACTGTACCTACCTACCTACTGTCTAGTCTACCTACCTACTGTACCTACCTACCTACCTAATAAAACTGTCTAGTCTACCTACCTACTGTACCTACCTACCTACCTACTGTCTAGTCTACCCACCTACTGTACCTACCTACTGTACCTACCTACCTACCTACTGTACCTACCTACTGTACCTACCTACCTACCTACTGTACCTACCTACTGTGCACACCATTAGATTCCCCGTGAAAAGTTATATCTGATTCACTACCTTAAACACTATTTGGTGCAGCCATATTCATTTCAATAGAGAACAAACAAACAGACAAACAGACAAACAAACAAACTTCCTCTTTTGTATATATAGAGACCATTCGACGATCTCCCAAACCTGCTCAACAGCAAGTCAGAGAATTTCGGCCACCATGTATCATTTACTAAATAAAACTGTCTAGTCTACCTACCTACTGTACCTACCTACTGTACCTACCTACCTACCTACCTACCTACCTACCTACTGTACCTACCCATTTACTAAATAAAACTGTCTAGTCTACCTACCTACTGTACCAACCTACCTACCTACTGTACCTACCTACCTACTGTACCTACCTACCTACCTACTGTAGATACCCGGCGTTGCCCGGGATGTAAGGGTGTGTCAAAATAAGGTAAAAAGATGAACAAAACTAAATGAACACATAAACACAAAGTTTTGGTAATTGTTTTTATTCCTTGAAAACATCAGACATTTTGTAGCACTTCAGTGTAAACAATGTTACGTGTTTTTCCATTGGGTGTCAAAACATAAAGATTGCGAGGTGTTCCAACTTTTTTGGGCCATTATCACCCATAGCAAAAGTCACACTCAAATGTCAAAATGCAAAAACTTATTCCTTAAACTTATATTTTAAAAAGTTCTCGAAAATAATGATTTTAAGCTTTTTTTGTGTCAAAATGCAAAAACTTATTCCTTAACCTTATATTTTAAAAAATTCTAGAAAATTTTGAAACTTTTATGCACACCATTAGATTCCACTTAAATCCCGTGACTTTATGCCGTCATTCAAAACTAAACAAGATTTTAATGTATCATTTACTAAATAAAACTGTCTAGTCTACCTACCTACTGTACCTACCTACTGTACCTACCTACCTACCTACCTACTGTACCTACCTACTGTACCTACCCATTTACTAAATAAAACTGTCTAGTCTACCTACCTACTGTACCTACCTACTGTACCTGTACCTACCTACCTACCTACCTACTGTCTAGTCTACCTACCTACTGTACCTACCTACCTACCTACCTACTGTACCTACCTACCGTACCTACCTACCTACTGTACCTACCTACCGTACCTACCTACCTACTGTACCTACCTACCGTACCTACCTACTGTACCTACCTACTGTACCTACCTACCTACCTACCTACCTACTGTACCTACTTACCTACCTACTGTACCTACCTACTGTGCACACCATTAGATTCCCCGTGAAAAGTTATATCTGATTCACTACCTTAAACACTATTTGGTGCAGCCATATTCATTTCAATAGAGAACAAACAAACAGACAAACAGACAAACAAACAAACTTCCTCTTTTATATATATTTATTATTATTATTTATTATTATTATTATTATTATTATTATTATTATTATATATATAATATAATATAATATAATAATAATATAATAATATAATATAATATAATATATATATATATAATATAATAATAAGATAAGATAAGATAGAAGATAGAAGATATAGATAATACTACATTTCAATTCAAAGCATTCCATTTTATTTAAGGTCGTACATTATTTGGTGCAGCCATATTCATTTCAATAGAGAACAAACAAACAGACAAACAGACAAACAAACAAACTTCCTCTTTTATATATATATATATATATATATACAGGGTGTCCCGTAAGTCTGGACCCATAGGGAAAAATAATAAAATTACAAAATAGTCCAAAAATTTATTTATAATATATTTTTTCATTATTTTTATTATTATTTTTATTATTTTTTTATTATGATCTTACTCCGCTGGAGTTTTATTTGTGGGGCCACTTGAAAGCCAAAGTGTACGAGGTCAAACTTCAGAACATTTTCCACCTTAAAGCACGCATTGTGGAGGCGTGTCAAGAAATTTCTGCGACTGTGATTCAGAAAGTGCTGTCGCAGTGGAGATTGCGTCTTCAACTATGTGTGCGACACAACGGCGGACACTTTGAACAGATTATGTAATAAATTTTTGGACTATTTTGTAATTTTATTATTTTTCCCTATGGGTCCAGACTTACGGGACACCCTGTATATATATATAGTAGAGAGACCATTCGACGATCTCCCAAACCTGCTCAACAGCAAGTCAGAGAATTTCGGCCACCATGTATCATTTACTAAATAAAACTGTCTAGTCTACCTACCTACTGTACCTACCTACCTACCTACCTACCTACTGTCTAGTCTACCTACCTACCTACTGTACCTACCTACCTACCTACTGTACCTACCTACCTACCTACCTACTGTACCTACCTACTGTACCTACCCATTTACTAAATAAAACTGTCTAGTCTACCTACCTACTGTACCTACCTACTGTACCTACCTACTGTCTAGTCTGTCTACCTACTGTACCTACCTACCTACCTACTGTACCTACCTACTGTACCTACCTACCTAGCAGAGATACCCGGCGTTGCCCGGGATGTAAGGGTGTGTCAAAATAAGGTAAAAAGATCAACAAAACTAAATGAACACATAAACACAAAGTTTTGGTATTTGTTTTTATTCCTTGAAAACATCAGACATTTTGTAGCACTTCAGTGTAAACAATGTTAAGTGTTTTTCCATTGGGTGTCAAAACATAAAGATTGCGAGGTGTTCCAACTTTTTTGGGCCATTGTCACCCATAGCAAAAGTCACACTCAAATGTCAAAATGCAAAAACTTATTCCTTAAACTTATATTTTAAAAAGTTCTCGAAAATAATGATTTTAAGCTTTTTTTGTGTCAAAATGCAAAAACTTATTCCTTAACCTTATATTTTAAAAAGTTTTCGAAAATAATGATTTTAAGCTTTTTTGTGTTAAAATGAAAAAACTTATTCCTTAACCTTATATTTTAAAAAATTCTAGAAAATTTTGAAACTTTTATGCACACCATTAGATTCCATTTAAATCCCGTGACTTTATGCCATCATTCAAAACTAAACAAGATTTTAATGTATCATTTACTAAATAAAACTGTCTAGTCTACCTACCTACTGTACCTACCTACCTACCTACTGTACCTACCTACCTACCTACTGTACCTACCTACTGTACCTACCCATTTACTAAAAAACTGTCTAGTCTACCTACCTACTGTACCTACCTACTGTACCTGTACCTACCTACCTACCTACTGTCTAGTCTACCTACCTACTGTACCTACCTACCTACTGTACCTACCTACCGTACCTACCTACCTACTGTACCTACCTACCTACCTACCTACCTACTGTACCTACTTACCTACCTACTGTACCTACCTACTGTGCACACCATTAGATTCCCCGTGAAAAGTTATATCTGATTCACTACCTTAAACACTATTTGGTGCAGCCATATTCATTTCAATATAGAACAAACAAACAGACAAACAGACAAACAAACAAACTTCCTCTTTATATATATATATATATATATATATATATATATATATATATATATATAATATAATAATAAGATAAGATAAGATAGAAGATAGAAGATATAGATAATACTACATTTCAATTCAAAGCATTCCATTTTATTTAAGGTCGTACATTATTTGGTGCAGCCATATTCATTTCAATAGAGAACAAACAAACAGACAAACAGACAAACAAACAAACTTCCTCTTTTATATATAAAATATAAATATATAATATATATATATATATATATATATATATATATATATATATATATATATATATATATATATAGTAGAGAGACCATTCGACGATCTCCCAAACCTGCTCAACAGCAAGTCAGAGAATTTCGGCCACCATGTATCATTTACTAAATAAAACTGTCTAGTCTACCTACCTACTGTACCTACCTACCTACCTACCTACTGTCTAGTCTACCTACCTACCTACTGTACCTACCTACCTACTGTACCTACCTACTGTACCTACCCATTTACTAAATAAAACTGTCTAGTCTACCTACCTACTGTACCTACCTACTGTCTAGTCTGTCTACCTACTGTACCTACCTACCTACCTACTGTACCTACCTACTGTACCTACCTACCTAGCAGAGATACCCGGCGTTGCCCGGGATGTAAGGGTGTGTCAAAATAAGGTAAAAAGATCAACAAAACTAAATGAACACATAAACACAAAGTTTTGGTATTTGTTTTTATTCCTTGAAAACATCAGACATTTTGTAGCACTTCAGTGTAAACAATGTTACGTGTTTTTCCATTGGGTGTCAAAACATAAAGATTGCGAGGTGTTCCAACTTTTTTGGGCCATTGTCACCCATAGCAAAAGTCACACTCAAATGTCAAAATGCAAAAACTTATTCCTTAAACTTATATTTTAAAAAGTTCTCGAAAATAATGATTTTAAGCTTTTTTGTGTCAAAATGCAAAAACTTATTCCTTAACCTTATATTTTAAAAAGTTTTCGAAAATAATGATTTTAAGCTTTTTTGTGTTAAAATGAAAAAACTTATTCCTTAACCTTATATTTTAAAAAGTTCTCGAAAATTTTGAAACTTTTATGCACACCATTAGATTCCATTTAAATCCCGTGACTTTATGCCGTCATTCAAAACTAAACAAGATTTTAATGTATCATTTACTAAATAAAACTGTCTAGTCTACCTACCTACTGTACCTACCTACCTACCTACCTACTGTCTAGTCTACCTACCTACTGTACCTACCTACCTACCTACCTACTGTACATACCTACCTACCTACTTACCTACCTACCTACTGTACCTACCCATTTACTAAATAAAACTGTCTAGTCTACCTACCTACCTACCTACCTACTGTCTAGTCTACCTACCTACTGTACCTACCTACCTACCTACCTACTGTCTAGTCTACCTACCTACCTACCTACTGTACCTACCTAACCTACCTACCTACTGTACCTACCTACTGTACCTACCTACCTACTGTACCTACCTACTGTGCACACCATTAGATTCCCCGTGAAAAGTTAAATCTGATTCACTACTTTAAACACTATTTGGTGCAGCCATATTCATTTCAATAGAGAACAAACAAACAGACAAACAGACAAACAAACAAACGTCCTCTTTTATATATAAAAAAAGAAAAGAAGAAGAAGAATAAGATAAGATAAGATAAGATAAGATAAGATAGAAGATAGATAATACTACATTTCAATTCAAAGCATTCCATTTTATTTAAGGTCGTACATGGGGATGACTGTACACTGGATTGACCAGGCCACCCTCCTCAGGCAGAAGGCAGTCTTGGCGTGCAGACGACTCACCGGACGACACACCTTCGAGGTCCTTGCGAAGGAGATGTACAAGGTCCTCTTCGACTTCGCCATCGAGTCCAAGGTCTGCAAGACTACTACTGACAATGGCAGCAACTTCGTCAAGGCATTTAAGTAAGCAGATTTTTTTTTTTTTAATTTCTTCATTCAAATTTTTTGACTTTTAAATCTTTACATTTTTAATTTTTTCTATAACATTGAATAAAAAAATATAAAAAATATAATAATTGTGTTTCATTGTGCAGTGTCTTTGGCAAAACGGACGAGGAGCTGCCTGAGGAGGTCCAGGAAGAGGAGGAAGAAGGTGTGGGGCGACCCGATGATGAGGACGTCGTTCAGGTTGAGGATCTGGCATCGCTTTTGGAAGGTAAATTATGGATTATTTATTATTACTTGATTTTTTTTTCACTTTTTACAAGTCTTGTAAGGTATTTTCTTTTCACTCAAATATATTATTGAATAAATTGAACATTTCTTTTTAGCCGGTGCCACGGAGGATCCTGAATACGTCCTGCCGAAGCACACAAGATGCGCCGCCCACACCCTGAACCTAGTGGCCACCTCCGACGCTGACAAGGCCCTGAAGAACTCACCATCCTACAGGAAGGCGTACCGGACCGCCTTTGGTAAAGCTACGGAGCTGTGGAACAAGCAGTCAAGAAGTTCACAAGCCTCAGACACCATCAAGGCCGAGATAGGGATGCAGCTGACTGTCCCCACCGTTATGAGATGGAACTCCGTCTACGACGGGGTGTCCCGCCTGGTCGACATCTTCGGAGACAGGGAGAAGCTTCATGGACTACACCAGACATGCAACATTCTTGGGGTGCCTTCGTTCTCGTCTGGTGAGCAATATACATATTTGATTTTTTTACTTTTCTTTTTGAAAAGGTAAAAAGTAAAAAGTAAAAAGTACAATATAAAAAGTTTAAGTACAGGACTAAAATATTAACTATTTTTTCAGCTGATATCAACTTTTTCAAAGAGTATCTTGAGGTGATGAAGCCGGTCTGTAAGGCCTTGGACATCCTGCAAGGGGAGGACAAGGCGTACATGGGGGCACTCCTGCCCACCCTGGCCATCTCTCTCAAAATGTTGAAGGAGCAGATGGAAAGCAGCGATGTCAAGATGTGTCAGCCACTGGTATTAGCTGTCAGGGATGGGATCAAACGTCGGTTTGGTCCCCATTTTGAGGATATGGACTTCCTCCTGGCAGCTGCACTACACTCCAAGTTTAAATTGGGCTGGGTGAGGCTGGTGGAGGACGACGTCATGTATGACATCGAGGAGATCAAGGCCAAGGTGAAGAAGCAGATGATGTCTATGGTGGAGAGGATTCTGGCAAGAGCGGACTCAGGCAAGGACACCAGCAGCAGCGAGGGTGAGAATGACCAGGACAATGACGACTTCTTTGAGGCTCTCTACGAGGGCGGGGAGAAGACGAAGGAGACCGGGACCGAGTTGGTGGAGACATTTCTCAGTGAGAGGCCTGTGAAACCCTTCATCTTCAACAAGGACTCGTTCCCCAGCCCAGCGTTGAAGGACTTGTTCATCAAGTTTAACACGCCTATCCCATCCAGTGCCGCCGTGGAGAGGCTCTTCTCTTTGGGGAAGGACGTCCTCAAGCCGAGAAGGTCAGGGCTCAGTGACAGCCATTTTGAAATGCTAGTCTTCTTGAAGGGAAACTCAAGCATTTAACTTAATAGCTTTTTTTCATCATTTATGTATTGTATTAATTATAATTTACGTTAATAAAATTAAAGATTTCCGGAGTCTTTAATTTCATTTTTCATTTTAATCAAATTTTTCACTTATATTATATATAAGGACCGAGGACCGAGTCGTTCCTAGGTCCTATCTGACCGTCGGTCCAGTTTGAGGCAAGGACCGGGACCGGGACCGTCGGTCCTTTATGAGGCCCGGGTGCCCACCTTTGCCCTAACTACGGATTCCAAAAGTTTACTAACAATTGACGTTAAGCTAATGGGCCTATAATTGCTAGCTACCGTGTGGTCGCCTTTTTTAAAAATAGGCGTGATGTTGGCTAATTTGAAGTCTTCAGGAATAATCCCCGTTTCGAGTGACTGATTAAAAATCTTCGTTAAGGGGCCTACGATAACGTCTTTCAAATCTTTCAAATGTCTGGGATAAAAAGCTTCAGAGCCTGGAGCCTTGCTAACTTTTAGCCCATCCATATAATGCGCAATCTCACCCTTGTAAATAGTTATTTCATCCAAAATAGTCTTGCTACTAGGTGGAATGATATCGTCCACGTTGGGGACATTATTTACGTCTTCTACGGTAAAAACTGTCGCAAAAAAGTTATTGAAAATACCAACCATTGCCTGAGCGTCAGAAGCCAAAGCGCCGTTAAGATACACTAGAGGGCCTATGTTATCTTTTATCGGCTTACGATTATTGATGTATTCAAAAAACTCTCTTGGATTATGTTTACTATCCGCAGCTATAAGTATCTCTAAATTACGCTTAGCATTCCTAACTGATCTTTCAACCTGATGTCTAAGTTCGATATATCTATTAAAGTTAGCTGCCGTGCCATTGCGCTTATTAAGTCTATACGCTCTGTTACGCTTGTTTATGAACTCGCATATTTCCCTAGTCCACCACTTTGGCCTACCATGATTTCTAGCACACTTCGGCCTACGAGGAATAAACTCCCTTTCAATATTCATAAAACTTTATGTAAACGCCTCCCAATGCAAATTTGTGTCATTACACATAAATAAGTTGCGAAAAATGCTCTGTATGAATTGGTCCACAATTAACCCACCCCTTATATCTCCAGTCTAACTATAGAGTAGATCAAGTCTAGCCTAGAGGGGTCAGCCTAGAGATTCCGGAAATGGTCCAGAGCGGGCAGATAAATTGAGGTCCACAGTAGGATTCCTCACAAGAATTAGGTTAGGGCAATCTACCTTCACCTTTGTTAAGCTATGAGTTGATGCTGGGTCTTAGGCCACAATGTAGGCCTAACTTGTCTGACCCAGCTTAATTTAATGCTTATAACTTACTGGTGTAAAAACTCAATTAGTCACTTACTTTTTGTTATCGGAGTGTCTCCCTTCTCCGGTTATGTTTTCGAGAGCGCACTTTTCTGGTACGTCCTCTCGCCCCGTTCTTCGTTTTCGTTCTGCCTTTTGTTCTCCTTTTCGCGGGGCTTCTCGTACCAGCGTTGTCTTGGTTTATTCCTCGGTTGGTTGAGCGGTAATGTATCTCCACTACCGAGCACGCTCCTCCCACACAGTATATAAATACTAGTGTGGAGAATAACTCTGGTGAGCAACCAATTGGTTTCATCCACCCAGTTATTGACATAAAAGGAATTTAATGATTGTTAGATTAACTACCTACCTACTCAGTGAACCATTTTCGTTACCTCCCAACTACCCACTCATCAGTTTTCCATATAAGTTATCCCAGTCCACTACTCTCATCCTATCCGCAAAACTATCAAAATTAGCTCTATGAAAATCAGGGACTTCTATTACGTTACTATCCTTAATGTTTTCTATCAATAACTTAAACCTAAGAATTTGATGACCACTACATCCTAAAATCTCGCCTACTTCTAAACCTTCGACTATATTTTTGCCATTCGTCATCACCAAATCTAAAATATTGTCACCGCGTGTTGGTTCGGTAACTATCTGTCATAAAAAATTATCTTCCATGAACTCAATCAATCTCAAACCCTCCTCATTACCAGTAAAAGTCTTGTAATTAACATTAGGGCAGTTAAAGTCTCTGACAATTATACTATTCCGATTGTCAATAAAGTTACCAAGAAGTGAGTAAAATCTAGTATCGATATCGAAGGGTTGAACGGGAGGTCTATAAACAACAACAAAATTAAAACTAATACTACACACCCTAACTTCAATGCATATCGCATAATTGCTGCCAGAAAATCTATCTTAACCTCGATAGCCCTAAGGGAATTATGAATGTACAGCAAAACGCCGCCACCAAACCTATGTAACCTATCATTAGTAAAGAGTTTAAAACCCGGTATATTAAATTCCCCCAACAAGAACCGAGTCACAGTATTTAACCATGCTTTAGTGATAGCAACTATATCGTAGTTGCCGGAATAAATTATCGCCTTAAATTCGTTTATTTCTAATACTATGCGTGTTACAATAAAAGATGTTTAAGTTATTTTTTACCATGAGCTGGCGTTTTAAACTATTTTTCACGTTGGGCCCATGTTCCCCAGACCCACAACGTTTCAAGAAGGCTTCGACCTATACAGCTTTCGCACATTTTTGTCTATTAACCTATCTAGTCTAGCATTACCTATTTCATTAAAATGCACCCCCATCTTTTATAAAAAGGCTAGGATCACTGAATTCGGACCACAGCTTCACGAAGGGTACATTTTCCTCAGCACAAACCCCTTCTAATTTATTATTAAAAAAATATTGTTTTTGACGTAATCGTAAGACCCAACCCGTGCCTAGGGGTAATACCTAGAACTAAAGACCTATCTGACCTCGCCTTCAGGGACCTAATTAATCCCCTATATCTCTCCAAAAGGTCAGGCACTCTTGTATCGGGCCTATATGAGTCGTTGCCTCCTACCATCATCAACATCGAGTGACGGGAGGCAACGTCAATCCTATCCACTTCGTCTCTAACTCTGTCAACCCTGGCCCCTGGGAGACAGACCCTCCTGCTCTTGGTTGGATGCCATTCAACAAACTCTTTGTCCATGTGGCGCACTAAAGAGTCCCCCATTAAAATAGTTTCCCCCTCATTCACATCCCTTTCCAAATGGGTAAAAGGGTTTGAAACCTCGATAGGGGGGGGATTCCTATCACCTAATGTATGCGGCCTAGCTCCACCCTTAACTTCTCTAAGTCCCTCCCCATCTACTAATCTCGGACCAACCTTAACCCCTTCCTCAACTCTATCCAACCTTCTCGATAAGCTAGTATTGGTTCAGCTTTTGTCAACTGTAGCCCTACCCCTGCCCTCATCAAGCGTTGCAAGTCTTTCCATTAGCTCATGTACACTGCATTTTATGTCAACTATTTCCTCAATTAACTCGCAAAAGAAACGAACTGATCTCTCAGTAATTGCCATAGGACCACCGTTATAACCTTTAAATTCTGAATACCACTGGTTTACCCTACACTTAACACATGACACTTTCTGCGATAGCATCGCGCAGTTAAAAATTAGTTTATAACCATCACAAGTTTAAGTTAAATTAAGCTGGCACGCTATGAAAACTTCTAAATTGCTAAAAATCACCAATATTCAATTACTTAACTATAACAATGTGAATATAAATGTAAGTACAGGGTGTCTGAGAATTATCTGTACAATTTTTGGCTGTTATTAAAAGTCAACCATGAAGTGTAGAAATTCCAGTATTGTCCCATTTTACAGAGAATCTCATTAAGTTTTTTCTGATACCAAGTTTTGACAAGTTTTTTAGAAATTCCAGTGTGTCCGAACATTATCTGTACAATTTCATCTTTTAATAAAATTCTTGATAACACACGTAAAATTCTTAAACAAGATTATTTAGAATCTGTATTTTCAAAAGTTTCTTTTATTAAAGTAACGTTGTTACAAACATTCGATATGTGTACCATTAGTGATTCGCAAAACATCCAAGCGATACTCCAAATGTTGCCATGTACGCTGCAGCATATCCATATCAATTCACTCAATAGCAGCTGTGATTCTTGCTTTTAAATCATCAATGTCTGTCACCCGCGTACATTTCTAAAAAACTTGTCAAAATGTGGTATCAGAAAAAACTTAATGAGATTCTCTGTAAAATGGGATAATACTGGGATTTCTGCACTTCATGGTTGACTTTTAATAACAGCCAAAAATTGTACAGATAATTCTCGGACATCCTGTATATAAAACTCAAAACTTTCCAAAAGTAAAATTCTTAGCAGTATGCAAAAGTAGATGCAATATCAGAGAGCTCAGGAAATGTGTCCATTCAGTACAGAGTATTTTTGAATAGCAATACAACTTTAGATGCAGGATCTGACTCAGTTTGGTTATCATCTGGTGTTGGTAGAGATATGTCTGCAGGTGTAGTTGGTGATGCTGACAGAATTTGGGTATCATTTGGTGGTGAGAGAGCTCTATACAACTTTAGATGCTGAATGTGACTGGGTTTGGTTATCATCTGGTGTTGGTGGGGATCTGCTTTTTGTTGATGATGTTGACTGGATTTGGGTATCAAATGGTGATAATATTACAGATAGGGCTGTAGATGCTGTAGCAACAGCTGACTGGGTTGGAGTTTCGTCTTGTTCTGTTGTTGGAACAGGTTTTTTCCTAAGAACTACAGCTGCAGCCTGAAAGAGAAGCACAAATGTTGGGTTATGTGCATCATGTGATATCCAACAGTACAGTATCATCAGTATGCATACCACTAAGGAATTGTGCAATATGCATGCATGGTAATTCGTAATCCATATAAACTAGGTACATGCATGTACAGTATACACTGGCATATTAAGGAGGGACCAGGCCGTAGGGCCTTAGAGTTTTAAGGGGCCCTGAAATTTTTCAGATATTGCATACACACATATGGTATATATGTTTAAAATAGCAGAATTTTTTAACTATGTGAAGCTTGCATTATTTGATTTAGTAATATGTATAATATATATGGTATATGTACATGTAAAAGTCAGAAAATTTCTTGTCTTTAAATGTAGAAAAAGCATACAGCCCAGATGGTGTACCCCCTCCTGTACTGAAGGAGTGTGTCACCAAGCTTACACCTGTATTAGCTTGCCTTTTCAGATGTTTCTTGTCCTCTAAAATGTTTCCCTCTTCATGGAAACATGCTTTGGTTCACCCTGTTCCAAAAAAGGGGACCATTCTAATCCTTTTATTTATTTATTTATTTATTTATTTCATGGGCCAGCATCTGGAGTGGGCAAATTTGCCTTTCCTGTGACCCAACGTAAAAAAAAAAAAAAAAAAATGCTTACCTCCCATCAGTGTCAAAAATGCCCACTGGGGTGATACCATCCAATTCTGGATGGTATCCAGGATTGGAATCACTGTATATATATTATTTATGATTTTCATATGATTCAAAGATTTGCCCTGGGGAACAAAGAATATTATGCTCCAGGGCCCAAAAATCCTTAATATACCACTGGCAGTACACACTAGGGTGAGGCTGTAGCCCTTACCATGTCCAGTCAAGCCTACCTTTTTTTTCTAGTAGGGATCCCCCCCCAAATAACAAAACTGTGAAGTTTCAGCAAAATTGGACTTATTTACCTGTGGCTGGGACAATTATGTGCTTTTTGGGAACTTGTGTAGACCCCATTTAGTGAAATCGATCATAACTTGAGAACCATTGCACCTAGGAAGGTCATTTTGGGTGCAAAATGACCGGAAACATCATTTATATACAACCTTTGAACAAACATATGGTCTAGGGGGCTTACTTTTTGAGTTATAGCAAAAAAACCCATTGTACCATCATTGCATGTCAACTTACAAACATTCACTTCCCAAGAAATCAATAAAAACAGTTCTACTTGAATTGCAGAATGCTTATTATGCATATACACTATGTAGTACAGTACTGTATACAAAAAAATCACAAACTCAAGAACCACATTTCTTGAGTATTGTGCTATTTTCTCTGGTCTGTGACTCTCTCCCTGTCATTTTCTGCGACCTGTAGCACATTCTGATACCTGTCCTCAATCTTTGCTGCAGACAGAAAGTCACTCCCAAGTTTGATCCCTCTCCACACTATCATTCACTATTCTGAGGTCTTCAATCACTTTTAGAGCAGCTTGGTATGATGGATGCTCAGACCACTGGTGGAGAGGCAGGTCCAAAAATGATGTGTTCAGTCCAAGCAGATTGAAAAAAACCCATGAGTCAGACCCTGCATACTCAGCTAGCTGTAATGGCGCCGAAGTTACAGGAGGGAATTTGGGCTTTCCATAGCCCATTCCAAACCATTTCATGAAGTGTCTGTTGGTCCTGTTGATGTCCTCAGTTGGAGCTTGAGTAGCTCTCATTCTGCTCACTATCTCAGTCTTGACTGAGTCTGAGACTCTGTGGGAGAAAAGTGCCAGAGGCACCAATTCCTCTGTGAGATACCACAGATGGTTTTTTATGGCCTTGGTACTTGACCGTTGTATCTCTGTCAGGATACCTCATGATTTTCTGCAGGAGATTGAGGTCATTGACTGGTGCATTGCTTGGTGAGGGGCATTCCATCCACCAAAGGATGTATACGAGCAGTACAAACTTCACAAACATCACCAATTTGTCAACTTGTCCTGATGCAAAGACTGTCCCTTTTGGGAGCTCTCTCTCAAACTTCTTGGAGAGCAAAACCATTTTAATGGTATAAAGGAGCTTCACAATCCACCTGGCTTTGTGGAGAGCACCAGGACTTTGAAATACGAAGTCACTAGTGTTCCTTGACAGAGTGAGAGAGGCAAGGATGAGAAGCTCTTTGTAGTCTCCCCTGTAGCACAAATTGTCACTTGATAGCATTGACAATATGGCATCAGCTATTTCTGAGGTATCCTCCTCAAAATCCAGAAAGACAACATATGATAGATCTTTGGATGTGAGTGATCCATAGTTATCCCTGAACCTTTTGAAGAGCTGAATGTTGGGGCTGTTTGAAGTTTCGATTTGCAGTTTGTGCAATTCAAATGAAGATTTTGTTAACATCAATAATAAATGAAACTAAATTTAATAACATTCACCAGTTAATTTTTTTGGAGCTTGCTGTGTGGTTTACCACTGCTGCCTTGCTCCTACTGCACACCTACTCCTTCTTGGCAGCAGTGGAAGATGAGAGACAGCAGCTACTCCTGGGAAGATGGTCTAGGTTGTGGCCCAGCCTCCTCCTTTATAAACAAGGCATCAAGGATTGACTGTCTTGCCTTCCATTTCTTCTCATGAAGCATCTTCTCATAGGGGCCAAATTCATTTACTGTATACATTTTGAGATGATCACTGATTGGCTTAGAGGATGTAAACAACAAAGATGGTAGTGGGCTTTATCGTTGGTTCATTTTCACTAATGTTTGATTGATTTTTTTTCTTGAATGGTACTATACTTACTATTATACAGTACAGTATTTATTAAATGAATATTTTTTCATGTCTGTTAAACAAAAATCTGTTGGCTGAGGCTTCATTAAAAGAGGTATAATAGTACATGATTTTATTATGTTTTACTATAATGTGATAATTCAATTGTGTATCTAGATAGTAAACACTTACAATAAACAGTATAGGTTGATTAGTTAACAGTACCCTATTTCAGTTCGAAACTAAAACAAATTATCATGTGGATAAAGTTTCAGGTATTTTTTAGGCATTTGTTTATATTGGCATTTCCATGGCAACCACACATCAAAAACTGAGGACAACACTTAAAAATGTATTCACTGAACATTAAGGACTAATAAAAACATATTACAACATTCTGTACAAGGAGGGAATTAAAATTGTTTAAATCAGGGTCTGGCCACTTGCCTATTACTTCCCCTTCACTTACCTCGCTCTCCCTTGCTACTGCACCTGCTGCCTGTTTTCTTCTAGCCCCACTACCGTCTTTCCTTCCTTCAACCTGACCTATTCTTTCCAACACCTTCATATGCTCTTCCATTTGTCTCATTCTTTCTTTATGCTCCAGTTCCTGCTCATCTATTCATCCTTGCATTCCTGCAAATACACCTTCTAATTGTTCTTTCTCCACTTGCACTCTCTTTTCCCTCTCCCTTCTTGCCTCCTCTACATCACTTCTGACTCGCACTCCAAAACACCCAACTCTGCACCCAGACTGGACAAAACCTGATTGGGTCCCTGTTTGGCCACCAATTAGATTGTGTGGTGGAAGTTTGGTGGCCCACCACAAAATCAGGTTTGGGGCATACTCAGGCCTGCCTGATGACCTGGGCTTTGGCTGGGTTGACCCCCCCCAACAACTAAACCCCCCTACTCTGCCTGAGGTTCCCTCACACCTATTGGTGGCCCAGAAACCCAACAATAAGCAATCCCAGCTAACCAACCTGCAGAAACTACTGGTCCCACCAAAGTCCTGAAATGACTGGTGACCAAGTGACTTCTGTTACAAAACAAAATGAAAATCCAGCCACAACTTTTTCAATTTTACTGCAATATGTATAAGATAAACTGACAATTGACTTTTATGAATATAAAAGAGCATACAGCCCCCTCTCTTCACCCATCTAGCTCACCCTTCCCTTAGTAATATTTTTAGTTCCCCTCAGCCCTACACTTACGCACTCACTACCTTTCTAACCAACCTATTATCCCTTCACCCTTTTTATATTGACCCTACTCTATCAAGAAAAATTCTTTGGTCCATTGCCTCACTAATCTTCTTTCCTGATTGTTAATTTGTTCTAATTGTTTTCCCCGAGTTCTTCCTTGTTTCATTACTGTTCTGGTTTTGTTTTCTGAGACTTCATATATTTCCTTTTTTCATCCATATATATATATTTTTTTTTTTTTTATTTTTTTTTTTTAGTTCAGGAAGAACCGATTCGCCTCTATTTAAAGGGCATATCTCAGCGGAAAAACAAAGAAAAAGTGAGAGGAAAGACAGAGGAAAAAGAAAGGGTGGAGGGGACAGTCGAAGTGGAAAAAGACCAAGGATGACAAGGACTGCAGGGTCGAGCCCCATCATCCTTGGGTGCTAGGGCCGGGAGGGCGCACGTGAAACCTCCAGGAACAAGCACGTACAAATGAGCACAAAGAGCACTCAAGAGCACGAGCTTAGAACCCCCTTGCGGGGCCATATATATATATATATATATATATATATATATATATATATATATATATATTTAGGGTGATTCAAAAAAATCAAATTTTTTTTTTTTAATTGTTCAACTTGTATTTTTGTTTGCTATGACAAAAAAGTAGTGTATGCCAAATTTGGTGAATTTTAAATAAAATTTACTAGGTGCTACCAGGCGTCAAAGTTTCCCTTTTTTTCAATTTGTTTGTTTTTACAACTTATGATTTTATGTTTAATTGTTTATATTTCAGAATTTTTAATTAATGGTTTATATACTAGCTTGCTTTTAATTGTTGTTTGGAACTCGTAATTTTGATACCAATTAATCGATTATGGAAGCTAGGCCTAACTCACCATCACCTAGTTGCTCAGTTGGGAGAAGTTCTACGAGAAAAGAAACTGAAGTATGGCTAATTGGGCAGCCCTCTGCAGTACTAAAACATTCGTATTACCATCAGAGAAGGAAATGATGGCCCTCTTCATGCACTACAGAAATATTAAAAAGCGAGGCATTAGAGAATCATGCTACTCTACTGTGGATGATGTGCTAGCAGTTTGGAAAAAAGAGGAATACCAGCAAAACAGAGTACATGTAGAGATAAAATTCAAGGAATACTGAAGGAATGGCAGCTGCTCAAGAAAAACAAAGCAAACAAATTGAAAAGATCACAAAATTTAAAGAAGAAAAATGGAAAGATAAACTGGAAAACTTATTTGACATTGCTCATGAGAATGCTATGCAGCTTATAAAAATAATAAAAATAGAAGATAAGAAATTCTTGAAAATGCAACGTGAGAAAGGACATCATAGAAAAATGGGTACCATTGATAAGGCTGTTGCTAAAAAAGAGCAAAGAGCAGCAGAAAAGCAACATTATGAAAAGAGGAAAGCAGAAGAAGAGATCAAAAGAAAGAAGAATGAAGAGGCTGTCATACTCACCAGTACATCATCAGAATCAGAATCAGAGGAGAGTAAAAGTGATGAATCTGGTTTCTGTGCTGCACAACCTTCAACATGGAAAAGTAAGGTAGGCAAACGTAGAAAATTGTTTGATGATAAATTATTAGGAAGTCTTGATGTTGCAAAATTGAGTGACAGAAATGCGTCTCTAGTTTTAATGCCAACAATCAGACATCACTTGAATGGGGCATCTGCGAACAAATAAAATGCGTGTGTTTCAATACAATGACAGCCAATACTGGTCCTAGAAATGGTGCAGCTATTCTTCTAGAACAAAAATTTGACAACGATTTATTGTGGCTGGCATGTCGACACCACATATTTGAATTATGCTGGAAGCTGTTGTTTCAAAGTCTTTATCACCATCTTCTGGCCCAGATATAGTCCTTTTTAAGAAGTTCAGAGAAATATGGTCAATCATTAATAAGGAGGACTACGAAACAGTATTATCAGATCCAGATATCTATGAAAATATTCATGACATCAAAGATGACATAATTATATTTGCAGCAAATCAACTAGACACATTCCAACCAAGAGACGATTACCTAGAACTATTGCAGTTAACAATTATTTTTTTGGGAGGTGAACCAAAAGGTGGTGTGAAAAAACTATATAGGGCTATGGGTTGATTGCCTGTGCCCTCATCCGTTGGAAATTTCCAACAGACTTCAGTGGAGGGTTACCGACAAAAGCCCTATGCTTTTTCGTTAGAGAGTTATAAATATATAGGTTGTTAAAGGACCGTTTTATATTTTTAAAAGTGATTACGGTAATTTTAGCGCCGGGATTTGGGAATCCTTATGTTAATGAAAACTGAAATTGCCTCACCTTATTTTTGCTGGGTCTTTGTTTGCTTCGATGTAGGGCATTATGATCATTTTTGGTGTAGGGCCGCCACGATGGAGTTACACGGCGAATTTACTTAAGGTAATTAATATAGGCAGTCACTATATAAACCCCTGAAGGAATAGGCCTATCCTTTTATAGTCACTAGGTTTTATATTATAAGGAATTCACTCAGAACTTGAGGGAAAACTTTATACGTCTTCCCTGTTTAAAGCGTTCGCTGTAACATAAACAGCCCTGAGAGCCATTCCTTGGTTCTGGTGTATTATTTGCCGAACTAGCAAAATTTTTGTTTGGTCTACTCCTGTGGTAGACCAAACAATAAATTGGGTTTTCTTGTTGCTATGTGAGGCTGATTCATACATACAGGTTCTTTGTACGTATGGCAATTCAATTATTTCATTCCCAATAGGCTATGTCGCCAATCCCGAGGCATTTTTGTATAGATATTTAATTCAATTAATTAATAATTTATATTTAATTATGAAATAAATGTACCACATATGATACCATGTTGTGAGCGCATATAGTTTTTCCATATACTGGGGGGGGCCGGAGAAAAATTTGTATGTTATAGATCAAAATTTTTTGACAAACTGTGTAAAACATGTAAAAAAAAATGAATCAAAAGAATGAAGTAGAAATTTAGGAAGAGAGAGGTTACTCAAGACCTATTCAAATAGGAAAGTTCAAGAGGCCAACTTCTCAAGTTTAGTTAAAGTTATGTCAATCAGTTTGACTCCCTTTAGGTATAGGAAATTTATGGGATTAAAGTAAAGTTATTAAGCATTTTAACTTTGCTCAGTTTGTGTAAGGTTTATAAGTCACCAGTCTTAATTTTTTCTTGTAAAAGTTTTCTGGCTTTCAAAGCAGTCTTTCTTTGAGGCCTGTCTGGTTTAGTCTGAGTTACATCAGGCACATTGAGAGGTTCCTCCCCAATAGTATCCTGATCCATCCTTTGGGGTAATGGTTCTAATTTAGCCCCACACTCCAAAGGATATAGTAATGTGATATCTCTGGTGGTTTCACCAGTTGCTGTTTTCAGTTTTACAACCCTGGTAACTTCGTCTTCACCAGTTTTGAGTTCCAAGACTTTTCCATTGACCAATGTTGTCTTGGTGTCTTGTCATGTATCAACACAATGTCCCCAATTTTGACTGAATCATTCCAACTTTGTTTGTTAATTGTTTATGTCTTTCTCTAAGACTTGTTAAGTATTCTTCTCTCCATTTTGTTATAAATTGAGTTTTGATTTGTGTCAAATGTTGGTATTTTGTGTTGAGTCCTTTGTGTCCTATTTCCCAATCTGGATCCTCTGTACTATTATGTTCAGATTCTGGTAACATGTTTACTGTTTCTCCCTTAATTAGGTGGTTTGGTGTGAGAGGTTCTGGCTCATTAATACCATCTCCCACATAAGTTAATGGTCTGTTGTTGACAACATTTTCAATTTCTGACAGAATAGTCATGAGTTCAAAAAGTTGTAGATGTTTTGTCCCAATAGTCTTTTGAAGGCAGTTCTTTACAGTTTGTATGTTTCCCAAATTGAACCATACCATGGTGTATTAACAGGAATGTACTTCCAGGTTATGTTGTGTTTGGTTAAATGAGTTTGTACTGTTTCACTGTCACAAATCTGATGAATAATTCTTTCACCAGATTTGAAGTATGTGGCATTGTCTGACCATATAGTTTTGGGTACAGAATTGTGTGCACAAAATTGTCTGAAAGCAGCAATAAAAGCTTCTGCTGTCAGATCTTCTACTATGTCTAGACATATGGCATGTGTGGCAGCACAGGTGAAGAGTACAATGTACACTTTGTATTCCTTTGAATCCATTTGTCTCCAAACTCACATTTACCGCTCCAGTGTAGTCAATACCCGTGGTTTCAAATGGCCGAGTAAATGTTACTCGTTCCACAGGTAGGTCTGGAGGGCTTGGGGTCTTAAAGGGTCGTGAATGGATACGTTTACAAGGAATGCATGTGTTTAAAATTTTCTTTGTTTCAGTTCTACCCTTTGGTAGCCAGTAAGTTTTTCTCAGCTCCGTCAGGGTTTGTGGGACCCCCATGTGGTGTATTTTGTTGTGGGTATCCCTGATGATGAGATTGTGGTGATTTCTCCTTGGAAGAAGAATTGGGTGCTAGAGTTGTAAGTCAAAGTTGACTTGTTAAGCCTTCCTTACACCTTATCAGACCCTCTGTATCCAGGTACAGATTTAGATCCATGACAGTGAAGGAATACTTTGTTTAATGTGTTACTGGACCTAAGATACTTCAACTCCTTGTCAAATTCTGAAGCTTGTATCTGTTTGAGCCAGTATTTTGTTGCAGTTTCTGTTAAGTTAGAAAAGGCTTTCTGAGGACAGTGTTTGAGAAGGTAGCTATTGACAAACTTGCAGCAATAGACTGTAATTCTCAAGAGTTTGTTGAGGTCTGAATAAAGGTGATAGTCAAATATAGGTTTGTCTCAGTGATCTTTTCAGTTGTTGTAGAGTTGAGTGTGAGGTTAACTACTTTGGCTGGCCAAAGATCCTCACATGTTAGCCATTCGGGCCCTTCATACCAGATTTTATTTGTTTTCAACAGCTTGTAAGAGAGCCCTCTTGTCTAAAAGTGTGCAGGATTCTCTTTTGTTTTTATGTACCTAAATTTGATACCAAGGTTTGTGTTTGCAGTTTTGATTTCTGTTAGTCTGTTTTTCACAAATATATTTTTGCAAGAAGTTGTATCTGTGTTGGTCACCCATGTTAGACAAATTTGACTGTCTGTCCTTAAGTAAATGTTTGTGAAAGAAAGTCTGCTGTTTTAACTCCCAATGAGACAGTTAATAATTCAAGTTGTGGTACAGTTTTCTTTTGGTTTAAGGGTGCCACTTTTGCCTTTGAATAAACCAAGTTACTTTCATTTTCACTTGTTAAATAGGCACAACACCCTTAGGCTTGTGTGCTGGCATCTGTAAAAATGTGTAGTGTTCGTGATTTCAATCTGTAGCCAGCACATCTTGGTACGTAGATGTCTTGAACTTTGTTCAAGTCTGTGGCTAATTTTTTCCAATGAAGTTGGTCTTCCACTGAAAGTGGTTCATCCCAATCAATTTTCTTTTTCCATAAGTCTTGCAAAAGGATTTGGATCTTATGGTTGCTGGTAAATATAATCCAATGGGGTCGAAAATTTTGGATGATTCTGAAAGCACTTGTCTTTTTGTACGGCATTTGGATTTAAGTTATAACTCTTTGTGCAAAGAGTGTCATCGTGTTCGGAATTCTGTTTAAAACCAAAGCATTCCAAGTGTTTTTGTGTAATTGTTTGGTTCAATGTTCCCATTGTTGTCTTTTGTTATTTGTTCATTTAATTTAGGAGAATTAGAAAGAGTTTGTACTGTATTCAAACCTCCTACCACTTCAGACTAGTCAATACCCGTAGTTTTTGTGGAGTAAATTTACTCCTCCACAGGTAGATCTGGGGGCTTGGGGCTTTGAATCCTGTACTGTTTTTGTGTTGTTTGGCCTATGGCCAAGGGAGGCCACAAGACCCCTTTTGTTTGGTCTCTGGCCAAAGGAGGCCACAAGACCCTTGTTGTTTGGTCTCTGGCCAAGGAGGCCACAAGACCCTTGATGTATGTTGGGCTATGGCCAAGTGAGGCCATCAGCCCTTGATGAATATGTTGGGCTATGGCCAAGTGGCCATCAGCCCTTGATGAATTTGTTGGGCTATGGCCAAGGTAGGCCATCAGCCCTTTGATGAATTTGTTGGGCTATGGCCATAGGCCAGCCCTTTGATGAATTTGTTGGGCTATGGCCAAGGTAGGCCATCAGCCCTTTGATGAATTTGTTGGGCTATGGCCAAGGTAGGCCAAGGCCCTTTGATGATTTGTTGGGCTATGGCCAAGGGTAGGCCATCAGCCTTTGATGAATTTGTTGGGCTATGGCCAAGGTAGGCCATCAGCCCTTTGATGAATTTGTTGGGCTATGGCCAAGGTAGGCCATCAGCCCTTTGATGAATTTGTTGGGCTATGGCCAAGGTAGGCCATCAGCCCTTTGATGAATTTGTTGGGCTATGGCCAAGGTAGGCCAAGGCCCTTTCATGATTTGTTGGGCTATGGCCAAGGTAGGCCATCAGCTCTTTGATGAATTTGTTGGGCTATGGCCAAGGATAGGCCATCAACCCTTTGATGAATTTGTTGGGCTATGGCCAAAGGTAGGCCATCAACCCTTTGATAAATTTGTTGGGCTATGGCCAAGGTAGGCCAAGGCCCTTTGGAGTAGAGTAGTTTGTTTGTACGTGTCACTGTCTAACCATATAATTTTTGGCACAAAATTATGTGCACAGAATCAGAGCGCAGCAATAAAAGCTTTTACTCTCCGATCCTTGGTTATGTTTAGACAGGTTGTTGTGTTTGAGACACATGAAAGAGTAGTGTGTGTGTGTGTGTGTCATTCCTCCGAATCCAGTTGGTCTTCAAAACTTGGATTCACCACTCCAATGAAATTAATACCCGTAGTTATGAATGAGTAAATGTTGTGTATCCTACAGGTAGGTCTGGAAGGTTTGGGGTTTTGAAGGAATCCAATCTGTTTGCGAGGAATGTTTGTGTCTGTTAATGAAATCTGTTGTGTTTCTTCTTTTAAAAGAAGAATTGGATGTTTGAAGTCGTATGTATATATTTATATACTGTACCGTACGTATGTGTGTAAATGTGTATTTTGTTATAGGGTTTTATTTTTGGGTTTTGGATTAGGTTAATCAATTTGGCTGAGTAAAGATCCTCAAACGTTGCATTTGAGACCCTTATATCAAGCCTTGTCTATAATAGGTTGTGCCTATATGTTAAATAGGACTTAGAATAGGTTGGGCCTATGTCAAATAGGACTTGGAATAGGTTGGGCCTATATGTCAAATAGGACTTGGAATAGGTTGGGCCTATATGTCAAATAGGACTTTGAATAGGTAATAGGTTGGGCCTATATGTCAAATAGGACTTGGTGTGCCTATATGTCAAATAGGACTTGAATAGGTAATAGGTTGGGCCTATATGTCAAATAGGACTTGGTGTGCCTATATGTCAAATAGGACTTCGAATAGGTAATAGGTTGGGCCTATATGTCAAATAGGACTTGGTATGCCTATATGTCAAATAGGAATTGGAATAGGTTGGGCCTATATGTCAAATAGGACTTGGTATGCCTATATGTCAAATAGGACTTGGAATAGGGTCACTAATAGGTGTTAGGTGGGTGTAGGTTCGAATTTGTGCAATTGCTTTAGGTCTTTGTGATGTTACAGGTTTTAGTCGAATTTTGTGATGTTACAGGTCTGAGTCGAATTTTGTGATGTTACAGGTCTGAGTCGAATTTTGTGATGTTACAGGTCTGAGTCGAATTTTGTGATGTTAATGAGTCTTATGAGTAAGTTAAATTGCTGAAATAAATTTTATAACCTACACCACAGGTTCAATTATAAATTTAGTGTTTTTAATTAGGATAGGCCTTGAGTGTAAAGAGTAAGGCCTACTTTAAGAGGTAGGCCTATTATGTAAGGTAAAGTTAGGTGGGCCTACTAAATAGGCCTGTTTGTTGGGTCTACCAAGTTGGCTTATATTTGGGCCTATTATTTTATAGGACCTCAAATGAGTTAAGCCTGTTAAATTAACAAGGCTTAGTTTTGAGTTTGAAGAGTAGGACCTATTAAATAGGCTTAATGTTGCAGGCCTATTTTTTTAGGACCTAAAATAAGTTATGCCTGTTAAATGAACAAGCCTTTGTTTTCGGTTAGTGTAAAGGTAAAGGGATCGGTTCCCAGTTGAATAGGCCACCATGTGAAAAAACTATATAGGGCTATGGGTTGATTGCCTGTGCCCTCATCCATTGGAAATTTCCAACAGACTTCAGTGGAGGGTTACCGACAAAAGCCCTATGCTTTTTCGTTAGAGTTATAAATATGTAGGTTGTTAAAGGACCGTTTTATATTTAAGTGATTACGGTAATTCTAGCGTCGGGAGTTGGGAAGCCTTATGTTAATGAAAACTGAAATTGCCTCACCTTATTTTTGCTGGGTCTTTGTTTGCTTCGATGTAAGGCGTTACGATCATTTTCGGTGTAGGGCCGCCACGATGGAGTTACGCGGCGAATTTACTTAAGGTAATTAATATAGGCAGTCACTATATAAACCCCTGAAGGAATAGGCCTATCCTTTTATAGTCACTAGGTTTTATATTATAAGGAATTCACTCAGAACTTGAGGGAAAACTTTATACGTCTTCCCTGTTTAAAGCGTTCGCTGTAACATAAACAGCCCTGAGAGCCGTTCCTTGGTTCTGGTGTATTATTTGCCGAACTAGCAAAATTTTTGTTTGGTCTACTCCTGTGGTAGACCAAACAATAAATTGGGTTTTCTTGTTGCTATGTGAGGCTGATTCATACATACAGGTTCTTTGTACGTATGGCAATTCAATTATTTCATTCCCAATAGGCTATGTCGCCAATCCCGAGGCATTTTTGTATAGATATTTAATTCAATTAATTAATAATTTATATTTAATTATGAAATAAATGTACCACATATGATACCATGTTGTGAGCGCGTATAGTTTTTCCATAGGTGGAATCAAATTTAAACATCCAGCGGGACTTCATTGGGCTAGGTGGATGGCCAAAATTACATATTCATTATCATTTTTTGTTCAAATCTCAGTTCAAAATTTCAGTAAAAGACAAAAAAGGACTAAAAGACATCTGTTTATTTGCTACTTGTTTATATGTAAAGGCATGGTTTGCAGCTCCTGTGCCATCTTGCGCTCCTCGTCTTGATCTGGAATTATTACAGAATCTTGTAGTCTACAAACAAATAAATGACACAATTGCATTTGTTGCTATTAAAAAACTGTTAGGTCACTTCTGGTACCTATCAGAAGAACTGGTTGCGTTGGCCTTTTATGATGATGAAGTGCCTACTGAAACAAAAAACAAAATTGTAAAGGCCTTGCAAAATACAAAAGAAACTCTTCCTGCAAAACGGGCTTTTCTAGATCCTGCACTTATTCTAACGAAGAAATTAGAAGATTTTGTCACATGAAATACTCAAAGATTCTTTACAATAACAGAATTTAGTTCAAAATTTTTACTCAAAGATGCTAAAGAATGGCATAATGATGAAGAGTTTAACTCCGCTAAGAAATCTATCAAACAGTGGAAAGTCGTGAATGATATAGCGGAAAGAGGAGTAAAATTAATGGATGAATATAATAAAATACTAACACATGACGAAGATCAAAAACAATTCTTGCTACAAGTAGTGAAAAACTACAGGGCTGTTTACCTTGATAGAAAAAAGAAACCGATGAAGTAAGGACAGCTAATGTCTCAAATATCATGCTAGTTTAATTATGCATGCTTGTGGTTAAGGTAGGACATACGGGGGAGCTTTCCACATTAAAAAAAGCAATGCACCTTGTACTGTACCTCCTGGGTGGTGTGGAAAAATTTGACAATTTGAGTCATTCTGTCAATTTTTAATTGCTGGTAGCAACCCTTAAAAATTAAAAATTTGCTAAAATATTTTAGGATAGTTATTTTTATGCGGAAATGAACCATTTAAAGGGTTGAACACATTAAAATATAAAAAAAATTTTTTTTACCCCATATTTGAATCACCCTAATATATACATATATATATATATATATTTGAGGTTCTAAATGTAGTGGGGCTAGGCTGCTTTAAACCCTAGATCCATGTCCCAAAGCTGGATCCTGTCTGCTTTGCAGATAGCTGGTGAGGGAAGCTATATTTATGGGACTTCTTTGCGAGAGACCCATTGCCCACGTCGGGCTTGCATCATGAAAAAGAAAAACTATGGTATTTGTCATTTACCATTACTTATTTGGACTATAGTGGATTTAATTATCCCAGAAGAGTTCCTTGTTCCATGCACAGTCTGTGTGTATCATAAAAAACTCAGGGAACCATTCTGAGTTCATTCCCAGGACAGTTTAGGCCGGGCTGAAACTATAATTTTTGTTTGATTTTAATTTATCAGAGTGACTAACAGTTGGCTTTTGATATAAAAATAAGATTCCTGAAAAAAATAATTGGTGGCCACCAACGTGTGTCCAGCCACCCCAGTTTTTGTAAAAACATCTAATGCTGCACTAGCAAAATCAGGAAAATGGCAATATCTCTTCTTCTGAACATGCTAGAGAGATGGTTTGCATACCAAAAGATGCAGAATTTGATTTAGAACAAATTATTAAGAGTGGTATTTTTTCATAAAACCTTTAGTTTTTGAGTTATTTTAGAAAAACTAATGTTTTGGGCCCATAGACCCCCTTTCAACTGAATGTCAACACAATAAAACATTCTCAAGCTGCAAATTGACATGTATTAGTGGTTTTCAATCAGCAATCAAAATCAATCAAAATCAGCCATTCATTGAAAATGCTTTTTGACATTCCAAAATGCCAAACATTAAATTATACAATTAACAAATTGTCATTTTGTCATATTTTAGCATGATAAATAATAATCTAGAACTTAAAATATTTTTTAGACACAAAATCTTTCATTAATTTACATGATCTAATTTTGTTTCTAATAAGACCATCTCTACGCTCATGACCTACAACAGCCAAGGATGCTTCAGTGACAAGCTTGATGTGCCTTTCAACATTCTGACTGTGGCACTCGTGATCCAGTTTCAATGTGGTATTAATGATATCACACAGTTCATCATTACTGAATTCTTTTAATACAGGTGGAACAGTTTCCCATTGGGACATAGCAGACAGCTTGTGGTATGCAGAAGCTTTGAAATTGATGATTGGCTTTCTAAAGACCCTAACATTCTCATCTATAGCAGGATATTCATCAGTACCACCTTCATGATCCTCTTCATTCTCATCATCACTTTCAATTATTCCACCTGCAAAATCATTGCTACTACCAGATTCATCATCAAAATCCTCTATAACTCCCCTCAGACACAGAACTTTATTGACAGCACACCTCCTCACCTCTTCATCTTCATCAGCCAGCATTCCAACTAAAATATTTTCACCATGAGCAAAATAGCTGTTATTGTTTAATACATCATAACAAATTTCTCTAATTTTCCTGTCAGGGAATTTATTTACTCTTTGGATCATATTGAATAGGTTTCTTGACCCATCACTTAGCCTCTTATTAGCCTTGATATTGAACCAACTGTGAAAGTATACTTTGATGATGAATTCTACTATGATTTTGAGGTTCTTACTAGGTCTTTTTTGTGAAACATAAAAGCGAAGAATTCTACAGGCTAAGGTGAGCCATCGAGAGTGATTTAGCAGGCCAACTTCTAAGAGTGCAAGGTCTTCATCCACTTCACCAGTAATAATTGCCCAGCAGATGCAGTATCCATAGTATTGGTCTGTTGATAAATTATTGACCACCTCATTTGGTAGAAGCACAAATGCAGGATAAGGTATAGATTTGAAGTCCACAACATTCCATTCTGACACATCCCCATTGAGCTGAGAACCAATAGGGCCAGAAAATTTGTCTGGACTTTTTGTTGTCCCATCTAAAGTTATGAAGATGTGTCTAAGTGGCAATTCATTTAGATGCAGAAGACAAATATCCCACTGAAGAGGTTGCCCTAAAAACATTTCCAAATATCTGATTGACCCAAGTCCAGTGTTAGTATTTGTCCCATCTGCTTTAACTAAGTTTAATTTGGCCTCAAGTTCTGTCCCTTTAATGATCTTATAAATGCCATGAGCAATGTCAATGCCTTTGCCACTCTCCCGGCTAAAATGGTCGAGGTAGAAATCATCTGAAAATAAATGTAATTAATTTTACAATTAAATAAAAATGAAAAAGGAAGGAATAAAGTTAACTGGACAGTTGTCACTTAAAAAGAAAATTTTTTAAGTAATTGAAATATTACTTTATAGTACAGTAATATAACAGCATAATGCCTATAACTGTATGACAATCATTTCCATTTACCTGGCTCTCCAGTAATGACATAATGTTCCTCTAAGATTGTGGATGTATAATACTTTTCATTTACTTTGTTAACAGCAAGTGTAGCATCCTTTCTACCATCAAAGCCAATGCCAGTCACTTTTTCAAATATCACTTCTTCTTCCTTTCAGCTCCAATTTAGCTCTCTCCCTTCTCAACTTGTTTATGAAAAGTATTTAAAAAATATTGGCCATGCATTACTGCATTAGCATTATACAAATATACAAAATACAAATGTCAGTGTCCTGTTTGAAACTAATTAATATAAATACAAAATAGAAATTTTGACACTAATTAAAAATAATAGTAAATCTGGTGATTTATAACTTATAGCAGAAGCTAAGAAATGTAATATCTAGAGTGATTAAAAACATACTTATCAATAGCATTTTGTATGTTATCTGGGGTGATTACTCCAAAGTCCACCAATGTAGCAGAACTAATAGCCGCTCCTGCTCTATCACTTACTTGATATCTGTTAGGATATTTAAAGTAGATTTACATATCTATTGTCAATGAATAATTTATTGGTAATCTTAATCTCTTAGTCACAATGATTTCACTTTAAGCTGTATTAAAAGATTTATCTTTCAGCACTATACCTGTCACATGCTTCAGCTAATGAGTGTAATCTAGTTCTGTTCTGTAATGTTGAGACTTCTGGAACATAGTCTGCATCAAATGAATCATTACAACTGTCGCTATCTGTCAACTCAGGAATGTCCATAGGTTCAGGAGGATGAGGAGGAGGAACTGATTCTTTTGCTTTTTGAGATTGAATAACCCGTGATTTGAATTTTAAGTCAGTGGCTGTTTCTGGGACTTCTTTCAGGGTACAGTAACCATGCCTAGTTGTTTTCTGGTCCTACAAAGTGATTATATTTCATTACACTATAATGTATCTTTTATCTATGGGTCTCTATATGTAAATTGAAATTCTTACAAAAATGAGAAAATACTAAAATATTACTTATCATTAACATCATTAATAGTGTATTATTGATATTACTAACTTATTAAATGCACTTTAAAAATTGTAGCAAATTATTAATAATTGATAATTAATTAATATTAATTAATAATTTACAACTTGAAATTCAATCAACAGACCTACCTCATAAAACTGGTAATCAGATTCAGTCATTTTTAGTAAGTGCTTTTTCTCTGTATCTGCTAACAGTTTGTGATCATGTTGATATATGTCAAATAAAACGTTTACAGTTTTCAGAAAATCATCCAGATCTTGATGATATTTAGGTCCCCTTTTCTTTTTGTCATACTTCAGAAGGCGGTTGAATTCCTTTATTTTGGTTTTCAGTTGGCTCTGTATGGCATTTACTGATATTGGATAAACATTATATGTGACCCACAATTTATGCAATTCCTCAGAAGTAGCTCTCAGCACAGCATCTGTTTTATAGTCTCCGAAACACAAACACCTTTCAATAACTTGCTTCAATGTAGGCAATTTCCCTAAAGGAAACTGTTCTGCTGGCATAAAACGTACATCGCCAAGTACTTTAGCAACTGTTTTCCTTGTAGAAGTCATACTTTTTATTGCAAATGTTGAATTCAATGACAAATTGCAGTTGGAAACTTATAACAAAGGCACCTGAAAAAAAAACAAGTTTTCAATTTATTACGTTTAAAAAAAGTTCATGAAGCAGCCCCACCCTCTATTCTTTAATCAAGCATAATGGATGCAAGATAACAAGGAAAAGTCGTATCATGTGATCACTATGTCCATGTCAACATCCTTTTAGGGCAATGTTAGTAATCAAAAAGCCAAATCATGCTTATTTTAGAATTTCTTTTGTCACTAAGGTCTGTCGAAAGGGGGTCTATGGGCCCCAAAAATTAGTTTTTCTAAAATAACTCAAAAACTAAAGGTTTTATGAAAAAATACCACTCTTATTAATTTGTTCTAAAACCAAATTCTGCATCTTTTGGTATGCAAACCATCTCTGTAGCATGTTCAGAAGAAGAGATATTGCCATTTTCCTGATTTTGCTAGTGCGGCATTAGATGTTTTTACAAAAATGGGGGTGGCTGGACGCACGTTGGTGGGCACCAATTATTTTTTTCAGGAATCTTATTTTTATATCAAAAGCCAACTGTTAATGACTCTGATTAATTCTATCTTGAGTTTCAGCCCGGCCTACCATATATATATATGTTAAACACAGACCGTGCATGGAACAAGGAACTCTTCTGGGAAAATTAAATCCACTATAGTCCGAATAAGTAATGGTAAATGACAAATACCATAGTTTTTCTTTTTCATGATGCAAGCCCGACGTGGGCAATGGGTCTCTTGCAAAGAGGTCCCATAAATATAGCTTCCCTCACCAGCTATCTGCAAAGCAGACAGGATCCAGCTTTGGGACATGGATCTAGGGTTTAAAGCAAGCCTAGTCCCACTACATTCAGAACCTCTATATAAGTAAAAGACTCGTTGCAGTCATATCGGATTGAATAAATCAAAGAAAAAGGGGTAACTATTGTATTTTTAGCCAAAAAAACCAAACTTAAACCTCAACTGGGACATTGAGCGAGAGACCCGTTGCCCACGTCGGGCTTGCATCATGAAAAAGAAAAACTATGGTATTTGTCATTTACCATTACTTATTCGGACTATAGTGGATTTAATTTTCCCAGAAGAGTTCCTTGGTTCATGCACGGTCTGTGTTTAACATATAAGTTTCTCAGGGGACCATTCTGAGTTTGTATATATATATATATATATATATATATATATATATATATATAATATTTTGTAGATGTGTCTCCACTCTGTTCCTGAGTTAGAGGTAGCTGTTAGTTCCTGGGTCATGGTACAGAAAAAATTGGGCCCTGATAGAAGAGGGAGAAACTTAAAGGGCAAAGATTGGGGTTTGAACCCTTAAAAAGCCTCTAGCCACAGAACATGTTTTTTATTTTTATCTAAATTATCTGTTTGAAATGGGGAAAGAGAAAAGGAATTAAAAAATAAAAACATACTTAACAACTTGCGTAACATCAAATAAATGAACAAATAATTAATCCTTTATCGGGCAAATTTTTTGTAGGGTTAAGTTATGAATGCGTGTATTTGACAGGTTTCATCCATTTGGCAGTAAAGGGTTAAATAATTAACCAAAATAATAATAATAATAATTAAACCATACTTATACAGTGAGGCCTTGCATAACGAACACCTTAAATAGCGAATTTTTGCTTAACAAATTTCCTCCATAAGGCTCCATTGATTTAAATAACGATTTTACCTTGCAGAACGAAAAATGTAATAACACGTTTTCTGTTCAGTTGGAGGTTGGTAGCTGTCGTGAGCAGTTGTGTACAATTGCTATCAATTTTTTTAAAAATTTTGCTTTGCAGTGATTTATCATTATAATATCATTAATTAATATAGTGAATAAATAATAATTAATGCCTTTTAGCATTATTAGTGCTAAATAAAGTTAATTACAGTGCACATAATAAAGATAAAAAGTGAATTACAGTGAACCAAGTGGGCTTACGATAACACGTGTTGTTACAATAATACAACACATTACACTAAAAAAACCTTTAAAAAATGGGAAAACAAGCACAAAAAGGGTCAAAATTTGGGCTCTGGAATGAATTACTGAAAATCCCATTGAACTAATGCATTGCATAACAAATTTTTCAGTTAACGAATGACCTTCTGGAACGAATTAAATTTGTTATGCAAGGCCTCACTGTATAATAAAAACTATGAAAGGACATACATTTGTGGAAAATGAAACTAAGGCGAGGGTTGGAGAAGCTTTATGACAAAGAAAAAGGGGGAGGTCAGAGACTCCCCACAATGGTACCCAATCTTTTCTATAATTTGAATACGTAGTATACCAACCCCGCTTAAGTCTAGTTCTGGGAAAACTGGGCAGACTAAAGGGTTTAGAAAGAATTTTTTTCAAAGCTTTTAAATTTTTCCTTCATAAAATGTAATAAAATGTAATGCATACTGAAAGTAAATGTTGAAGATGATTTAAAAAAAAAATTAAACTGATAGGGATTTAAAAGGTTCATAATTCCAATTTTTGTCATTTCTTGTATGGTACCTACCAGTTCAGTTCACCAACTTATTTTATAGTACCAGTAAGTAGTCTATGTAACAAAATTTACGTAGACTACTGTACTACTCCCATACCATAGGGGCCTACTAATTAGGTCCATATGTACGTAGGCTGGGCTGAAACTCAAGATAGAATTAATCAGAGTCATTAACAGTTGGCTTTTGATATAAAAATAAGATTCCTGAAAAAAATAATTGGTGGCCACCAACGTGTGTCTGGCCACCCCCGTTTTTGTAAAAACATCTAATGCCGCACTAGCAAAATCAGGAAAATGGCAATATCTCTTCTTCTGAACATGCTAGAGAGATGATTTGCATACCCCGGAAGATGCAGAATTTGATTTAGAACAAATTATTAAGAGTGGTATTTTTTCATAAAACCTTTAGTTTTTGAGTTATTTTAGAAAAACTAATTTTTGGGGCCCATAGACCCCCTTTTGATGGACCTTAGTGACAAAAGAAATTCTAAAATAAGCATGATTTGGCTTTTTGATTACTAACATTGCCCTAAAAGGATGTTGACATGGACATAGTGATCACATGATATGACTTTTCCTTGTTATCTTGCATCCATTATGCTTGATTAAAGAATAGAGGCTGCTTCATGAACTTTTTTTAAATGTAATAAATTGAAAACTTGTTTTTTTTGAGGTGCCTTTGTTATAAGTTTCCAACTGCAATTTGTCATTGAATTCAACATTTGCAATATAAAGTATGACTTCTACAAGGAAAACAGTTGCTAAAGTACTTGGTGATGTACGTTTTATGCCAGCAGAACAGAACTTTTCCTTTAGGGAAATTGCCTATGTTGAAGCAAGTTATTGAAAGGTGTTTGTGCTTCAGAGACTATAAAACAGATGGGTCATTCTCTGTCAGATCAACCAAAAAAAATTGAAATTAACACCCTCATCTCTCATATTTTGCTGAAATTTGGTTTATAGGGAGTTTGTGAGCCCTGAATCCATTTCTGAAATTATAAGGTCAATCCGACCAACGGTTCAAGAGATATGACCTCAGGCAATTTGAGGTCACTCGCGAGGTTACTAACATTTGGCGAGCCATAACTTGGGTAATAATTGTCATAATTATATAAAAGTATATATATTTAGAATCAGAAAACGACAAGGAATCCAAATATGCAAGTTTTCGAACTCTAGGTTGAAAAATAAAAAAGTTACACTGTAACCAAAATTTGAGGTCACGATTTGACCTCTGGGGTATCAAATGAGAATTTTTTTTTTAAATGTAAAAAATGAAGGCATAGGCATTGGCTATTAGAATCAGCAAAAAAAAGTTTGTTTATGTTAGTATTTTTCATGTAACTAACATATAAGTGAACACCATATTCATAAGTTGTGCGTCAATTCTACCTATTTTTTCACACTTAAGCTCATAATTTGACCTATAGAAATTAAAATTACATTTTTTATAGATATAAAAAACAAAGTCAGAGTTCTTGACTAATAGAAACAATCATAAAAAGTTTGTTTATGTTGGTACTTTTCATGTAACTAACTTATAAGTGAACACCATATTTATAAATTGCTTGTCATTTCAAGGAATTTTTATATCTTAGCTATCAATTTGACCTCAAGCTCCAAGAATTTAATAAAAATTGTATTCACTGCTAATCTACACTGGCAATAATAGTTATAATAGTGAAAGGGGAAGACTAAGCTCACATGTAGCCTAAACAAACCTGTTGAAACATGTTGCTACTTGTCTAAGTGCAGAATCAACACAGATAGTTGCAAAATTCCTTGTCTACAGGTTAGTACAGTTCCAGCCAGCACTGTGGGTGGCTGGTGGGTATGGTGTTTTAATGAGCCTCAGAGACTATCAAGGCCTAAAATATTAAGTGTGTATAGCTATATATTTCTAAAAAATATATATTACCTAATTGTAAATCCTATATCTTTACAGATCAAAATACAATGGTTCGGCACTTGAAATACTGCCAGGACCCTATTCAAAAACACAAGAAACGCATAACAATCAATCTTAGAAAAGTGACTGATGTACTTGTTGAAAAATGTGCTGGAAGAGTGAAAAAAGACTCATTGTTGTGTGTGAACTGCTGGACACTGATAATGAAAAACCCCACTATACTTAGTACCACTGAAAACAACGAGTCTGAGCAGGATTCAAATGAATCATCTACTATCAGTGGCTTGAGTAACATCTCTTCAATTCAAGATCTGGACAATGACAGTGATTGCTTGATAAAGGAAAATCCTTCAACTTCAGTTAAACCAGTTCTAGCATTTCTGGACCAAACACCAGTTAAAAAAAGTAAGTAATAAATTAATATAATAACTTATACTTTACTACAAGGTCTGTTTGATCTACTATATAGCCAATTATATAGCATTTAAGGTACTATAATTAATATTTAATTACTAATATTCAGGTGTGTGAAACCTTTTTTTCTGTTCTTTTCAGAAGGGCTGTCATTAAGCCAGAAAAAGCGCAAGGCTCGTGGTAAGCTATCATCTGCTCAGAAACACCTGAAGGAGAGGCTAGAACTCAGTTATGGTGTTCAAATTACCGAGGAGGTAAGTGATACTTCAAAACCTGAAACTAAATCTGAAAAACATCTAGACAAATTAATTAATGAATTGAAACAGTCATTCCTGGAGAGCAAATGTCACCATCACAAACTACAAATATTGACACTCTCACCATACACAATTGAAAAAACAGCTAGTTTCTTTCAAACTACAACATACATGGTGAAAAGAAGCCATTCACTTAAATCAGAACATGGAATCCTTCCGAAGATTCCACTAATGAGCAAAGGAAAAGTGATATCTGAAGAACACAAAGATATAGTTAGAAGATTCTATGAGTCAGAAGAGGTTAGTCGTATGTGTCCTGGCCAAAAGGATTGCGTGAAAGTTATCAGTGCTGAAGGTGCAATGAAGGTGCAAAAACGATTGGTCCTCGGGAATTTAAGAGAGATGTTTGAACTATATAAAAATGATGAAAGAATCCCAAAATAGGATTTTCCACATTTGCAAAATTACGGCCATCATATTGTGTGCTTGCCAGTAGTGGTGGGACTCATTCTGTCTGTGTCTGCACATACCATCAAAATCCAAAATTGCAGCTGGCTGCATTGGGAGAAAGAGGTCTTTCATACAAGGATCTTATGGATTACAGTGTCTGCAGTACAGAAAGAGAGACTTGCATGATGCAACTTTGCAATGATTGCCCAAGAGAAGAGGGTGTCCTGGATTTTCTTGAGTTACTTGACAGTGTGAAATCAGCTCCAAATGAAATATCTTACAAGCAATGGGTGACTGTTGACCGTTGTACAATGGTTGATAAGGTGGAGCCACTTCATGAATACTTATCATCCCTAAGCATGAAAATATCCCGCATGGTTCGTCATCACTTTGTTGCTCAGCAACAATCACAGTACTTCAAGCAGTTGAAAGAAACACTACCACCTCAGAGCGAGGTAGTTATAGTAGGTGATTTCTCTGAGAATTATTCTTTCATTGTCCAGGATGCTGCCCAAGGGTTTCACTGGGACAATTCACAGTGTACAGTTCACCCTTTTGTCATCTATTATAGATCATCTGCAGACCAGGAACTTAGCCATTTTAGTGTCTGTTTCTTATCTGCATCACTAAAAACACAACACTATAATGGTTTACTCATTCATATTGAAGCTTATGACATATGTTAAATTCAGATGCCCACAATTGAAGAAGGTGCACTATTTCTCAGATGGATGTGCTGGCCAATATAAGAACAGATACAACTTCACAAATCTCTGTTACCATGAAGAGGATTTTGGTCTGTCTTGTGAATGGCACTTCTTTGCTACATCCCATGGCAAAAATGCATGTGATGGGATTGGAGGAACAGTGAAAAGAGCTACTGCTCGTGCCAGTTTGCAGAGAACTACAGAGAGGCAAATTCTTACACCAGAACACATGTTTCAGTTTTGTGAAGAAAACTTGAGCAAGAAGATAAATTTTTTCTTTGTAACTACAGCTGATTTGAAAGATGCAGAAGAACGGTTGGAACATCGATTCAAGGATAGTAGGGCTATTCCTGGAACTCAGAAATATCATAGATTTGTTCCCCTAAACAAGGAAGAACTGATGGTGTATCCCATTTCAAGTGGCATTGGAGAAAAGAAAAGAATAAGGAAAAGTCATTTTACTAATGAACCTGCAATGCTTGGTAACCTAAAATGTGTCAAACCAGGAGAGTATGTTGGCTGCATTTATGACATGCAAGTTTGGTATGGAATTGTGGAGGAATATTGTGAAGAGTTTGATGATTTCACTGTGAACTTTCTACATCCCTCTGGGTCATCATGATCAAGTGCATATTATTATCCATCAAACAAGGATTCATGTGCAGTGCCAGGACATCATATATTAACTGTAATGAGTTGTCCTACCCTAAGAGGAGGCAGCAGAATTCAATACATTTTTCCACAAAAAGAAATTGATGAGAGCATCGAGCATGCAAAAATTGTATTAGGCTAGCACATGAATCCTCTAAGTAGGTCTTCCCCTTTCACTATTATAACTATTATTGCCAGTGTAGATTAGCAGTGAAATACAATTTTACATTTTTTGCCTTTGTTTTTATATCTATAAAAAAATGTAATTTTAATTTCTATAGGTCAAATTATGAGCTTAAGTGTGAAAAATAGGTAGAATTGACGCACAACTTATGAATATGGTGTTCACTTATATGTTAGTTACATGAAAAATACTAACATAAACAAACTTTTTTTTGCTGATTCTAATAGCCAATGCCTATGCCTTCATTTTTTACATTTAAAAAAAAAATTCTCATTTGATACCCCAGAGGTCAAATCGTGACCTCAAATTTTGGTTACAGTGTAACTTTTTTATTTTTCAACCTAGAGTTCGAAAACTTGCATATTTGGATTCCTTGTCGTTTTCTGATTATAAATATATATACTTTTATATAATTGTGACCATTATTGCCCAAGTTATGGGTCGCCAAATGTTAGTGACCTCGCAAGTGACCTCAAATTTCCCGAGGTCATATCTCTTGAACCATTGGTCGGATTGACCTTATAATTTCAGAAATGGATTCAGGGCCCACAAACTCCCTATAAACCAAATTTCAGCAAAATCTGAGAGATGAGGGTGTTAGGCACTGGTTGATCTGACAGAGAATGACCCAGATGCTGTACTGAGAGCTACTTCTGAGGAATTGCATAAATTGTGGGTCACATATAATGTTTATCCAATATCAGTAAATGCCATACAGAGCTGACTGAAAACCCAAATAAAGGAACTCAATCGCCTTCTGAAGTATGACAAAAAGAAAAGGGGACCTAAATGTCATCAAGATCTGGATGATTTTCTGAAAACTGTAAACGTTTTATTTGACATATATCAACATGATCACAAACTGTTAGCAGATACAGAGAAAAAGCACTTACTAAAAATGACTGAATCTGATTACCAGTTTTATGAGGTAGGTCTGTTGATTGAATTTCAAGTTGTAAATTATTAATTAATATTAATTAATTATCAATTATTAATAATTTGCTACAATTTTTAAAGTGCATTTAATAAGTTAGTAATATCAATAATACACTATTAATGATGTTAATGATAAGTAATATTTTAGTATTTTCTCATTTTTGTAAGAATTTCAATTACATATAGAGACCCATAGATAAAAGATACATTATAGTGTAATGAAATATAATCACTTTGTAGGACCAGAAAACAACTAGGCATGGTTACTGTACCCTGAAAGAAGTCCCAGAAACAGCCACTGACTTAAAATTCAAATCACGGGTTATTCAATCTCAAAAAGCAAAATAATCAGTTCCTCCTCATCCTCCTGAACCTATGGACATTCCTGAGTTGACAGATAGCGACAGTTGTAATGATTCATTTGATGCAGACTATGTTCCAGAAGTCTCAACATTACAGAACTAGATTACGCTCATTAGCTGAAGCATGTGACAGGTATAGTACTGAAAGATAAATCTTTTAATACAGCTTAAAGTGAAATCATTGTGACTAAGAGATTAAGATTACCAATAAATTATTCATTGACAATAGATATGTAAATCTACTTTAAATATCCTAACAGATATCAAGTAAGTGATAGAGCAGGAGCGGCTATTGGTTCTGCTACATTGGTGGACTTTGGGGTAATCACCCCAGATAACATACAAAATGCTATTGATAAGTATGTTTTTAATCACTCTAGATATTACATTTCTTAGCTTCTGCTATAAGTTATAAATCACCAGATTTACTATTATTTTTAATTAGTGTCAAAATTTCTATTTTGTATTTATATTAATTAGTTTCAAACAGGACACTGACATTTGTATTTTGTATATTTGTATAATGCTAATGCAGTAATGCATGGCCAATATTTTTGAAATACTTTTCAGAAACAAGTTGAGAAGAGAGAGAGCTAAATTGAGAGCTGAAAGGAAGAAGGAAGAAGTGATATTTGAAAAAGTGACTGGCATTGGCTTTGATGGTAGAAAGGATGCTACACTTGCTGTTAACAAAGTAAATGAAAAGTATTATACATCCACAATCTTAGAGGAACATTGTCATTACTGGAGAGCCAGGTAAATGGAAATGATTGTCATACAGTTATAGGCGTTATGCTGTTATATTACTGTACTATAAAGTAATATTTCAATTACTTAAAATTTTTTCTTTTTAAGTGATAACTGTCCAGTTAACTTTATTCCTTCCTTTTTCATTTTTATTTAATTGTAAAATTAATTACATTTATTTTCAGATGATTTCTACCTCGACCATTTTAGCCGGGAGAGTGGCAAAGGCATTGACATTGCTCATGGCATTTATAAGATCATTAAAGGGACAGAACTTGAGGCCAAATTAAACTTAGTTAAAGCAGATGGGACAAATACTAACACTGGACTTGGGTCAATCAGATATTTGGAAATGTTTTTAGGGCAACCTCTTCAGTGGGATATTTGTCTTCTGCATCTAAATGAATGCCACTTAGACACATCTTCATAACTTTAGATGGGACAACAAAAAGTCCAGACAAATTTTCTGGCCCTATTGGTTCTCAGCTCAATGGGGATGTGTCAGAATGGAATGTTGTGGACTTCAAATCTATACCTTATCCTGCATTTGTGCTTCTACCAAATGAGGTGGTCAATAATTTATCAACAGACCAATACTATGGATACTGCATCTGCTGGGCAATTATTACTGGTGAAGTGGATGAAGACCTTGCACTCTTAGAAGTTGGCCTGCTAAATCACTCTCGATGGCTCACCTTAGCCTGTAGAATTCTTCGCTTTTATGTTTCACAAAAAAGACCTAGTAAGAACCTCAAAATCATAGTAGAATTCATCATCAAAGTATACTTTCACAGTTGGTTCAATATCAAGGCTAATAAGAGGCTAAGTGATGGGTCAAGAAACCTATTCAATATGATCCAAAGAGTAAATAAATTCCCTGACAGGAAAATTAGAGAAATTTGTTATGATGTATTAAACAATAACAGCTATTTTGCTCATGGTGAAAATATTTTAGTTGGAATGCTGGCTGATGAAGATGAAGAGGTGAGGAGGTGTGCTGTCAATAAAGTTCTGTGTCTGAGGGGAGTTATAGAGGATTTTGATGATGAATCTGGTAGTCGCAATGATTTTGCAGGTGGAATAATTGAAAGTGATGATGAGAATGAAGAGGATCATGAAGGTGGTACTGATGAATATCCTGCTATAGATGAGAATGTTAGGGTCTTTAGAAAGCCAATCATCAATTTCAAAGCTTCTGCATACCACAAGCTGTCTGCTATGTCCCAATGGGAAACTGTTCCACCTGTATTAAAAGAATTCAGTAATGATGAACTGCGTGATATCATTAATACCACATTGAAACTGGATCACGAGTGCCACAGTCAGAATGTTGAAAGGCACATCAAGCTTGTCACTGAAGCATCCTTGGCTGTTGTAGGTCATGAGCGTAGAGATGGTCTTATTAGAAACAAAATTAGATCACGTAAATTAATGAAAGATTTTGTGTCTAAAAAATATTTTAAGTTCTAGATTATTATTTATCATGCTAAAATATGACAAAATGACAATTTGTTAATTGTATAATTTAATGTTTGGCATTTTGGAATGTCAAAAAGCATTTTCAATGAATGGCTGATTTTGATTGATTTTGATTGCTGATTGAAAACCACTAATACATGTCAATTTGCAGCTTGAGAATGTTTTATTGTGTTGACATTCAGTTGAAAGGGGGTCTATGGGCCCAAAACATTAGTTTTTCTAAAATAACTCAAAAACTAAAGGTTTTATGAAAAAATACCACTCTTAATAATTTGTTCTAAATCAAATTCTGCATCTTTTGGTATGCAAACCATCTCTCTAGCACAGTGGTTCTTAACCTGGGGGGCGCCCCCCTAGAAACAGGAATTTCTCTAATTGTATTTGTTATTCTCTTAACGAGAGCATGGGCTAATATTGAGAATGTTATTTTGATTGAAGGGGGGCGTGGAGGGAAGGACCAATTCCTAGAGGGGGCATGGTAGTAAAAAGGTTAAGAACCACTGCTCTAGCATGTTCAGAAGAAGAGATATTGCCATTTTCCTGATTTTGCTAGTGCAGCATTAGATGTTTTTACAAAAACGGGGGTGGCTGGACACACGTTGGTGGCCACCAATTATTTTTTTCAGGAATCTTATTTTTATATCAAAAGCCAACTGTTAGTCACTGTGATAAATTAAAATCAAACAAAAATTATAGTTTCAGCCCGGCCTAAATTATGTAGACCATTATCTAAATGAGTAATTTCGATACTTTTAAAAAATAAGCCTATAGATGCAGAATTTGCTGAAAAAGTTTCATTAATTAAATTAAAGATAAATATACTGTAACTAATTTCATTAATTTTAAATTGTAAGCAAAGAAATCCATGGTTTTAGGTCATCTTTAGAGATGTATGGTACCAACTGTGAATTATGGCTGACTAAGAACTCATTCTTTCTTAGGTTTGCTGATGAAAGTATTTTAATTTGATGGCTGCTACACACTTACTAATTTCTATTTAAATATATCTGTAATGCATATAGAATAGGCTGGGTTGAAAATGGGAAATTTTTTATTTCTTAAAAAGTACACTATGAGGTGTGATCTAAAAGTTCCTGGACTGTACTGGCTTACCTTAGGTTCTAATTACTGCTGTCCCCTTTGAAGTAGTCCCCTTGGGAGTTGATACAGTGGGCCCAGCAATTTTCCCACTGCTGGAAGCACATCTGGAACTCCATTTTGGGGATGTTGTTCAGCACCTCATGCGATTCCACCTGAATCTCCTCGATGTCGTCAAATCGTCGCTCCTTCAGCCGGATCTTCATCTTGGGGAACAGGAAGAAGTCACAGGGGGCTAGGTCAGGGGAGTAGGGGTTGGGGGATCACTGCCATGTTGTTTTTGGCCAAAAACTGCTGCACAGACAGAGCAAATTTGGCAGTGATCCGCCTCATGTTGAGTTCCTCCATGAGAATGCGTTGGTATGAACCAAACGATAGGCCAACGATGCTGCAGATGTCGTTAATCGTTCGCCGATGGTCCTTGTGGATGGCCTGATGCACTTTTTCAACATTTTTGTCAGTTCTGCTGGTTGAGGGCCGACCAGAATGTTCGGAATCCTCAACCAACATTTGCCCATGTTTGAACTGCGAGAACCACTCGAAAGTCTGGCTTCTGCCCATGGTGTCATCACCAAATACTTGTTTAAGCATTTTGTGGGTCTCCAATGCAGTTTTGCCGAGTTTGAAGCAAAACTTGATGTACACGCGCTGCTCCTTCAAGTCTGCCATTTCTCTTCTCGCAAAAATCGCATGAAACCACTAACACTAACGCACAAAAATGCTTGTGAAAAAAAAATGTGTGTGTGTATGACTGTGTCACTCGGCACACTGCTTCACGATAAAGCTTTTAGCGCTATCTAATGGCCCAAGTCTGTACTACGGCCTGTTAGCACTCCACGCTGCCAGTCTGGAAACTTTTGGATTGCACCTCGTATGTGAGAAGGGTTTTTTTTTTATCACTTTAACAAAATATTAAAAAAATCAAGCATGTGCTACCTTAATAAATGCAAAAAACTTCTTTTCTACGTGAAGGTGAAAATATGATAATAAAAACCTACTCTAATAGACAGTTTATTTCCACAACAGTTTCAATGCCCACTGGCATCCTCTTCGGGTGGATACAGTGGGCATCGAAACTGTTGTGGAAATAAACTCTGTCTATTAGAGTGGGTTTTTATTATCATATGTGCTACTCTACTACCCCTATCACATGCCCCTCCTCCCTTTTTTACCTTCATATTATTATATATTACATGATAAATTTTGTTTAATGCTTGATATTTTTGTTTCAGATAAATAGAAATAATTTGCATTTGCTTTAATTATAATTTCAATTATTATAAATTACATATAATTTGATTTTACTTCTGAATATAAACTATGACTACTAGAAGCAAGTCCTCAAATGCAGCCTTTGGATATCCTATGGAATTCCCAGCAGCCATGACTCCTTCAAAAGCAGATGTTGTGAGACACTACCTTTTTGTGCGCTGTCGTGAAGAAGCTAGTGATGTTGAAATACCATTTTTTTTATGTCCATGTTGTTTTTTTTGTTGGTTATCTTTTTTTTTTATTGTTTTTTTTTTTTAATAATTAATATAGATATTGCCAATTTAATTATAAGGTATACTTTTGCAATGATATATATTATAAAAATAAATAAATAAATAATAAAATAGGCCATATGGTACCAGTATAGAATGTCCTTTTCAGCCTCTTTCTTGCACTGAAAGTCTTGTATCTTGAGATCCATTAAACTTGCGAGAACACTGGCTGGGAGCTGACTGCCCATTGTCCAACCTTTCCAGGACTCTCCCATCCATGCCTCGGATTTTGAATCTCCCACTTAACTATCCTTTAGACCTGCGATGACATATTTTCCCCCTGAGACCATCCATATATATATACATACATACACACACACACACACCCATATACATATATACCAATATATACATAAATACTTACATACACATATTTATATCTATTATATACCCCATACACACGCATACATCCAGAATTCCAGATACATACGCACGCATACTCACATATATACCTACACAAACTCATACACCTCTATTTCGCCTTTTCATTACCTCCGAGATCATTTAGCACATACAGTAATATCCATACAGCCAAAAGAAACCGATTAAGCACAGACAGAGCAGCAAAGCTAGTATTTATATCCCAAAATGCAAAATTCCAAGAAAGTGAAGTAAAACATGGTGCTACATTGGCTTCATCAACATCCAAATCTGCAATAATTACCAGTACCTGTGATATTGAAACTATATGCTCTAATCAATCTAGTGATAATGATTCTTCAATGGAAATAGAATCAGATAATGAAAGTTAAACAGCATTAGGTTAACACAAAGGTTAAAGAAAGAGATGAATATTTTTATTTTTTTTATTTTTCTATTTGGAATATATATATATATATACACACTGGTATTCTTGCCAATCACAATTATATATATTGTTTTATACCAGTATTATGTATTTTTTATTATGTATATTATACCAGTACCTGTGATATTGAAACTAGCATATATGCTCTACCCAATCTAGTGATGATTCTTCCATGGAAATGAAGGTTAAACAACATTAGGTTAACAAAAAGGTTCAAAAAAAGGTGAATATTTTTTTTTCTATCTGGAATATATATACTGGTACTCTTGCCAATCACAATTATGTATATTGTTTGAAACGAGGAAGAATATTTTATGTTCTAGTTAAAAAATATATATACATATAAAAAATGAGGGTTTGTTTTTCCTTTCTATTATATACTTTTTGCGTGATTCAGTTTTTCTAAAAGATGACTAGATATACTAAGTATAACCATATAAGCATGGTAGTATAGTAAATTATAGGTAATACTAATATACTTATTAGATTAAAGGAAGAAAAATATGGAATAAGTTTAAAACAATAAAAAACAAAAAAAAACAGACTATCTTCGTTTTAAACAAAAAAAAATGACAAAAAAAATGACAATAAAAAATGACTCTCATCACTAGAAGCTAAATCAAAAGGATCAGCAACTGCTAATGATTGTTACAGGGTTGTTGTAAAAGATATTGAAGACATTTGGATGAAATTTTCTTTTCCTACGATTAACACTGGTCAAAGGTATTTATCTTAAAGTTAGTTGACTAATAGAAGAAGCCTCAAAATTGAACAAGGTGCCATTATATTGAAGAAATGAAAGTTTTGCCTTAAAAGTAGCTCAGTATGATGAAATGTTTGATATATCTTTTTGTGAATGCTATGATAAGGGAATTGATAGGAAATCTTGCAGGTGTAAGGATAAAATAACAATGGCAGAACGGGAGTCTTTTGTGGGTCAAAAACAAAGAAAAGAATCAGTTAGGCCCAATTGATTGCATAGCTAGTTCAACAAAGGAGATCTTTAGCAAAAGCCCAAGAAGCATATAAAACCATCAACTAAAAGCACAAGAAGAAATGACTGAAGCCACCAATGTTTTACCATCGGAATTTATAGTCTCATCCCCAATTCATGAAAGGAAGTCATCCTCTTCTGTCTTGTATTGAACCAATGACTCAGAAGCAATTTCTTTTCTAAATTGGGCTTTGTAATCTTCAGTCAGTTCATGAGGAACAAACCATGAACACACTTTTGAGTACTGTATTGCAGTTGCTGAATTATCGTATTCATACTTCCTTCACTAATTCCTGGCTCCAGTGATAGCTCCTTGTATGTGATGTGCCAATTTGATCAAATAATGCTGTTAGCAAGTTGCACAGTGTGAGATGACACAGCCAATGCCAGGTGACTGCTGCATGGCTCATCATCGAAGCTGGCTCTCCCTCTCTCCAATGATCTCGCATGTTTAGACCAGTGTCCAACTGTGCTTTGATCAACAACAGCATCTCTGTAAACATTTTGTAGATGTTTGTGAATATTTCCAACTTTCTTTCTCTGCAGTTAAGAACTTGATAACAGCTCTCTGTTTATGACGCACATCACTGTCAGATGCCATTTTTGAAACTCATTAACCATCAGTTTTATACAAGGGTGTTTAAAAGTGGTTTTATACAAGGAGGGGAGGTTCAAACTGGAAAAATCTGGTTATGTGAAGCATAGAAAGTTCAAACTTATGACTCAAAAGACATTTCAGCCCCATGGCCTATTATTTAGTTAAGAAAAAAGGGTGGGGGTGAAATATATTGAGTTCCCCTAGTACAATAGTACATAAATAAAACCAGCAAAATAATTATAGAAAATAGAAAACAATTATATAATTACAGGTATCCCCCACTTAATGTGGCTCCATACAATGTTGTTTCATTATTACACAGTTTAAAAAATATTCAATTTTTTTATTTTTATTTTAAAAAAATTAAAAATTATTTTTTTGTAGCTCAGCATAAATGCAACACAGTAATGCATTAAAAAAACCAGTACTGCTGCAGTGGCTGAGTAGGCTGTAGTTCTCAAGCATCTGTATCTTCAAGCCACTGAGCACCCTTTCACGTTTATGGGTTCATGATAGTCAAAAGATTGGGCAAGGGGATAGTTTCCTCAGGTATCTGGTAGTCTCTCTCATGTCAGCTGTTTGTTTCTGGGAGATTATTCAGGTCCAACTTACACATTAACTGTCAAAGACTTCCCAAAATTCTATTCATTAAATCCTCAATTCCACTAGGCAACAGACCCAACCACTCAAGAGTCCAAGAAAAGAACTGGAATTCTAAGGCAAACCTAATAGAAATAACTAATCTATGTTTTTTCTCTCTATTATGTTTGGAATGAACACAATTATTCAGTATAAAAGTATAAAAAACACAAACACTGGCAATGAGTCACAACAAAACCTCTGGAAAACAAATAACAATTAGTGAGATTTGGCAGAAATAATAGAAAGCAAGTGGAAGACAAGTACCAGAAATTACTTTTACCGAATGTGAACCTTTGTCCCAGCCCAACTACTCTCCAAACTTGACCCTGTAACCTGAGTTTTTGTTATACAAAGCAGATATCTAGTTAGTAGTTTTAGGGTCACAAGCCTGATTCCAGTGGCCAACTGTGATTGACACAACCTCAATGGACTTAGGTAGCTCCAACTGGGTTGGAGACACAAGGTAGCTCCAACTGGGTTGGAGACACAATCCAAGCCTGATGAGTCTGTACTAGTTGAGTTGAGCCCCAGTTGGTTGCCCAGACAACACAAGGTTATTAGTTACATGCACTGGATACAATTAATAAAAAATAATAAAACAATAGACAATTAACACATTCCATGCAATCTGACCCACCAATGGGACAAATTGGGGCAAATTTGTCCCACTGGTGGGTCCAACTGCATGGAATGTGTTCATCAACAAACATTAACTGGAATCACGACTTTATAATTAATCACTGGAAAGCATAAATTACTCATGAAATCAATACACACAAATAATAAATAACCAAAATACAGGCTGACCTTGCAAATTTATATCTCAGAACTCAGTTTTTCTGAAAATCCATGCATTTTTCCATGCATTCCTCAATAATGATTGATAGTGGCTACCCTATGCTGACTGATGAAGAAATTGTGGCAAAAGCAGCAGGACAAGAACCAGACTCCTCCTCAGAGTCTGAAGTTGAACTGGAAGAGGAGCTTACCATCCTCATGGTAACTAACAGGGAAGCATCTAATGCAGTCACAAAACTTATGTACTGGTTTCAGCAGCATGAGTCTACTACTACAGCATAGTTGTGGAGTCATACAACTACAAGAAGACATTGAAAAAGCCTGTAGCACTGAAATCAGGCAGTCAACAATTCTAGAGTGCTGGAGGAAAATGTCTTCCAAATCTATGATCGCACTTCACCATCACACTTAGAAGACCCTGTAGAAGAACTCTTACCATCTTCAACACCCTCCACCTCATCTACTCAACATTAAAATGGTAAATTTATAGTATTACACCCATCTCCCTTTGGAGGTGAAATTTATGTTTTTCCTATGGTTTTTGATGTGCTTTGAACGAATCTGACCTTCAAAACCGTCGGAAATGACTCGTTTTTGAGATAACCCCCCTCCCCCAGCCGGCAATCGAAAACGAGTCATTTCGACGGTTTTGAAGGTCAGATTCGTTTAAAACATCAAAAACCATAGGAAAAACATAAATTTCACCTTCAAAATTGACCTGACCTAACCTAACCTAACCTAACCTAACATATCATAACCTAAATCACTTATAGTCTTGTAGGCAGCCCAGGAATCACTATAAATCACAGAGCCAGGCCTAATGTACTTCTGAATGAGTGGAATGAGTGTTCCATTCCGGTACGAAAGTAATTCAAATTCGAAATGGATGGAGCACAGTGATTGGGCAAACATGTAATGAACACACAAACGAACACACAAACGAACGTACGAACACACACTAGATACACCAAAAAAATGTTTATATCTCGAAAACGAAGCATTTGCGATGGAAACGCTATAGAAGGAAAGTGTCTTAGAATTAAAAAATCTACTTAATGAACATATAATAATTGCTGGACGTTAGACGGGTGTAGTACTATAATAATACCATTAAAACTTCAGAAGATCACCCAAACAGCTCAACTTCTTTTGCTGAACAAGAAAACATATGGTATATTTGTAAGTGTGAAACAATAAAGATTTATATTATACAATTAGATTTAGCTTTTTAGCATATTTTCCTATGTTTTTAATATTTATTCCGCAAATCCGTGACTTTCAGTAAGTTGGGCATGGTGGGATACCAATTAGCATGAATTTGTGAGGTCAACCTGTAGAAGTAATAAATATAAACATTGACAATTATGGCAAACATATCTCACGTAAATTAATCAACCTATAAGCAGTGCCAAACAAACATGGGGGCAAAACCCAAAACTCTGGAATAACATGACTGGTGTCGTATAATAATAATAATAGGTTCTGTAGCAAGTTAATGAATGGATCACAGAAGAACTGGAATTGGTTAAAGGAAACCCAGGGCTCAAGGGTCTGGTGTCTGATTCTAACCTGGCTAAACTTATTACACCTATCTCTACTCATTCACAATTTCAAAAACATATATATATACACACCGTATATATATTTAATAATAATGATAGTGAAATACAAATGACCCCCCCCATAATTTAACTAGAAACAAGAATTATGAACAAGTTTTTCTTCCTATCACACACTAGCAAAGAATTAGTCAGAACAATTAACACCCTACCTTTAAAGGCTTTCCAAAAGACTTCCTTGGGTTCCAACAGGACAATGTCTATTTTTAGGCTTATAAACAGTAATAGCTTATCAATATTGTGCTCTAGTTTCATAACCTTTTAATAGACCTTTCCAACAGCAATTATGGTATCTTCTAGGTTCCAGGATCACACAATGTCCAGAGCAGTTACAATCAGGATATTTTTTTAAATATCAGGCCTACTAACTAGTCTTTTATGGGGAGAGAAAAACTTGAGAAGAACCAGATAGGACCCTATATGCCCACTGCAGTGGTTGGCATGCCAGTCACTACAAGCAGCTAATCAGCACATGCCATTTAAGGGACATGTCTCTCTGCCAATCACCAACCTCGTTACTCTGAGAAATGGGTCATTCCAGGACAAATCAGGCATTGCCTGAAACCACACCGACTTAGATTTTGCTTAAAATTGCTATACAGGGTTGTTTACGCTGAAAAACACTTTTTTTTTTTTTTTTTCCATCATTTTGTACCTCAATTACTCTTCTATATGACTTAGTCAATGACATTGTATATTTTTACCTCTAAGTTGTGTATTTTTCAGGGTTGGCAAAAACCTAGGTTTTTCACGAAAAACCCAACCCAACTGGGTTTTTGCTGTTTTTTTTTTGTTTTTGATGGTTGAAATTTTTTTAGAAACGTTTGATAATTATGTAGTGCCTAAATATCTATTATTTATTCTCTAATTACAATATATTATAAAAAGACATCTTTATTTCACAAAGTTCAGATATGAGAGAGAATGACATATTAGAATTTTCTCCATTTTAATTTTAGATCCTTTATTTCTTAACAGCAGATTTCAGCTTTATTTAGACCTAACTCAATTTAAATTTTTAAGATGCCAAAGAGTTATAGAGGTGGAAGATCTAAGCTAGTGAATGGGACGAGGTGACTTTATTAAGTGATCAGCCAACTAGAGTACTATGCAATTATTGCAAAGAAAGTATCACTCAAAAAATTGAGAGAGTGAAACATCATCTAGAGAAATGCAGTAAAAGAAAAGTGGAATGTTTTGAAAATGAGGCAAGAGGTATGCCAAGACTCAAATTTGGAGCATCAGTTGAAACTGATTCACTTCCTCCAACTTTGGCTTCTGGCAAAGATGATCCAAAGATTATAAGTTAAAATGTGCCTGAAATGAGTGACACCAATGCAGGTTCTTCATCATCCACATTCTGTCATTCAACACCAATAGAGCATGATAAAAGGCAAAGATCAATTACACCATTTGTGGTAAGAATAACTGTGGACCAAAAGGAAGAATTAGATTTACAAGTTGCAAGGTTCTTTTTTTCAGCTAACATACGGTACCCTTCAACATTTTAGAAAATAAAGAATTTATAAAATTAATCAAAGGTCTAAGATCAGGATATGAACCACCAAACAGGAAAGGGTTGGCATCTGATCTGTTAATAAAAATTAATGATGAAGTAATCCATGAAATGAAGAATGACCTTAATCTTGATGATTGTACCATTACCCTTATACAAGATCTACAGATCTACAGAAGCTAAGGCTAACAAAGACCCTAAGATCCACTCTAAGGTTAGCCCAAGAGAAAGGAAAGAGTAGGGGGTTAAGAGAAGAGAATAAGGGGTTAAGTGAGGAGGAATACCTATCACTCGTGGGTTAACATTCATTCAGAAAGAGAAAAAAGACTCACCATCATCATCCACCAGCCACTGCCGACAAGTCAGAAAAATAGTTGGAGAGAATAGGAGAGGGGTGAAAGATGAAAAGAAGTAAAATAAGAACGCTTACAAACCATGCAAACACAGTCTTAACTCAGTCATACCATGCAAACTACAAACATGCAAGAAAAGTGTGTTACAGACATGCAAAGTAAGGAAAGGATAAAAAAAAAAAAAAAAAATAGGTAAAGTTAAACAAAAAGTGGGTTAATTTACGCTATGAGCTAAGTCTAAGCTAGTCTAATTTTTTTAATTTTTTTATTGCTGGCATTACATGCTGGCATTAATCGTCAACAGACTCAACTCACCCCCCCCCCCCCCCCCAGAGCTCCTGTTGCTAATTGTTTTTTTTATATTTTAAACACATTAATATTTATAAAATGTCTGTCAAGACAGTTCTTAAACACATTAATGCTAGTAGAGTTCACGACGGGTGTGGGAAGATTATTCCATTTATCAATTACTTTAAACGTAAAGAAGTTTTTAGCGATATTAGTAATGAAACGTCTGCCACACAACTTAAACCCATTATTACGAGTATTACTATTATCGAAAGTGAACAATTTGTCAAAATTTATATTATTGATGTTATTAACGATTTTGAAAACTTCAATAAGCTCCCCCCTTAATCTCCTAGTTTCGAGTGAATACAGGTCTAACTCTTTAATCCTATCTTCATAAGGCTTGTTGCGCAATGACGGAATTAGTTTCGTGGCATGACGCTGAACCCTTTCTAACCTATCAATATCCTCACGCAAGTATGGGCACCAAAACTGAATGGCATATTCTAAATGAGGCCTGACTAGGGACTTGTAAAGGGGCAATATAATATCCTTCGATTTAAATTCGAAATTACTTACTATGAAGCCTAACATCCTATTAGCTTTTGCGCAAGACTCCAGGCACTGGTTCCTAACCTTTAAATCCTTAGATACGTATACGCCTAAATCTACTTCCTCGTCAATGCTCGCCAGTCCCTATCATCCATCATGTACGTGTAATTATTGTCACGAGAACCTATATGCAAAACTTTACATTTGTCTATGTTAAATTGTATCAGGCGTTTCATTACTAATATCGCTAAAAACTTCTTTACATTTAAAGTAATTGATAAATGGAATAATCTTCCCACACCCGTCGTGAACTCTACTAGCATTAATGTGTTTAAGAACTGTCTTGACAGACATTTTATAAATATTAATGTGTTTAAAATATAAAAAAAACAATTAGCAACAGGAGCTCTGGGGGGGGGGGGGTGAGTTGAGTCTGTTGACGATTAATGCCAGCTTGTGACATGCCAGTGTGTAATGCCAGCAATAAAAAAATTAAAAAAATTAGACTAGCTTAGACTTAGCTCATATCGTAAATTAACCCACTTTTTGTTTAACTTTACCTTTTTTTTTTTTTAATCCTTTCCTTACTTTGCATGTCTGTAACACACTTTTCTTGCATGTTTGTAGTTTGCATGGTATGACTGTGAGTTAAGACTGTGTTTGCATGGTTTGTAAGCGTTCTTATTTTACTTCTTTTCATCTTTCACCCCTCTCCTATTCTCTCCAACTATTTTTCTGACTTGTCGGCAGTGGCTGGTGGATGATGATGGTGAGTCTTTTTTCTCTTTCTGAATGAATGTTAACCCACGAGTGATAGGTATTCCTCCTCACTTAACCCCTTATTCTCTTCTCTTAACCCCCTACTCTTTCCTTTCTCTTGGGCTAACCTTAGAGTGGATCTTAGGGTCTTTGTTAGCCTTAGCTTCTGTAGATCTGTAGATCTTGTATTAGGGTAATGGTACAATCATCAAGATTAAGGTCATTCTTCATTTCATGGATTACTTCATCATTAATTTTTATTAACAGATCAGATGCCAACCCTTTCCTGTTTGGTGGTTCATATCCTGATCTTAGACCTTTGATTAATTTTATAAATTCTTTATTTTCTAAAATGTTGAAGGGTACCGTATGTTAGCTGAAAAAAAGAACCTTGCAACTTGTAAATCTAATTCTTCCTTTTGGTCCACAGTTATTCTTACCACAAATGGTGTAATTGATCTTTGCCTTTTATCATGCTCTATTGGTGTTGAATGACAGAATGTGGATGATGAAGAACCTGCATTGGTGTCACTCATTTCAGGCACATTTTAACTTATAATCTTTGGATCATCTTTGCCAGAAGCCAAAGTTGGAGGAAGTGAATCAGTTTCAACTGATGCTCCAAATTTGAGTCTTGGCATACCTCTTGCCTCATTTTCAAAACATTCCACTTTTCTTTTACTGCATTTCTCTAGATGATGTTTCACTCTCTCAATTTTTTGAGTGATACTTTCTTTGCAATAATTGCATAGTACTCTAGTTGGCTGATCACTTAATAAAGTCACCTCGTCCCATTCACTAGCTTTAGATCTTCCACCTCTATAACTCTTTGGCATCTTAAAAATTTAAATTTGAGTTAGGTCTAAATAAAGCTGAAATCTGCTGTTAAGAAATAAAGGATCTAAAATTAAAATGGAGAAAATTCTAATATGTCATTCTCTCTCATATCTGAACTTTGTGAAATAAAGATGTCTTTTTAATATATATTGTAGATTAGAGAAATAAAATAATAGATATATTAGGCACTACATAATTATCAAACGTTTCTAAAAAAATTTCAACCCATCAAAAACAAAAAAAAACAGCAAAAACCCAGTTGGGTTGGGTTTTTCGTGAAAAACCTGGGTTTTTGCCAACCCTGAAAAATACACAACTTAGAGGTAAAAATATACAATGTCATTGACTAAGTCATATAGAAGAGTAATTGAGGTACAAAAAAAAAAAAAAAAAAAAAAAAAAAAAAAAGTGTTTTTCAGCGTAAACAACCCTGTATAGCAATTTTAAGCAAAATCTAAGTCGGTGTGGTTTCAGGCAATGCCTGATTTGTCCTGGAATGACCCATTTCTCAGAGTAACGAGGTTGGTGATTGGCAGAAGGACATGTCCCTTAAATGGCATGTGCTGATTGGCTGCTTGTAGTGACTGGCATGCCAACCACTGCAGTGGGCATATAGGGTCCTATCTGGTTCTTCTCAAGTTTTTCTCTCCCCATAAAAGACTAGTTAGTAGGCCTGATATTTAAAAAAATATCCTGATTGTAACTGCTCTGGACATTGTGTGATCCTGGAACCTAGAAGATACCATAATTGCTGTTGGAAAGGTCTATTAAAAGGTTATGAAACTAGAGCACAATATTGATAAGCTATTACTGTTTATAAGCCTAAAAATAGACATTGTCCTGTTGGAACCCAAGGAAGTCTTTTGGAAAGCCTTTAAAGGTAGGGTGTTAATTGTTCTGACTAATTCTTTGCTAGTGTGTGATAGGAAGAAAAACTTGTTCATAATTCTTGTTACTAAATGCAAAAAACTTCACTTTTTTACGTGAAGGTCAAAATATGAGAATAAAAACCCACTCTAATAGACAGAGTTTATTTCCACGACAGTTTCGACGCCCACTGGCATCCTCCTCGGGTGGATACAGAAACACAAATGAAACAAAACAAGAGGGAAAAACAGTTCAGGGATCGACCGTTAAGAAATTCGCACCTAGGTTGGATTCCATTCTCTCGAGACAGGAGGGGCATTTTCATTAAGTACATTCGCACAAATTTTAAAACTATCTTCCTGTTCTAAACATACAGATTCTATTATTTTTACATAATTATTACATTTATAATTAAATTTATTACATTTAATATTGCATAATTATTAATTACAGAAATTATAAATTTATTATTACATTGGTTATTACATTGTTGTTTATTATACAGAAATTATAAACCGAAAAACGAATGAAAAAAGGCGATTAGGAAATAATCCAGAGACCATTGAGAAATTCGCACCTAGGTTAGATATCGTTCTCCCGAAACCAGAAGGGCATTTTTATTACAGGGTCAGCTTATAACTACATTTCCACAAATTAAAATATCTTCTTGTTCTATACATACAGATCCTAATGTTTTGACATAATTACTGCATATATTTATTTCCACATTAATTACTTCCATTATTACATTTACTAAAAGCGAGTAAGGAAACATTCCAATCCAGAGACATTTAAGAAATTCACACAGGTTCGAACACGTTCCCACGACTCCGTAAGGGATTTATTGACCAAGAATCTCATTAAAGGGTCTAACTTATAAGTACCTTCGCACAAATTAAAATTATCTACTTTTTCTATACACACAGATTCTATTATTTTTCTTTTGACATAATTATTACATTTATAAAGTACCTTACTTGATTCCCAATCTATAGCATGATTATTTTGGCTAGCGTGATAAAAAATGGCATTATTAGTATTACAACTTCTGAAGGCATATTTGTGTTCTTTGATACGGGTTTCAATATTTCTTCCAGTATACGTGGGAGAAACTGGAAGAAATATTGAAACCCGTATCAAAGAACACAAATATGCCTTCAGAAGTTGTAATACTAATAATGCCATTTTTTATCACGCTAGCCAAAATAATCATGCTATAGATTGGGAATCAAGTAAGGTACTTTATAAATGTAATAATTATGTCAAAAGAAAAATAATAGAATCTGTGTGTATAGAAAAAGTAGATAATTTTAATTTGTGCGAAGGTACTTATAAGTTAGACCCTTTAATGAGATTCTTGGTCAATAAATCCCTTACGGAGTCGTGGGAACGTGTTCGAACCTAAGTGTGAATTTCTTAAATGTCTCTGGATTGGAATGTTTCCTTACTCGCTTTTAGTAAATGTAATAATGGAAGTAATTAATGTGGAAATAAATATATGCAGTAATTATGTCAAAACATTAGGATCTGTATGTATAGAACAAGAAGATATTTTTAATTTGTGGAAATGTAGTTATAAGCTGACCCTGTAATAAAAATGCCCTTCTGGTTTCGGGAGAACGATATCTAACCTAGGTGCGAATTTCTCAATGGTCTCTGGATTATTTCCTAATCGCCTTTTTTCATTCGTTTTTCGGTTTATAATTTCTGTATAATAAACAACAATGTAATAACCAATGTAATAATAAATTTATAATTTCTGTAATTAATAATTATGCAATATTAAATGTAATAAATTTAATTATAAATGTAATAATTATGTAAAAATAATAGAATCTGTATGTTTAGAACAGGAAGATAGTTTTAAAAATTTGTGCGAATGTACTTAATGAAAATGCCCCTCCTGTCTCGAGAGAATGGAATCCAACCTAGGTGCGAATTTCTTAACGGTCGATCCCTGAACTGTTTTTCCCTCTTGTTTTGTTTCATTTGTGTTTCTGTATCCACCCGAGGAGGATGCCAGTGGGCGTCGAAACTGTCGTGGAAATAAACTCTGTCTATTAGAGTGGGTTTTTATTCTCATATCTTGTTACTAGTTAAATTATGGGGGGGGTCATTTGTATTTCACTATCATTATTATTAAATATATATACGGTGTATATATATATATTTTTTTGAAATTGTGAATGAGTAGAGATAGGTGTAATAAGTTTAGCCAGGTTAGAATCAGACACCAGACCCTTGAGCCCTGGGTTTCCTTTAACCAATTCCAGTTCTTCTGTGATCCATTCATTAACTTGCTACAGAACCTATTATTATTATTATACGACACCAGTCATGTTATTCCAGAGTTTTGGGTTTTGCCCCCATGCTTGTTTGGCACTGCTTATAGGTTGATTAATTTATGTGAGATATGTTTGCCATAATTGTCAATGTTTATATTTATTACTTCTACAGGTTGACCTCGCAAATTCATGCTAATTGGTATCCCACCATGCCCAACTTACTGAAAGTCACGGATTTGCGGAATAAATATTAAAAACATAGGAAAATATGCTAAAAAGCTAAATCTAATTGTATAATATAAATCTTTATTGTTTCACACTTACAAATATACCATATGTTTTCTTGTTCAGCAAAAGAAGTTGAGCTGTTTGGGTGATCTGAAGTTTTAATGGTATTATTATAGTATTACACCCGTCTAACGTCCAGCAATTATTATATGTTCATTAAGTAGATTTTTTAATTCTAAGACTTGTAAAGGGGCAATATAATATCCTTCGATTTAAATTCGAAATTACTTACTATGAAGCCTAACATCCTATTAGCTTTTGCGCAAGACTCCAGGCACTGGTTCCTAACCTTTAAATCCTTAGATACGTATATGCCTAAATCTACTTCCTCGTCAATGCTCGCCAGTCCCTATCATCCATCATGTACGTGTAATTATTGTCACGAGAACCTATATGCAAAACTTTACATTTGTCTATGTTAAATTGCATCTGCCACTTATCCGTCCACTCCATAATCCTATTTACATCGTCTTGGAGCCTATTTCTATCGTCCTCATTAACAACCTTACCGCCTATTTTAGTATTGTCCGTGAATTTTGACACATTACTAGTCAATCCTACATTTATGTCATTAATGTAAATTACAAATAGCAATGGGCCTAACACTGAACCTTGTGGGACACCACTACCTACATCTAACCACCCCGATTCACTACCATTAACTACGACCCTCTGCCTCCTAGCACGAAGCCATTCTAACCAGTTAGCTACCTGACTGCGTATACCATGCGCTTTGACCTTCGCAATTAGTCTCCTATGCGGAACTGTATCGAACGCCTTTTTAAAATCTAAATAAATAACGTCAGCTGCTCTATACCTATTGTATTCGCAAACTATTTTGTTATAAAATTCTAACAAATTAGTTAAACAAGACCTATGGCATCAAAACCCATGCTGACTACTATTAATCAAATCTCTACTTTCTAAGTGATCGATGATACGATCCCTAACTACGGATTCCAAAAGTTTACCAACAATTAACGTTAAGCTAATGGGCCTATAATTGCTAGCTACTGCGTGGTTGCCTTTTTTAAAAATAGGCGTGACATTAGCTAATTTGAAGTCTTCAGGAATAATCCCCGTTTTGAGTGACTGATTAAAAATCTTCGTTAAGGGGCCTACGATAATGTCTTTCAAATCTTTCAAATGTCTAGGATAAAAAGTGTCAGGGCCTGGAGCCTTGCTAACTTTTAGGCTATCGATATAATGCGCAATCTCACCCTCATAAACCGTTTTTTCATCTAAAATAGTCTCGCTACTAAATGGAACGATATTGTCCACGTTGGGGACATTATTTACGTCTTCTACAGTAAAAACTGTTGCAAAAAAGTTATTGAAAATACCCGTCATCACCTGAGCATCAGAAGCCAAAGTGCCATTAACTCCACTAGAGGGCCTATGTTATCTTTTATCGGCTTATGATTATTAACGTATTCAAAAAACTTTTTTAGATTATATTTACTATCCGCAGCTATCCCTATAAGTATCTCTAAATTATGCTTGGCATTCCTAACTGATCCTTTGAATTGACGTCTAAGCTCGATATATCTATTATAGTTAGCTGCTGTGCCATTGCTCTTATTAAGTCTATACACTCTGTTACGCTCGTTTATGAACTCGCCTATTTCCCTAGTCCACCACTTTGGCCTAAAATGATTTCTAGTGTGCTTGGGGCTTCGAGGAATAAACTCCCTTTCAATATTCTTAAAACTTTCTTTAAACACCACCCAATGCAAATTTGTGTCATTAGCCATAAATAAGTTATCCCAGTCCACTACTCTCATTCTATCCGCAAAACTATCAAAATTAGCCCTACGAAAATCAGGGACTTCTATTACGTTACTATCCTTAGTGTTTTCTATCAATAACTTAAACCTAAGAATTTGATGATCACTACATCCTAAACTCTCGCCTACTTCTCAACCTTCAACTATATTCTTGCCATTCACCATCACCAAATCTAAAATATTGTCACTGCACGTTGGTTCAGTAACTATCTGTCATAAAAAGTTATCTTCCATAAACTCAATCAATCTCAAACCCTCCTCATTACCAGTAAAAGTCTCGTAATTAACATTAGGGCAGTTAAAGTCTCTGACAATTATACTATTCCAATTGTCAATAAAATTACCAAGAAGTGAGTAAAATCTAGTATCTGTATTGAGGGGTTGAACCGGAGGTCTATAAACAACAACAAAATTAAAACATACTATGCGCCCTAACTTCACGAATGTACAGCAAAATGCCGCCACCAAACCTATGTAACCTATCATTAGTAAAGAGTTTAAAACCCGATATATCAAGTTCCCCCAACAAGCCCAGAGTCACGGTATTTAACCAAGTTTCAGTGATAGCAACTATATTGTAGTTCCTGGAATAAATTATTGCCTAAAATTCATTTAATTTATTTCTAATACTACGTGCGTTACAATAAAAGATGTTTAAGTTATTTTTTACCACGGGCTGATATTTTAAACTATTTTTCACGTTGGGCCCGTGTTCCCCGGACCCACAATGTTTAAAGAAGGCTTTGACCTATACAGCTTTCGCATGTTTTTGTCTATTAACCTACCTAGCCTACCATTACCTATTTCATTAAAATGCACCCCCATCTTTTATAAAAAGGCTAGGATCACTGAATTTGAACCACAGCTTTACGAAGGGTACATTTTCCTCAGCACAAATCTCTTCTAATTTATTATTAAAAAATATTGTTTTTGACATAATCCTAAGACCCAACCTGTGCCTAGGGGTAATACCTAGAACTAAAGACCATCTGACCTTGCCTTCAGGGACCTAATTAATCCCATATATCTCCAAAAGGTCGGGCACTCTCATATCGGGCCTATACGAGTCATTGCGTCCTACCATTGTCACCAACATTGAGTGACGGGAGGCAACATCAGTCCTATCCACTTCGTCTCTAACTCTGTCAACCCTGGCCCATGGGAGACAGACCCTCCTGCTCTTGGTTGGATGCCATTCAACGAACTCTTTGTCCATGTGGCGCACTAAAGAGTCCCTAATTAAAATAGTTTTCCCCTCATTCACATCCCTTTCCAAATGGGCAAAAGGGTTCAAAACCTCAATAAAGGGGGGATTCCTATCACCTAACATACGCGGCCTGGCTCCACCCTTAACTTCTCTAAATCCCTCGCTATCTACGACTCTCTGACCAACCTTAACTTCGTTCTCAACTCTCTCCAACCTTCCCGACAAGCTACCTAAACTAGAAACTAGGTTATGCACCTCACCCTTCAAATTACTAATGTCTTCAATGTTAGTATTGGTTCAGCTTCCATCAACCGTAGCCCTACCCCTGCCCTCATCAAGCGTTGCAAGTCTCTCTGTTACCTCACATACACTGCGTTTTATGTTAACTATTTCCTCAATTAACTCGCAAAAGAAACAAACTGATCTCTCGGTAATCACCATAGGACCGCCGTTATAATCTTTAAATTCCGAATACCACTGGTTTACCCTACACCTAACACACGATGCTTTCTGCAATGGCATCGCACAGTTAAAAATTAGTTTGAACAGTCACAAGTTTAAGTTAAATTAAGCTGGCATGCTATGAAAACTTCTAAATCGCTAAAAACCACTAATATTCAATTACTTAACTATAACAACGTGAATATAAATGCAAGTATATAAAATTCAAAACTTTCCAAAAGTAAAATTCTCAGCGATATGCAAAAGTAGATGCAATATCAGAGAGCTCAGAAAATGCGTCCATTCAGTACAGAGTCTGGCTGATGAATTGATACAGAGTCTGGCTGATGAATCCAAGTACAGAGTCTGGCTATCAGTAGGTAATGATCCTATTATTGCGCACAATATTCATAATGGAAAAAAGCCATATCTGATTTCAGCAGTAGATGCTGGAAGTACAAAAAAGAGAGCAGAATATTGTGCTCAGTTAGCTAGAGAAGCAATAACAAAAACTAAAGAAATATATGGCATTGATGTAAGTATAACTATTTTGTAAGTACATTTTATTTTAGTTATAAACAGAATGTAATTCTCTGCCTTGGTATACTCAAATGCTCATTTTTTTATGAGTTATGACATTTTATTTTCAGGTATTTGCTATATGCACTGATAACATAAGCAAAATGATAAGGATGAGAGAAATTCTTAAGGAGGACAACTACAGTCTTATTACTTATGGCTGTTCAGCACACCATCTAAACTTGGTAGAAAAAGATCTCCCCAAAATCAGTTCTCAAGCATGTTGTAGAAATTAACAAATATTTCCAAAACCATCACCAACCTCGTAAGCTAAAATTCACAACTCATTGATAAGTTGCATAGGCTATTTATTATGCTGTCAAATCCAGCAATATTTGTAATAAAAATTTATATTTTAGGGTTGGTTAATGGAGAAAGGAGGTATGATACCGCAACTACCAAATGAAACCAGATGGAATTCTCAGTTAGAATGCATAAAAACCTATTTGTCAAATTACTCTCTACAGGGTGTCCCGTAAGTCTGGACCCATAGGGAAAAATAATAAAATTACAAAATAGTCCAAAAATTTATTACATAATCTGTTCAAAGTGTCCGCCGTTGTGTCGCACACATAGTTGAAGACGCAATCTCCACTGCGACAGCACTTTCTGAATCACAGTCGCAGAAATTTCTTGACACGCCTCCACAATGCGTGCTTTAAGGTGGAAAATGTTCTGAAGTTTGACCTCGTACACTTTGGCTTTCAAGTGGCCCCACAAATAAAACTCCAGCGGAGTAAGATCATAATAAAAAAATAATAAAAATAATAATAAAAAAAAAATATATATATATTATAAATAAATTTTTGGACTATTTTGTAATTTTATTATTTTTCCCTATGGGTCCAGACTTACGGGACACCCTGTATATATAGAAATAAGAGGAGAGCATATTGAAGACATTGATCACAACATCGGAAAATTGATAGATAACTTATCTATACAGAGAGAGGTACTCAATTTACAGTCACAACTCTTACTTGTTGGAAATGCTCTAGATAAGGTGTGTTTATATTATGCAGTTAAAATTACTTAACTTTAAATACCAATATTAATTTCAAGATATTTTATAGACTTATAGTGCACATTTTATTTATAGAATCCTGTACTAAAGCACTACTAATAAATAATTAAAATACACTTCATTTTATGTGTTGTAACTTGTAACACCAAAAAATAAATTCTAACAATGCATAATTCTAAATGTTTACAGATGTTTTCATTCAGCCATATATAACTAGTTTTTATTTTTTTTGTTACAGTTGCAGGCTGATAATACATTATCTGATGCTGTTGAAATTTGGCTCAATTTAATCCAAGATGAAAAATTAGCTCCATACAAAGAAGATATTATTAAGAGATTTAAAAAAGCTATGGAGCCATGTCATCTTTTGGCAAATATAACTGACCCAAAGTATGAAAGTAAATAGGACCTAAATGCTTAATTACTATCAATATATAAAACATAGATAACTCAACTGTATGGGCAGAAGAGTTTTCTCTAATCTGAATAAAATCATCTGGCATTGCCATATTAGATAACAATTAGCATAAATTAGATACCACAACATAAATTATATAATCTATATTATTAGCTTTATTTTTGTTTCCACACAGTTCTATTATTTTTCAGGACAAAAACTGAATAGAGTTCAAGAGGAAGAGGCTGAAGAATGGCTGACTGAAATAAATTCAGAATACATGGCAGGATATTATGCATTCCGCTTAAAAGATGCACTAATTTTTCCTCCTTATTTATTCAAAGATAGTATAGTGAGCTCTATATCAGCTAGTAATTGGTGGAAAATTGTTGAAATGAAAGAAAAAAAGAGACCAGGTTACCATTAGGTTTTGCTAAATTTATGAGATCTATTCATAGTTGTTTGGCCAGTTCTGGATAATTGGAAAGATTTTTTTCAACATTTGGCTTGGTATGGAGTAAAATGCGAAATAGGTTAGGGAAAGAAAAGGCAGAAATGTTGGTTCAAATCTACCACCACTGCTGAACATACTGATCAATAATCAATATTAGGTACCACTTAAATTATTTAAATTATAAAGCTGAAAAGAAACATGATTTATTTTTAGATATAGGTAGCCAATTAGAAGATAGATAAATTAGATAGTACAGTATTAAATATAAGGTTCATAATGAAACATGTCAAATAAATAGTTTCTGGAAATTTTAGTTTACATTGGCCTTATCACATTAATTATAGTTTATAGTTGCCAAGTTAAAAATAAGTCTATGAAGTAAATTGATGCAGGTTTTTAGGTTGGGCTTTTGCTGGGTTTTTGGTCTTGGGTTTTTGGTCTTGGGTTTTTGGTCTTGGGTTTTTGGGTACCAACCCTGCTGAAGATACTTCAGCTCCTTGTCAAATTCTGAAGCTTGTATGTGTTTGAGCTAGTAGTTTGTTGCAGTTTCTGTTAAGTTACAAAAAGGCCTTCTGAGGACAGTGTTTGAGAAGGTAGCTATTGACAAAGTTGCAGCAATAGACTGTAATTCTCAAGAGTTTGTTGAGGTTTGAATAATGGGTAATTCTATGAGAAATAGACAAATGAAGTACATGGTCACCTCTTCAAAATTCATGAAACTTGGTGTGAGGGTTGGTTTAGGTCCAAATTACAAATTTCGGAATTTTTTTGAAAATTGGTCAAGCCAACCAATAATTTTCAAATGTAAATATCTCAGCTCCTAATTGTGGTAGTGTAGTGTCTTAAATGATAAAATATGTAAAATTAACTGTAGTTTCTAAATATGTATCATTTTTTTAGGGTAACAAAAATAAAATTATGATTTTTTTGGAGTCTTTTTTTTTTTTTTTTTTCGATTTGGCAGCGAAGATATCATTTTCCGAAAAAAAGACCAGGAATAAAAAATGTTTATTTGATGTATGTACACCATAATAAGTAATAAAAAGTCAGCTTATCGACGATTATTATGAAAAAAAAATGACACAAAAAAATCCTCCAAATTTTAACAATTTTTTGCTTTCTTTCCAGATTTTCAGTATACAGGAATACCCCGCTTTACGATGCTTCGTTTTACGAAACCCCGGGTTTACGAAATTGTATTTGCGCTAAATAAAAAATTAAATGAAGAAATATAAAAGACAAAAATAAAATGCGTACGTCGCGCATACCACAATCTAATATTCTGCATTACAGCAGTGCTTAGTTAGCTCGATTTTAAGACAAAAATAATATGCTTACGTCGCGCATACCATACTGTACTGTACTCTATTACGTATTCTGCATTACAGCGGTGCCAAGTTAGCTCGCTTTTAGCTCACTTTGCACTGTGGCAATGCAGCTGTTGTCAGTTTATATGTGCGCTTTGACAAGAGAGTTTGTGCTTTATTCACTCTCGCGCACGCTAAGTGTTTCACTGATATTCTTTTCGTACATTGCAATTACAGTACCCATCATCAATTATGCCAAAACGAAAGAGTGATAGTAAAGACTGTGACGTTAATCAGAAGAAACGAATCCAAAAGCATGTCTACTGACGCATCTATTAATGAAAACTAAATTTGCATATGTAATGTTTTGTACTATTTCTTTGTTCATTGCTTACATTTTTTGTATTTCTTTGTTCATTACTTTCGTTTGTATTATTTCTTTGTTCATTGCTTTCATTTCTTTGTTAATAAACATTTTTTTCTGCAAAATTTGCTGTTTTATAACCTTTCTTTTTCGATGTTTTAAGAAAAAAACGTAACCCAAAATATAACATTATATGTATGGGAAATAATGCTCTGCTTTACGAACACCTGCTTTACGAACGGGCGCTAGGAACAGAATAATTCGTAAAGTGGGGTATTCCTGTATACCTAATTTTCTAGTATACGTAAATTTACCTAACCCTTAAAATGCCTCAAAACACAAAATTTTGTTGCGATCCTATGAAAAAATACTCAAGAAGAATTTTCTGTAACATCAAAAAAGTAAACTCTGCCATGGCAGCTGCAAGCTATGGAATTTTGGAAGAAAATCAATTACTATGCAGCAATTGCTATGTCACAATTAAAAAGAAGCCAATTGTATTAGAACATGTTCAACGTTCATCCAGAGAGCCGGAACCTGCACCAATACCTGAGCCAGACATACTTAACGAATGTATGGAGCGAAGCAGTAGCGATTCCACGAATCCACCACCATTGGAAGAATTTGTTGTTCAAGACAGGCAATTCAATAAAGATTTGCTCAGCGACAATATTTTACCTTTATTTGATGAAAGCCCTATTAAAACAGGTAATAAAACAATAGAGACTCCGTTCAGGACATTTGTTTCTTAATGCCAAATTCGTAGTTTTCTGTTTTTAAATATTAGCATCAGCACTTGAATACATATATACAAAATATTTGATATTTGATTATTTCACGCAACCTAAATTTATGAATTTGTTTTACAGCTGGATTGAAGCTGGGACAAAAACAGATAAAGGCTTCTACGAAATTCAGATCGACAATGGAAAAGGTTAAACGAAGTTTTGAAGCTGCTTATGGGGCTCCTATTGACTATTCTGAAGCTGGTCCGTCCAAAAAAAGTTGTTTGGAAGATGATTTAGAGAGGCAAGACTACTTTTCGGACATAGTTATTGAAATTTGACATTTTAAATTAAATTTAATACAGTCATCAAAGTATATAGGTACTAAATTAAGTTTTATCTGTTTACATTTTTATTATCGGACAATGTAATACATATATTTTATGAAAAGTTTAATTAAAAATATACTAATTAAACTTAATGTCAAATACACTTTATTTCAGGTATCAAAAGGTTGTGGAAGAATTAAAGGAGAAATTTCAAGCAAGTAACGATCGCAATCTTAGGTTACAAATACTATCATTGTATCCCTATCCCATTGAAAAAACTGCTGACTTCTTTGGAGCAACAAAGTATATGGTGCATAAGAGCCGCAATCTTCAAAAACAGTTTGGGATTCTTCCTAACATTCCAAACATGACAGAAGGGAAGGTCATCACAGCTGAAATGAAAAAAATCATTTGGGAGTTTTATGAAAATGACGAATATAGTAGGATGTGCCCGGGAATTAAAGATTATAAGTTTGCAATAAATGAAAAGGGTGAAAAAATAAAAAAACAAAAAAGACTGGTATTGTGTAACTTGAAAGAGTTATATGCTGAATATGCAAAAAATGATGAAAATCCCAAAATAGGCTTTAGTACCTTTGCTCATCTTCGACCGTCGTGGTGCGTGCTTGCGGGACAAAGCGGAACTCACAGTGTCTGCGTATGTACGCATCACCAAAATCCGAAACTACAAATATCAGCGTTAGGCATTAAAGATTTAGACTACAAAAAATTAATGTCTTTATCCGTCTGTGGCATTGACAATGAAGATTGTATGATGCACCAATGCAAAAGATGCCCACGAGAGGGTGGAATCAAAAATTATTTGGAAAGTTTGGACTTCATAGCGATGGAAGAGAGAAAATATAAACAGTGGGTGTCCGTCGATCACTGTATGTTAAAAGATATCACTGAAACTCCAGAGGAATACATGGAATCGCTCACCAAAAAAATTGCACAACTGACAAGACACCACTTCACGAATAAATGTCAGTCGAGTTACTTCAAAAATCTAAAAGAAACTCTGCCCGAAAATGAAGGTGTTTTGGTAGGCGATTTCGCCGAAAACTTCTCATTCATCGTACAAGATTGTGCCCAGGGGTTTCATTGGGAGAACTCGCAATGTATAGTGCACCCATTCGTTTATTATTCCAAAAACAATGCAGGAAAACTAATTTGCAAAAGTTACTGCTTCGTTTCAAACCGTCGCAGGCATGATACAATTCTGGTTCATAGTTTTCTCAAAAAAATCCTGTGCATCCAACAACAAAATTCAAACCTAACTAAAATTCATTATTTCACAGATGGATGCGCGGCTCAGTATAAGAATAAAACAAATTTTCTAAATTTATGCCATCATTTCGAAGACTTCAAAATTCATGCTGAGTGGAATTTTTTCGCGACATCCCACAGGAAGAATGCCTGCGACGGTATTGGCGGAACGGTAAAAAGAGCAGTCACCAGAGAAAGCTTACGACGGCCTCTCGACCATCAAATCTTAACAGCTGAGGACTTCTACAATTTCTGCTCTCAAGAATTCCTAACCGCTATTGACTTTTTTTATCTCTGAGGCAGAAGTTGTAGATGTAGAGCTTTCTTTGCAAAAACGTCTGTGTGAACCTATTACTTCTATCAAAGGTACTCAACAATTACATCGCTTCGTCCCAATTTCCAAGAATTCGTTGAAGGTTTATCCACTCTCAGAGTGCACAGTCAGTCGAAATAAGAGAGCTCATTAGAGTTTCTGCTTCGGATCAAGAACATAATACTGTCTCTCAACGCGAAATTGAAACAGGCTCTTTTGTGGGTTGTATGTATGAAAATAAACTATGGCTCGGATTAGTCCAGTCCTTTGACTGTGAATATGATGATTTTCTGATAAAATTTCTCCATCCTTCGGGCGTATGTCCCTCATACATTTTTCCTGCGCAAGATGATGTTTGTCACGTTCCAACAGAAAATATATTTGGGAGTATTGAAGCAAGTTTACGAGGAGGAACAAGAATACAATACATTTTTCCACTTCAAGAATTAAATAACTTTTCAAAGAAGATAAAATAAATTCTATCGAATGTATACTATTTAAGATTGTCTATATAATATTTCTAAAATTTTTATCTAAGATTTGTGTATCTACTTAATAGTTATAAAAATCTTTTCAAATTCTTTTTTCTTATTATATTATTAGTGTCTAAAATTTGGATTCACTGGATGAGAATACTGTCTCTTAATTCATTCTCAAAGACTTGTGTATGTGTAGTATTAGGAAGAGTATTTTATACTCTGATAAGCGCTTTATAAATTAAACATTATTATTGTCAATATATTCTGTCCCTAAATATAAGAGAGGTTATGTTTGTACATTGTACATATATTTTAAAAGATTTTTTCTCCTTTGGTTTATCTATATGTATTTTTTATATGATTTGAAAATTGTCTTTTTTTGGACCAACAAGTCTCCAATAAATCTTTGTCATCTGAAAAAAATTTTTATTACTTAATTTCAAACTCAGTTTTGAGCCTTATAATAAACTATAAGCTGACTTTTTATTACTTATTATGGTGTACATACATCAAATAAACATTTTTTATTCTTGGTCTTTTTTTCGAAAAATGATATCTTCGCTGCCAAATATAAAAAAAAAATAATTGACATTTTTTCCAAAAAATCATAATTTTATTTTTGTTACCCTAAAAAAATTACACCAAGTTTCATGAATTTTGGAGATGGTGGAGTGTACATTTGGCACTTTCATTTGTCTATTTGTCCTGGAATTACCCTAATGTTTATAGTAAAAAATAGGTTTGTCCTTGATCTTTTCAGTTGTAGGTTTGTTCTCAGTGATCTTTTCAGTTGTTGTAGAGTTGAGTGTTAAGTTAACTACTTTGGCTGACCAAAGATCCTCACATGTCAGCCATTTAGGCCCTTCATACCAAACTTTGTTTACTTTCAACAGTGTAAGAGAGCCGTCTTGTCAAAAACTCCAGAATTCTGTTTTGTTTGTATGTATCAGGTCATCCCATAAGTAATATCATTTTTTAGATCGGAATTTGAAGGATAAAAAAAAACTCTACTAAAACTTTTTAATCTAGTACCTATATATTTTCCATCGGAATCAATGACACTCTGCCAACATCCTACAAGCTTTTCAATGCCATGTTCATAAAATTCAGGCAGTTTTGAGGCAAAACACGTACAAAGACTGGTGTGCAGGTCATCTGAAGAAGTATACTGTTTCTCGTGAAGATAGTTTTGCAGACTCCTGAAGAGATGATAATCTGAAGGCGCAAGGTCTGGAGAATATTGAGGATGTGGAAGTTTTTCCCACCCAAACTACTCAATTTTTGCAGAAGTGATCCAAGTGGTATGAGGATGTGCGTTGTTGTGGTGGAACACGATTCCTTTCCAATTAACCAAAGGAGGTCTCTCTTCCTTTAGTGCAGTGTTCAATCGATCCAGTTATTGACAGTAGACTTGAGTGGTGATTGTTTGGTTGTGTGGTAAGGTTTCAAAGTGTATTACACCACCTTTATCCCACCAAACACTAAGCAACACCTTCCGAGGGTGAAGATTTGGTTTTGGCTGTGGTGTCGCTGGTTCTCTGGCACAAACCCACTGTCAATGGCGGTTAACATTCTGGTACAGTATCCACTTTTCATCACCAGTCACTAAATGGTGCAAAAACGGATCTTGGAGTTCACGGGAATGAAGAGCTGTGCTAATGTTTACCCGCACCCTCAGATTGTCAACTGACAATTCATGTGGCACCCATTTTCCTAACTTAGGCACTTTCCCGAGTTGTTGCAAATGTCAATGGATGGTGGATGGGGATGAATTGAGTTTCTGGGCCAATTCTTTGACAGCTGTTGAACAGTCTTCTTCAAGTGCGGCTAACAGCAGGTCATCATCAAACTCAGCAGGACGTCCAGAGCATGCTGCATCTGTCAAACAGCAGTCACCATTCCTAAACTTTTGAAACCATCTTTGACATTTCCTCACATGCAGAATATCATTGCCATAAACGTCCCGAATGTTTCGTGTTGCTTCAGTAGTACTATTCCCATTTTTGAACTTGTAAAGCATTATAGGTATGCCTGATATGCTCTTCTGACACCACCATGTTTATGAGGTGTTCACTTAAAGCAAAACACACGTCTTCACTAGTCAAGGTCTGTAAAGTATGTACGTAGTGAAACACGATAGATCTCCTCTTAGATATAACCTTCGGAAAATTTATGCTTAAACTGAGTAGGACTAGTTTAAACTTAATCTATCGTAAAAAATGACATTACTTATGGGATGACCTGATACCTAAATTTGATACCAAGGGATGTGTTTGCAGTTTTGATTTCTGTTAGTCTGTTCTTTACAAATATATTTTTGCATGAAGTTATATCTGTGTTTGTCACCCATATTAGACAAATTTGACTGTCTGTCCATAAGTAAATGTCTGTTATGTCAACTTCTTTATAGACTTGAGAGAGAGTGTTGTTTTGACTCCCAGTGACAAAGCCAATAATTTGAGTTGTGGTACACTTTTCTTTTGGCTTAAGGGTGCCACTTTTGCCTTTGAATAAACCCCAAGTTACTTTCATTTTCACATGCTAAATAGAAAACACCCATAAGCTTGTGTACTGGCATTTGTAAAAATGTATATTTGGGGTTTCAATCTGTAACCAGCACATCTTGGTATGTAGGTGTTTTGAACTTTGTTTAAATCTGTGGCTAATTTTTTCCAGTGAAGTTGGATTTCCACTGAAAGTGGTTCATCCCAGTCAATTTTCTTTTTCCACAAATCTTGCAAAAGGGTTCTGGATCTTATTGTTGCTGGTAAATATAATTCAATGGGGTCAAAAATTTTGGATGATTCTGAAAGGACTTTTCTTTTTGTATTGGCATTTGGATTTAAATTATATAACTCTTTGTGCAAAGAGCGTCATTGTGTTTGGAATTCTGTTTTAAAAAACAAAACATTCCAAGTGTTTTTGTGTAGTTGTTAGGTTCAATGCTCCCTTTGTTGTCTTTTGTTATCTGTTCATTTAATTTTGTCTTTGCCTTTTTAGCCTCAGAAATTGGCTTTATTTATAGGGTATGACAGCATGTGGCACCTGGGAAAACCATGCAAATTGTTGGAACCAAAGAGGCAAAGCAGTCATGCCTGCATGCTGATTGGCTCAGACAGTCACATCACTGTCTGAGCCAATCAGCATAAAAAAAAATACATGAGGCATGTTTGCTCCTTTGGTTCTTGATGACAGTTTCACAACTTTCAATGTGCTTTACTCGAAACATAGATTTGGCATTGTAATATTATTAGTATTATGGAAATTCTCTGGGCTCTGCTGCTGCTGTGTTGTATTCCTTGTTCATTAGCTATGCTCTTCCATACATGTATTACTGCTATTTACCTTCTCTTCTGTAATCAACATTCAAGCTTAATATTTATATTAGGTTTATTCATATTCATTGTTTCTTGTTTGTATTACAATTTTGTAGACTTACATTGATTCTGTGTTTTGTTTACAGGTGTATGAGTGTGTGGATTTGCGAGTTAAATAAAGCCTGGTTACCACAGGATTTTATTTATGCGAGGCACTACAATTTATTCAACTCACATCATCTGGCATCAGTATGGAACGCGGACTCAGACCAGAAAGACTTGAAGTGAATCCCAATGCACTGGAAGCAACCCACATATTCAAACACTGGCTGTTCATCTTCAGCAGATATAAGAGTACCATTGAGGGCTCTGATGATGCGTACCTTGGTCTGCTTGCAAATTCATTGTCTTAAGAAAATTTTGAGTTAGTAGCTGACTGCGAGACCTACAATGCTGCTCTTCAGACACTCAAGTCTGCCTTCATCAAGCCAGCAAACGAGGTTGTCGCTTGCCATCACCTCTCTACTTGAAAACAGACTTCAGGAGAATCTATAGATGAGTACCTGCGAGCCCTCCACGTGCTCAGTGTTGACTGCAATTTTAAGGCTGTCTCTGCTGAAACTCATTGTGACAAATGTATCCACGATGCCTTCATCTCTGGCCTGGCGTCTCAACACATCTGGACTCGACTTCTCAAAAACAAAAAACTGAATCTTGGTTCTGCAGTTGAACAAGCTCATGCTCTTGAGATTGCATTGAAAGACTCTCGATGTTACGAGTCTAGTCATCCTGACACCCAACTTAGAGCTGCTCTCCCATGTCACTCTGACATAACCGACTTGCCTGCCTCATCCAAATCAACCGTAGATCCAGAAAATGCTTGTGCTGCTGTTTGCCATCAAACTAAATGTTTCTTCTGTGGAAATAATTGACATCTGCAATCTAATTGTCTAGCAAAAGATGCCACGTGTAATAAGTGTCACAAAAGGGGACACTTTGCCAAGGTTTGTAGAAGCTCAGGCAGTTCAGTGTCTGCTGCTTCTGTTTCTGCAACCCTCGCATCCGTTCCTCATGATGTACTTAAAGCTTCCACTGTTACAATATATCTCAGAAATTCTCATGTAAGTGCTCTTCTGGACATTGGGAGTTCTGAGAACTTTATTTCTTCATCAATTGCTTGAAGGTTGAATCAAGTTGATCCTCATGATGGCGTTATAGCCATGGCATCTACACGGTTCACATCTGCTATACAAGGGGTTTGTCTCATTGAGCTGAAGCTTGATTCTCAGCTTTATGCAGAGGTGCGTCTCCTCATTTTGTCAGGTCTTTGTACGGATGTTATCCTTGGCCTTCCTTTCTTGAGACATCATTCTAACGTGCGTGTGTCCTGTGGTGGCTCTTAACCCTGTCTAGAAATCTGTTCCTTTGGTGCTTTGTCTATTCCCCCTCCTCGAATTTTTAAGAATTTATCACCCGATTGTATGCCAGTCATGACCAAGTCACGGAGATTCAACTCATCTGATGCGGAGTTCATTTGTTCTGAAGTGGCTTGACTTTTGGTGGAGGATATCACTGAACCTTCTGAATCACCATGGAGACCTCAGGTTGTTGTCATCGACTGCCACCAGAAATGACGAATGGTGGTTGACTATTCAGAAACCATAAATTGATTCACCTATCTGGATGCTTACCCTCTTCCAAACATTGAAGAGTTGATGAATAAGATTGCCAATTATAATGTATTCAGTACTATTGATTTAAAAAGTGCATACCATCTTATTCCTCTACACAAAGATGATAGTACCATTACCAGATTTGAAGCTGATGGCAAGTTGTATCAATTCAAGAGACACAGCTTTGGACTGATGAATGGAGTCACTTGCTTTCAGTGGATAATGGATGACTTTATTAGTAAAAATGATCTGAAAGGGACTTTCACATATCTCAATGATGTCACTATTTGTGGCTCTAATCAGGAAGAGCATGATGAGAATTTGTGGTGATTCTTTGAAGCTGCCTTGAAGTATGGTATGACATTAAACCAGGAAAAAGGCAAGTTTTCTTCAGGCTCAATAAGTTTATTGGGGTATGAAATCAGAAATCATGAACTTTGTCCTGATCCATCTTGACTAGAAATCTAGAACCATTGCGAAATATGCCTGTACCCGAGAGTAAGAAAAGTCTTGAGTGTTTACTCAGGCTGTTTGCTTATTACTTGTGATGGGTATTGGGTACCTAAGTTTTCAGACTGAATTTGCCCTTTGACGCATCTATACCTCTAAACCATCAGACCAACATGGTGATTAATGACCTGAAAGAAGCTATCATTAAGTCAGTGAAGCGGAAAATTGACAAACAGTTGCCTTTCACCATAGAAACCAACACCTCGGACATAGCCATTGCTGCTACACTAAATCAAGAAAGACATTCAGTTGCCTTTTTCTTGCGCTCATTGAACAACTCTGAGAAGAAACACTGTTCTGTTGAGAAGGAAGTGTACACTGTAGTTGAATCCATTCAACGCTGGTGATATCATCTAGCAGAAAAGCATTTTAAGTTAGTTACAGACCAGAAGTCAGTCATGTATATGTTTAACACTAAACACAAGGGTAAGATTAAAAACAAAAAGATTTTATGGTGGAGAGTTGAATTACAGCAGTATTCATTTGAAATTGAGCACCAGCCAGGAAGATTGAATGTCGCTGCTGATGCTCTGTCATGCAGTTTCTGTTCTGCTGCTACTTCTTGTGATCTATTCTTGCTTCACAAGTCTCTCTGCCACTTCGACATTACTCAAATGACGCATTTTGTGCGCAGTTGCAACTTACTGTATTCAGTTGATGATGTGAAGCGAGTAGTGTCTAACTGCCAAATGTGTTCTAAATTTAAACCTCAATTCTGTCACCCCAATCAGGGGAAGTTGATTCAAGCTATGAACCCCTTTGATCGAATTAGTATAAATTTTAAAGGCCCGTTGCTATCTACTTCAAACAACAAAGACTTGTTTATAGTGGTCAATGAATTTTCATGCTTTCTGTTTGCTTTTCCTTGTCAGGATGTGTCTGCTGCTACTGTTGTTAAATGCTTGACTGAGATCTTTTCAATTCTTGGTTTGCCGGGTTACATCCATTCAGATGGAGGGTCAAGTTTTATGTCAAAGATGGTGAAGGATTTTCTGCCTGAACGTGGAGTAGCTATGAGTCATTCAACTCCCTATCATCTGACTGGTAATGGTCAGTGTGAGAGGTACGTCAGAATTGTGTGGAAGACCATCACTTGGCCTTAGTCAAAAGGTCTGCCAACAAAGGTTTGGGAATCAGTTATTCCTGATGCCCTGCACTCTATATGCTCGCTGTTGTGCACAGGGACAAATGCTACTCCCCATGAACGTTTGTTTTCCTTTCTGCATCATAGTGCCAGTGGTTATAGCATGCCTATGTGGCTTACAGAGTCAGGTACCATTTATCTTTGCAAGCACGTTTAAACAGGCGATGACTCTCCAGTGGAGGAAGTTGATCTTTTGGAAGCTACCCCTAGCTATGCCCACATTCGTCACTCGACCAGGAGAGAGGATACAGTATTAGGGTGTGTCAATTTTAGTAAAGTCAATAATTAAAAAACTACTAATGCTCAAATGATGTCATATTATTTAGCAAACTTAGAAATATCTGTAGTGTTGTTTAAAAAAGCCATTTACCTACTTATATTTGACCATAAAAGTTTGAAATATAACCTAAATATGACTGTAGCATCATATATCAATGTGCTATTGATATGTGTGGTCAACTTTGGTTATTTTTGGTGTGCAGTATGGTTTCTAAGTTTCACATAGTCACAAATGCTGGAGTTTTGATTGTGAATGCGTGTTTTCCCTCCTTTATGACAATTTTGATTACTTTGTAATGTAAATATTGTGTAATTCAAATTATTCGAAATGTTGTGTGGCCCAAACTTTCTGTATATTTTGATATGATAGATATATGAAATTGTCATTACTTTGAATAATTAAGTCTTGTACCTATAACAACACAGCCTTTTGTCTGAGCTTATAGGAAGATATTAAGAATTTCAATTAACTTAATTTTATGTAATCATAATCAGTAGGCCTCTCGAAATTTCAATGGCATTTCTTTTGTTCACAGGTCCACAGGATGAGTCAGAAAGAAATCAGAACCCGAAGCAAATCAAGTTGCCATCTAAGTCATTTGGTGGGGACTGGGAGGGAACTTCCCCCTGCTGAGCTGCCCACAGCCAGAGATCTGAGGTATGGTTTATTGAGGAGAGAGATGAGTGAGGAAGACAGGAGGAATTACCCAGTTAATGACCTGATTAATAATGGCATTGCTCCAGGAATGGAGGAGAAAGGCCAACGCTCTATTCACAGGACCTGTAATCAACACTGAGGTCAGGATCAGGGCTAAAGTGAAGGCACTGTGGGATGAGGCAGTGAAGGTGTCCATTGGCAATGTGAAGCTAGAGGTTAAAGATAGGTTCATGATGAAACTGGACAAATTGGTGGACATCCTGACCTGTCACTGTGTGATCAGGAACTGCAGTGAGTTTGGGTGCAACCCTGTCTGCAACAGTGAGGTTCACATTGACTGCAGCTGCAGGAGCGAGCAGAAGATACCAGTGCAGGAGCTTGCCTTCATTAAAGGTCAGAGAGAAAAGGTGGGCAGTGTGGGGGCACACTAGATGGATCTAGCTGATCACCCTGAGACCAGGAGACAGGAAGCAGTGCTGCAGAGACAGGAGCAGAGAAGGAAGGCAGAGAAATCAGCCAAGAAAGAAGAGGAGTTGAGGGAGGAGTCACTGCTGGAGATGAAGTTGGAGGAGACTGGAGATATACTGGAGGAGGCGGGGAGGAGAGAGGAGGACAAAGACTTCATACCAGAGGCTGCAACAACTTCTTCCTTGCCTCTGGCTAAGAAGAAGAAATACAACACTGATGATATCACCAACATAGCTCTGGCTAGCTTGAGACATCACACTGGACTGAGAGAGACTGCAGAGATTGCCACTGCTGCCTGGATTGATGCTGGTCTTATCATAGAGTTTGACACAGCGCTGATGATTGACCACAACAAGGTGAGGAGGGCTCAGGAGAGACTGACTAAGGAGCTGGTCAAGAAGTTTGATGAAGAGATTAGGGAAAATGGCATCACCTGTATCTTCTTTGATGGGAAAAGAGATGACACCAAAGTGATCATGGAAGCTGAGGGCAGTGACAGGCAGTTTCCTGGCCTCATTAAGGAAGAACACTACACAGTATGCAATGAACCAGGTGGGAAATATTTGTGGCATTTTGCACCAGAGGAAGCTGCAGAGGAGAGAAGTCATGCTGAAGTCATTGCTGATCATCTGGTGAACTGGCTAAAAGAGAGAGGAGCAGACCAGACCCTTTTGGTCATAGGAGGTGACAGTACTAATGTGAATACTGGCTGGGAGGGAGGAGTAATGCATTATGTGGAGGCCAAGCTTAGCAGGAAGTTGGTGTGGATTGTCTGTGACTTGCACACTGGGGAGCTGAGTCTCAGACACCTGGTGACTGCACTGGATGGCAAGACATTGAGCAACAAGTGGTCTGGGCCCCTAGGGAAGATGTTAGACACTGCCACTGAGCTGGAGATCAACCCAAATTTCACAAGGATCACTGTTGGTCCTCCTCTACCCCAAGGGGCATGTTAGACACTGCCAATGGGGTGGAGATCAACCCAAATTTCATGAGGATCACTGTTGGTCCTCCTCTACCCCATCTCAGTCAGGAGGTAGTCAAGGACCTCAGCACAGACCAATCATATGGCTACAGAATCATCACTGCCATCAGATCGGGAGAGGTACCTCAGAGTCTAGCTCTCCTGGAGATTGGGCCAGTCTGTCACAGTAGGTGGGTCACCACGGCTCTAAGGTTCTGCAGATTGTGGATTTCCAAACATGGGCTGAAGGGTAGGAACCTGAAGAATCTGAGGATAATTGTGGAATTCATAGTGGAGTCTACATGCCAAACTGGTTCAACACCAAGTTAAATCACAGCTGGATGGAGGATCCCAGGCATGTACTGTACCAGCTGGAACTGCTCAGAAGTCAGAAGGAGGTGGTGATAGGAATAGTGATGCCTCCAGTGAAGAGATCAGCCTGGTATGCACACACTGAGGCTGTGCTCCAGGCCATGCTGTGCAGTGAGGTGGAGGAGGAGAGGAGGGAGGCAGTGAAGAGGATACTGGAAATCAGAGGTGAAGTTGATGAGGACACACAGGTAGGAGACTGCAGTGTCAGACCCAGGAAGACTCCTGACATCAACCCAGATGCCACAAAACTCTCGGAGCTTATTGACTGGAACTCTGGCGTGACTGAGCCTCCTCTGAGCCTGCTCCCTCACCACTGCTGCAATCAAGGAGTTTCTGGATAGACCAATGGAAGTTCCTGCATGGTCCTCACACATACAGTCAGTAGAGAGGTGTGTAGGGATGACAACTAAAGCAGCACAACACGTTTACTCACAAGAGAGGAGGGAGGCATACATCAGTGGCCAGGTGGCCAGTAGGGAGCTCATGTCCAGGAACAAGAGTAAGGCAGACATGGCATCCTTGGTAAAGTTCAAGAAACCTATCTCTATTTCTAAGTTTTAATATTGAAATACAATCAAAATGTCTTTAATTGTATGTATGTAAAATGTAGTTATATATGGCATCCTTGGCAAAGTTCAAGAAACCTATCTCTATTTCTAAGTTTTAAAATTGAAATACAATCAAAATATCTTTAATTGTATGTAATGTATATAAAATGTAGTTATATACAATAAAAAAAATACTTCCAAAAATTGCTGATTTTTCATAAACTTTAACTTCAAATATAAGTAGCTAGGAGTGGTCAAATCTGGATTTTAAAGCCATATTTCGATTTAGCACATAAAAATGCATCATTTGGTCACTAGTAGTCTTTGAAAATCTAGAGATTTCACTTTGCTCCCTAAAATTGACACACCCTAATACAGTATCCATAAAAGATCTGGCACACAGCAATAAGATGGTGGATCTCGAGAGTCCAGAAAGCTCATTTTCTCCTGCTCCAAGTGCTGAAACTTCCATGGATTCAAGGAAATGTGAAGACACTACTCATTCTACCAAGCCTTTATCTGCAGAGTCACAATCACTCGAGACTCATACAGGATTTACTTCAGATCCTGCTATTATCTTGGATAAAAAAACCCACCATTGTTCCTTCTCTCAGGATGACATCACCTTCTTGGCCAACCAGTCTGCGATGATTGCATCATGTTTGCCATCCAGTAAATTGTCTTAACCTTTAGTATTTGTCTTTTAGGGGGGGAAGAATGTAATATTGTTATCAGTATTATGGAAATTCTCTGGGCTCAGCTGCTGCTGCTGCGTTGTATTCATTGTTCGTCAGCTATGCTCTTCCATACATGTATTACTGCTATTTACCTTCTCTTCTGTAATCAATGTTCAAGCTTAATATTTATATTAGGTTTATTCATATTCATATTTACTGTTTTTTGTATTACAATTTTGTAGACTTATATTGATTCTGTGTTTTGTTTATAGGTGTATGAGTGTGTGGATTTGTGAGTTAAATAAAGCCTGGTTACCACAGGATTTTATTTATGTGAGGCACTACAGGCATCTTTGCCAGTTTGGTTCTGAATGCCTCATATATATACTTGTAAGAGAACAACTAATAAATTTGAATTAATGGATATGTGTAATTATTGACATAGGCAAGCCAAAAATGAGCAACCAATAAATAATACCACTTCATTTTTGAGTCACCACTTCACCTTGACTTTACCACATACCTCAACCATTGGGTCCATTTTTTTTAGTCAAACATCATAGAAAACTGGGTGTAAATTGCTTCAAAATGGAACTTAAATAAAATGGGTTATGTTTTGTACTTATACTTATAGTGATAAATTAGAGATTTGGCAAATATTTAGCAACTAAGCCAACTAGTGAGCCAATAATAGCTGACTACAAATAGTTGGCTGAATAGACTGACTGTGCTGACTACAAACTATTTACTGATTAGTCTGTACATCTCTAGTCATCTTCAAGTAATTTATTGGCCCACATGATATTTGTAGTGATGGGATAAGGGTGTTTCAGTTTATTTTATTGATCAATGGCTATCCAGTTTTAAATATTTCCACACTTATGTTTTTGTTGGCTTATTTATAGTTTTAAATATTTTATTTCCCAGGTCCTAATTATAATACAGGTCTGTTGAATCAGAGTTACTGAATGAAAATGAACCATATATTATTTCTTGCCCAAGAACATATGGAATCTGCACAGGTAAGCAGTAGGACCTAGGTTACTGTACCTGATTTAGTCCAAGAAGACTAAATTTTATGATCATTTCCCAGCTACTGTACTGCATAAATAATTCCTGAGGGCACGGTTGGCTTTATATTAACTATATTTAGGACTCCCACAAGACTAAGGTTTGAGTTTCACTAATTTAAAAGCCATAAAGTAAGGTCTTGTACAGTGCTTACAAGAAGTCTCACGCCTCTGTCTCGTCCCAAGCTCGTCTGTTAGGTATAAAATGGGCAGTCCTCATGGCAGCGGAGGTGTGTTCGGATTGGTGCACATAACTGCTCTAACCCAATCAATGACGTCCATTATTACGTCACTTCTGCTACATTTTAGTGTTTAAAATACAAATGATTAAGAAGCAGAATGACCAAGTTTCGGGATGTTGGGATGGTTATGAAGCAATCCTAGTCATCATAATATTAGCTGGGCATTACATTATACCATCTCAATATATACTGTAGACTATAGAGAATGACTAATTCGGCAAATATCCCAAATCATGGCATGATACCTAAGTTATTTTGATGCAGGTCTAAATTATTTGCTCAAATGCAATGATTGATATTAAGTAATTATTGGGAATTGTTGTCAATATTGTTGTTTGTGATACATATCCTACATGAAGAATCTAATGACAAAATTCCTCAGTGAACCTCTCACGCGCTCGCATTTCGAGGAAGTCACGGTTGTCTCACTAATAGATAGTTTATCCATTGTTTTAAGTGGTAACCTATTCCATCTTATGAAAGTCATTAGTCTAAAGCAAGACTGGTGGGCCGTGAATCAGAGAAATTTGCATTTGATTTGTTCATCGTAATTATTACGTAATATAGTATACTGTATATAGTAGTATATAAGAGTTTATTGGTAGCATATCATATGACAATTCCCATAAACATGTGATGGCCTCGATGGTGCCAGTTTTTATTTTTTTCCTGAAACTATTACCTTCTCATAGTTTGTTTCAACAATGCATATTAGGGTGCATCAAAAATGGCAACTTTCAAAACTTGATTTGGCCCTACGTTATTATGGTTACATTCCCTAAAACAAATTCAAATGCAAAATTTCAGGTCAATTGATTCATATCTACTGGGTCCACCTAGCTCCTAAACTTTTACAAAAATGACAATTTTGGGGATAAATTGCCTTAAATTATTTTTTTCACATATACCTTTATTTTATTGAATTGAATGATCCTTAAGGTACTATAGGCCTAGTATGTTTAGTTTGCTTGTGTTTAAGCCATAGCTACTACGGTATTAATAAACATCATTTGCCATCATGAAATACCTATAGCTATTTTTTCTTATTTTCAGGCATGTAGACTACTTTAATATTAATCTATGTTTCTATTACAGGTCAATTTTTGATATATGTTGGTGATAATAGTTGATATATGATATAATGGATAATAGTGGTAAAGCCAGTGAAGCCACTTCTAGTGGTAAAACTTGTTCAAGTGGTGCAGATAAAGTTGATGTAAAAACACGAAAAAAATCCTGTATATTTGGATTAGGTCCTGGCATCACAAATAATGATGCAAAGATTGTAGGATGTCGCTTGCTAACAAGTGAACAAGTTCTTAGATGTTTCCTATTTCACCAGCAACAGGGTCTAAAAGAGAGAAGAACTAAGCGAGATATAGCTAAAATTGTTTTAACAGAAATTCAACCATTCTACAATAAAGCCAACATACCAATGATTACTGAGAAAAAAGCATGTGAGAAAATAATTTCATTGTCAGAAAAGAATGCGAAACTGAGAGAAATTCCATTGAAAAGAAGAGAGCTACAAAGTACAAAGACAAGACTAGAAGATATGGAAATGCAACTTAAAATGACTTTTCCACTGTGGATTAAAAATGCCAAAAAAATTATGAGTAATCCAGAAGATATACAATTTCTTCAATCTATGCAAGGGGATAGAATTGCTTCTTTTGGAGCTCATGATCAAACTTTAGCATCCAAAGTGAAGCGCATTAATTTTTGAAAATGTGAAGAAAATGTGAGAAAAGAAAAGGAATTGAGAGACACTGAAGCTTCTTGCAGTTATGTTGAATTAGAAAGCAGTAGCACAAGCGATACAACTACCATTGAGAGTGAGTCAGAAGCTAATGATGGAGCTGAAAAAGATGGAAAATCCACACAGTCAACAGTCTGTTTAGGTACTCAAGCTATCATTCCTCATGATATTCTGAAAAGACCGAAACTTGTTTCTTTGGCATCAAGAATGAAAATGACTCTGGCACAACAGGCTGCATTCACAAAAGCTTTTGTTGAAGAATGTGGTGGTAACACTAAGGCAGTGGCAACTTCATATGCTACAGCTGATAGAGCAAGACGCGAAGTAGCAAAGAAAATTTCAAGTTCCATTAAAAAATCCTGGAATCCTCCTAAATTGGCCTCTCTTCATTGGGATTCGAAAATAATTTCTACTCTGCAGGATAAATATGTTACAGAAGAACGATTAGCCGTATCAGTTGGAAATTCAATGGATCTCAAACTACTTGGTATTCCATCATATCATCCTAGTGCTGGTGGCAGTGGCCAATCTGGGAAAAACTTGACTGAAGAAGTTATGAAGCTACTGAAATTGTGGAACTGCTCCGATTCAATAGTGAACTTGGTTTTCGACACTACAGCAACCAACACGGGACATGTGAGCGCTGCATGTATAACTATCCAACAAGAGATTGGACAGCCTTTATTATGGTCTGCATGCAGGCATCATGTTGGTGAAGTTATTATGAGTCATGTGTTTCAGGACATGAAAGTAGAAACTTCCAGTGGACCAGAAATTAATGTCTTTAACAGATTTCGAGAAAAGTTTCAGTGGATTTCCAAGGATGAAAAATTGAAAAAAATTGACTTCAATCAGTACTCCAAAGCTGTCCAGGAGATTCTTCAGGAATGGACTGATTATGCAATTCAAATAAGTAATATAGAAAAGTAACATACACGATATGACTACAAACAATTTTCTGACTTAGTTGTGTTATACTTAAATGCAGGACCTAGTGATAAGGATATAACCCTTCAGCAGCCTGGTGCTATACTTAGAGCCAGATGGATGAGTAAAGCAATATATGCTCTAAAAATTGCATTACTAGAAGATAATATCTCGAAACTACCTTCAGTAACAATCACAAACAAGCAACAAATTCTGAAACTAAGAGACTGCAACCTTCATTTCACTGATTTACTACCCATGGTGGATGACCTGCTCTTCAGTTTTTGATGCACCATGGCACGATTTGCAGCTTTACAAAAAGCTTCTTAGATACGAGGAAGTAAACAAGCAAATAGCAAAAAGTGCTCTAACATCTTTGAAACGTCATCTCTGGTACCTTTCATCAGAGATGATTCCTCTTGTATTATTCAGCGATTTGGTTCCAAAAAATGAACTTCATGCTATAACAAACCATCTACTTTCCTATAAACCACACAAGATTGAGACAGTGGTTCCAGAAGGTAGACATGGATCTAGTTTTGGAAAGCCTAATTTCCCTACCAATCTACGATCGGAAACCACACTAGCTGACTTGGTTGACAAAAACTCATGGTTCATATTCTCTTCACTACAGTTAGACTATGATTTTTTAATGGTTGAGATTGTTGAATGGAAAACAACAGCATCATTTATATCTTCCAAAGAAAAACCTTTGGCTATAAATGTCATAAATGATGGCTCTGAGAGGGCAGTAAAATTATGCAGTGACTTTTATGAGGCTGCAAGGACTGAAGAACATCTTCAAAATGTTCTCCAAGTTGTAGAAGCTGACAGAAAAGCCACTCCTAATCTGAGAAAGAGACAAGCTTCTTTATCATCTGTTTTAAAAGAAAAAAGGACAAAGAAGAAGAATTAAGATATCAATAAGCAATAAATCAATTTTTACAAGTATTTTATCATGAAATACCATTTTTAATAGGTGGAGGTGGTCGGTGGGATGCTTGGCAAGTTGGGTCCTCATCCCGCATCCTGGTAACTCACTTCATGATTCTCAGAATAATACAAAAAAAGTAAAAAAAGACAGATAATTTCATGAATTGAGGCTAAAACTTGCCTAAAACTAGCTATATTTACAATTTTTTTTTCAAACAAAATCTACAACGCTTAGCCTTACACACAAGATTTTCTAGTAAAACCATAAAATTCCACAATTGTCAAATTTTCATCTTCGAGGTGGACCCACTAAATATTGTCAGAACAACTTGAAACGTGGACACTGAAGGTTTGTTGGGGATTGTAACCATAATATCATAATATCATAGGGCCGAATCAATATCTGAAGTTCGAAATTTCACCCCTTATAGGCTGATGCACCCTAATGCATATATTATCATCTCCACGAGCGTAGACATTGCAAGAAAAGATTCTAACTAAGGATAAGTAAAGTTCTTTCATGGTCACAATATATACTTTTATAGATGTCAAACATAAAAATATAATAAAATTCTATATTAACATAAATATATATTCGATACACATTTATGTCATGGCTTTAACATCAGTATTTCGTATAGGTTCCTCCGGCATCAATAATTTCTTGCAATCATTGCGGCATAGAAGAGGCCAGATTGTAGGGAATGTTTGGTGTTCGGCGTAAGCTCTCCCAACTATTCCTTCTGTGAGCTAAAAGTGCTTCAAATGTTCTTTCATTGCGTTGCTCCCATTCGTTAATCATTATTGCCCAAAGGTTTTCGGATTCATATCAGGAGAATGTGGTGGCAGAATTAGATTAATAATCTCTGGGTGATCTTCGTACCACACTCTCACAATGTTACTCCTATGAATGGGACTGTTATCTTCCATTAAGTAAAATGGTTCCGGCGCTGGAACCAGATACGCATGAACACTGGGTAGCAGCACCTCTTCCAGTATCTGGCAATATTGCTGTCCAGTAAAGCGTCCATCTACTTGAGTCAATTCTCCGACACCATAGCCAGACATCCAGCTCCACACACCGAGATTGATGTGACCACTACGTTTGCTCGGGAAAACATTTCCTTCATAGCATTTTCTGCGCTGCCTCCAACAATTCAGGGAACCATGACTATCTGTTGAAAATGTTTTTTTGTCACAGTACACAACTTTTCTCCAGAATTCTTCCTTCTGCGGCAAGTATTGCAAGGCAAATCCCATCCGTGCATCTTTATGCTCAATCGTCAATGCAGGTTTTATCGCTGGATGGCGAGAAAAATACCCTGCCTCCTGAAGTCTGTTGTTCATTGTATTTGCGCTACAACGAAGGTTCAGGTGTCTGTAAATATGCATCGCTGGAACAAATGGATGCTCTCTGGCATGATTAACAATCACAGCATCTTCCTCTTGAGATGTTGAACGTGGAGGACCAGACCTCGGCAAAGTAGCCATTGAGTTTTCTGCTTCATACTGATGAATCCACCATTCCACAGTGCTTCGATGAACGTCTAATCATCTTGATATTTCTTATTGGCACACCATATTCATGCAATGTCACCATTGCTTCCTGCATTGCCTGGGTCATCTCATGGTGCACAGATGGCCTTTCCATCTTTGTGTAAATGACTTATGTGAAGCGTGCTGGGACAATAAAGGAAATGAGGATACCATGCACCCCTTCTGAAATTGATTTCGGTTGTGAACTTGTGAAGGGTACCAACCCTTTGAATGGTAATAATAATCAGCCAATTTCCTATTTTGTTGAACATATGCATAAAAATTCATCTTGAAAGCCAAGGATCCAAAGATTGTCAGTAATAGTTTATACCCCAACTGAATATAGTCAGCCATCAATAGTATAATCATATTTTATTTCCATAACTACTCATGACTACTCTGTCATAGTAAATAACCTTATTATGACTTAGGTAGTAGTGGTAATTCTGAGTGGTGGCCTCTAGCCACATACGTTAAACCTATCAGTACGTCTAAGACCAGACTCTTCTGTTTCTGTCAATTCATTGTTAGTTTAAGTATTTTGCTCTTTGTCTTTCTAGGTCTAGGGCATTAAAATAAATATTTGAGTTTGTGTTTAGCATTTCATATGAATTTCTCTCCTCCCTTAACACATCCCTGTGTTCATTTTAGCCCCCCTCTCTCCCTTTCCTCCTCCCTTCGTAATTCCCCACCCAACCTTGTTTCCTTCGACATAGCAACGCTTACCTCCATCCTCATTCCACTTCCTTCATTAAACCTATTATCGCTTTTACTGTCCCTTCCTTCCATCCTTCAATGCCAGCATTCTTAAACCTAGCACATAAATTATATAATATGGAATCTAACACCTTAGATCTCTACACAGTCATGGGTCATTCTCTGTCAGATCAACCAAAAAAAATTGAAATTAACACCCTCATCTCTCATATTTTGCTGAAATTTGGTTTATAGGGAGTTTGTGAGCCCTGAATCCATTTCTGAAATTATAAGGTCAATCCGACCAACGGTTCAAGAGATATGACCTCGGGCAATTTGAGGTCACTCGCGAGGTTACTAACATTTGGCGAGCCATAACTTGGGTAATAATTGTCATAATTATATAAAAGTATATATATTTAGAATCAGAAAATGACAAGGAATCCAAATATGCAAGTTTTAGAACTCTAGGTTGAAAAATAAAAAAGTTACACTGTAACCAAAATTTGAGGTCATGATTTGACCTCTGGGGTATCAAATGAGAATTTTTTTTTTAGATGTAAAAATGAAAAATGGGCATAGGCATTGGCTATTAGAATCAGCAAAAAAAAGTTTGTTTATGTTAGTATTTTTCATGTAACTAACATATAAGTGAACACCATATTCATAAGTTGTGCGTCAATTCTACCTATTTTTTCACACTTAAGCTCATAATTTGACCTATAGAAATTAAAATTACATTTTTTATAGATATAAAAAACAAAGTCAGAGTTCTTGACTAATAGAAACAATCATAAAAAGTTTGTTTATGTTGGTACTTTTCATGTAACTAACTTATAAGTGAACACCATATTTATAAATTGCTTGTCATTTCAAGGAATTTTTATATCTTAGCTATCAATTTGACCTCAAGCTCCAAGAATTTAATAAAATTGTATTTCACTGCTAATCTACACTGGCAATAATAGTTATAATAGTGAAAGGGGAAGACTAAGCTCACATGTAGCCTAAACAAACCTGTTGAAACATGTTGCTACTTGTCTAAGTGCAGAATCAACACAGATAGTTGCAAAATTCCTTGTCTACAGGTTAGTACAGTTCCAGCCAGCACTGTGGGTGGCTGGTGGGTATGGTGTTTTAATGAGCCTCAGAGACTATCAAGGCCTAAAATATTAAGTGTGTATAGCTATATATTTTCTAAAAAATATATATTACCTAATTGTAAATCCTATATCTTTACAGATCAAAATACAATGGTTCGGCACTTGAAATACTGCCAGGACCCTATTCAAAAACACAAGAAACGCATAACAATCAATCTTAGAAAAGTGACTGATGTACTTGTTGAAAAATGTGCTGGAAGAGTGAAAAAAGACTCATTGTTGTGTGTGAACTGCTGGACACTGATAATGAAAAACCCCACTATACTTAGTACCACTGAAAACAACGAGTCTGAGCAGGATTCAAATGAATCATCTACTATCAGTGGCTTGAGTAACATCTCTTCAATTCAAGATCTGGACAATGACAGTGATTGCTTGATAAAGGAAAATCCTTCAACTTCAGTTGAACCAGTTCTAGCATTTCTGGACCAAACACCAGTTAAAAAAGTAAGTAATAAATTAATATAATAACTTATACTTTACTACAAGGTCTGTTTGATCTACTATATAGCCAATTATATAGCATTTAAGGTACTATAATTAATATTTAATTACTAATATTCAGGTGTGTGAAACCTTTTTTTCTGTTCTTTTCAGAAGGGCTGTCATTAAGCCAGAAAAAGCGCAAGGCTCATGGTAAGCTATCATCTGCTCAGAAACACCTGAAGGAGAGGCTAGAACTCAGTTATGGTGTTCAAATTACCGAGGAGGTAAGTGATACTTCAAAACCTGAAACTAAATCTGAAAAACATCTAGACAAATTAATGAATGAATTGAAACAGTCATTCCTGGAGAGCAAATGTCACCATCACAAACTACAAATATTGACACTCTCACCATACACAATTGAAAAAACAGCTAGTTTCTTTCAAACTACAACATACATGGTGAAAAGAAGCCGTTCACTTAAATCAGAACATGGAATCCTTCCGAAGATTCCACTAATGAGCAAAGGAAAAGTGATATCTGAAGAACACAAAGATATAGTTAGAAGATTCTATGAGTCAGAAGAGGTTAGTCGTATGTGTCCTGGCCAAAAGGATTGCGTGAAAGTTATCAGTGCTGAAGGTGCAAAAACGATTGGTCCTCGGGAATTTAAGAGAGATGTTTGAACTATATAAAAATGATGAAAAGAATCCCAAAATAGGATTTTCCACATTTGCAAAATTACGGCCATCATATTGTGTGCTTGCCGGTAGTGGTGGGACTCATGAATCCTCTAAGTAGGTCTTCCCCTTTCACTATTATAACTATTATTGCCAGTGTAGATTAGCAGTGAAATACAATTTTACATTTTTTGCCTTTGTTTTTATATCTATAAAAAAATGTAATTTTAATTTCTATAGGTCAAATTATGAGCTTAAGTGTGAAAAAATAGGTAGAATTGACGCACAACTTATGAATATGGTGTTCACTTATATGTTAGTTACATGAAAAATACTAACATAAACAAACTTTTTTTTGCTGATTCTAATAGCCAATGCCTATGCCTTCATTTTTTACATTTAAAAAAAAAATTCTCATTTGATACCCCAGAGGTCAAATCGTGACCTCAAATTTTGGTTACAGTGTAACTTTTTTATTTTTCAACCTAGAGTTCTAAAACTTGCATATTTGGATTCCTTGTCATTTTCTGATTCTAAATATATATACTTTTATATAATTGTGACCATTATTACCCAAGTTATGGGTCGCCAAATGTTAGTGACCTTGCAAGTGACCTCAAATTTCCCGAGGTCATATCTCTTGAACCGTTGGTTGGATTGAACTTATAATTTCAGAAATGGATTCAGGGCCCACAAACTCCCTATAAACCAAATTTCAGCAAAATCTGAGAGATGAGGTGTTAGGCACTGGTTGATCTGACAGAGAATGACCCTCATGTTACTTGAAGACGCCTGTGTCTTAGGGGAATCTAAGTGTTGAGAGTGGGCTTGAGGGGTAGTCTGTAGATTATTACAGATGACCTTGAACACTCCAACTATTTAAAAATTATTATTTATTACGCACATCATATGGCATAATACACACATGAATTTAAGTATCTCTTACACTATAGGAATGGAATTGAATCCTACCAGAGTTAAAAAGTCACAAAATATGATAGATTAGTTTGTATTAAGAGGTTACTAAGAGAAAAGGATTTGGGATAGAGCGGAAGGCAGAGAGTATATTTTCCCCGAGTTTCGGTTATTATTAACGTTATATGGGTACATTGCCGATGTCCCTGCTGAAGACCTCTGATGGGATGCAGTGTGATCAGAGAGAGAGAGAGAGAGATAGAGATAGAGAGCTTTTAAATCACATCTTTTAAACGGTTTCTGGGTAAGGGCTTCACGTATGTTATTTTAGTCCAGGGTAGTTTATGTGGAGGTGTTAACGTAACTTGCACTTGGGACTGTTAATTGTAAGACAACTACCATAGCTGGGACTGAGACACGTGGATGTCATTGATGGGGTTAGAGCAATTATGTGCACCAATCTGAACACACCTCCGTTGCCATAAGGACCACCCATTTTATACCTAACAGACTAGCTTGGGACGAGACAGAGGCGTGAGACTTCTTGTAAGCACTGTACATATGGTACTGATAATATGCTTTGGCTATAACTCCAGAGTATGGTATTTGAGTGGTTGTCAAATGGTACCGTACTTAATTCCCAGATTTAGGTTGAGTTGAATCTAGACTAGTGGTTCCCAACCTTTTTACTATGATGGCTGGGTTTTGATGGTCATAAATATTGGTGGTATATATATATATATATATATATATATATATATATATATATATATATATATATATATATATATATATATATATATATATATGGGAATGAACTCAGAATGGTTCCTTGAGTTTTTTATGATACACACAGTGCATGGAACAAGGAACTCTTCTGGGATAATTAAATCCACTATAGTCCGAATAAGTAATGGTAAATGACAAATACCATAGTTTTTCTTTTTCATGATGCAAACCCGACGTGGGCAACGGGTCTCTCGCAAAGAGGTCCCATAAATATAGCTTCCCTCACCAGCTATCTGCAAAGCAGACAGGATCCAGCTTTGTCCCAAAGCTGGATCCTGTCTGCTTCCCTCACCAGCTATCGGGCTAGCATCATGAAAAAGAAAAACTATGGTATTTGTCATTTACCATTACTTATTCGGACTATAGTGGATTTAATTATCCCAGAAGAGTTCCCTTGTTCCATGCACGGTCTGTGTGTATCACATATATATATATATATATATATATATATATATATATATATATATATATACACACACACAGTGTGTCCGTGAAGTCATGGCCTGATTTTAAATAGCTATATTATTGCATTATTGCAACGAAACATGATAATGAGATGAAACAATGCCAAATTTAAGAACAACTCTCAAAGTTGTATCTTGTAGTTAGTCTAGGCTAAGCTTAACCTTTATCTCATAGTTAGTCTAGGCTGTCCACATGCCTATGTTGAACATGAGTGTAATAGCCCGAAAGTTAATGTGTGGTGTGCTCTAGCACGAGATCGAGTGATTGGCCCATTTTTCTTCGCGGAACCCACTGTGACGTCACACAACTACCTCGCTATGTTGGAACATTTTGCAGTACCTAATTTACTGACAATAATGTCATCTTTCAGCAAGATGGTGCTCCTCCGCACTATGCCAACGTTGTTCGAGAATTCCTTAATGAAAAATTTCCACAGAGATGGATAGGAGGAGGAGGATGGAAGCCATGGCCTCCACGCTCTCCGGACCTGACACCTTTAGACTTTTATTTGTGGGGTTACGTCAAGCAAAGCATGTACAGTGTTACCCATTAGGGATATTCATCACTTGCACAAGCGAATCACGGAAGCTATCACATCCGTCACTCCTGATGTTCTTGGGCGTGTGTGGCTGGAATTGAATCACCGCCTAGATGTCTGCAGGGCTACCAGAGGAGCCCATATCGAACTACGTTAAATAAAGTTATTCTTTTAGAGTTGTTCTTCAATTTGCCTTTTTTTCATCTCATTATCATGTTTCGTTGCAATAATATAGCTATTTAAAATCCCACCATGACTTTACGGACACACTGTATATATATTTTTATTTATTTGTTATTATTTTATTTAATCTTTATTTATTTCTAAACAAACATAAACCATTATTTTTTGTTCAGTCAGACATAAACAAATACAAACTTATTTTTTGGTTCAATCACACATAAACAAAATTCTTTTGCTGAAACATCAGAAACGCTTGTCTCAATGAGATTTCTGGTAGTTGTTGTTTATCCACAATTAAAACAATTTGTGGATTTGTGATTGCCAGGGCACAGTGCAAATCATACTGAACATCGAGTTTGTTCCTAGTATTCATTTTGATTGTAAGAAGAGCTGAGAACCCAGCCGCACAAAGGTATGTTGAGCTGAATGAAAGTAGCATTTGCAGGGCGTGCTTTCCAACTCTGTGGTACAAATGGCTAATTTTGGACCAAAATTCTGTTACATTGCATTTCTTGAATAAATCCTTGGCACCAGAGTCATTTTTCAAGTCCAAAAATTCATTGTGAAAATCGATTGGCAGCGATTCAGGTGGAATGGAAAAGGGATTTCTGATGAGCACTAATTTATCTTCTTGCTGTTTGAGGTTGGTGAAATATTTGATGAACTCATTCTCCAGCTAACAGAGATGTTGGATTATCTCACGACTAATATGGACTCCATCTTTTGCAACTTCAGTGAGGTTGTCAAACATTGTGAAGTTCCTGTTTCCTGCATTCCTCCTCCAATTCTGAAGTTTCTGGACAAAAGCTTTCATGGCATCAACAAAGTGAATTACTGTTTTCTCCTTTCCTTGAAGTTTCAAGTTAAGTTTGTTGAGCTGCTTGAAAATATCCACTAAGTATGCAAGGCATTTGTGAAAAAACTATATAGGGTTATGGGTTGATTGCCTGTGCCCTCATCCGTTGGAAATTTCCAGCAGACTTCAGTGGAGGGTTACCGACAAAAGCCCTATGCTTTTTCGTTAGAGAGTTATGAATATGTAGGTCGTTAAAAGGACCTCTTTATATTTAATTGTTTACGGTAATTTTTAGTGTCGGGATTTTAGACGCCTATATTAGAATGAAAATGAAATTGCCTCACCTTATTTTTGCTGGGTCCTTGGTTTGCTTCGATGTAGGGCATTACGATCATTTTTGGTGTAGGGCCGCCATGATGGAGTTACGCGACGAATTTACTTGAGGTAATTAATATAGGCAGTCATAATATAAACACTTTAGGGTGTAGGCCTACCCTTTTTCTTTATATTTATTAAGTTTATTATAAGGAATTCACTCAGAACTTGAGGGAAGACTAAAGCACATCTTCCCTGTTTAAAGCGTTCACTGTAACATAAACAGCCCTGAGGCTACTCCTTTAATATATCTTCATATTTCAGTATAAATTGCTGATTTGGCAAAGGTTGTTGACTCTTTCTCTCTTGTATTTTGCATGGGTTAGCAAATGGAAAATTTGGTTCACGTGAAAGAAATGAAGGTTTCTCGTGGTTATGCAGACCCGACGCCTACATACGGTTTCTATGTATGTATGGCAATCATTTCATTCCCATTAGGCTATGTCGCCAATCCCGAGCCAATTTTGTATAGATATTTAATTCAATTAATTAATAATTTATATTTAATTATGAAATAAAGGTATCACATACGATACCATGTTGTAAGCACATATAATTCTTTGGATTTGATATAATTGCATGTCCGTTATAAATAGATATAGAGTTTAACATATTTGTGGATAGTAGTCTGTTATGACTTGATCCTCTGGATCGAGAGATTCTATCTTTAGTTTTAAACCGATAATTAATTATTTTTAAATTGATAATGTATATGGTTGTAAATTTTGACTTGGTCCGCAATCGATATGGACCGTGACTTGATGGATACCGTAATGAAATTGACTGGATTCTTTGGATCTGATATATTTGCATGTCCGTTATAAATAGATATAGAGTGTAACATATTTGTGGATAGTAGTCTGTTATGACTTGATCCTCTGGATCGAGAGATTCTATCTTTAGTTTTAAACCGATAATTAATTATTTTTAAATTGATAATTATTTAGTTTCGTAAAAATTGGTCGTTGCCAATTTACTGGCAGTTTTTACATAAATTTCTTATGTTCTTGTGGTTCGGAACCCACGTAAAATTGTAGGTCCCCTCCACCACCACGGAGGACATACACAATACACGATTACGAACACAGTTAGGTAGACCAGCCATGAGTGGATCCTAGGGTCTTTGTTGGTCTGAAACATTATAACATTATAACAGTTTTTCCATAGCATTCTTCCCACATCTCACCCTTGAAGTGCGCCAGCAGATCTCGTTTACTCTGCACCTTGAGAAATTGCTTGAGCTCATCCCTGAGTTCAAAGACTCAACAGACAACATTGCCTTTGAAAAGCCAATGGACCTTTGTATAATACAGTAGAGATATACGTGACCCACTACCATGTCTTTGCACATTTTTTCAAACAGTTGTTTGTTTAGAGCTGAACCTTTCACATAATTCACAGCATTTATGACTGAATTAAATATGAGTTGCAACTGATTGGGGAGTGTTCTAGATGCCAGCGCTTGCCTGTGGATCATGCAATGCACATTTGTTACTGCTGGGGCCAGTTCCTTCACCTTCAAGAATCCAGATTTTGCTCCCAACATTGCAGGTGCACCATTGGTACATATTCCACATACATTTGTCCATGAAAGGCCTGTTGCCTCCAAGTAACTTGTCACTATCTCCATTACATCTTCAGCTTTTGTTGTTGTCTCCAGGGGTGAACAGAACAAGAATTCTTCCTTGAATGCATCAGAGTGTACATATCTGATGAAAACCATCAACTGTGATCATGAGGCAACATCTGTTGATTCATCCAGCTGCAATGAGAAGAGGCTGAATGGAGCAGCCTTTATTTCACTCATGATCTACTGGTTGATGTCAGTAGACATTTCTGAAATTTGGTGTTGCACAGTATTATTGGATAATGAAACTTGCTGAAGCTTTTTCTCACTTTCAGGCCCCAGAACAAGATGAACCATTTTCAGAACACAAGTCTTGATCAGAGTCTCGCCTATGGTATGTGGCTTTTTCTGTTTAGCAATATCAAGACCCATGTGATAAAAAGCTTCAACTGTTGCCATGTTCTGATGTTGGAATGATCCACTGACATCTAGCTTCTGTTGCTTCAAGCCTACTTCAAGATGTTTGAAAAAATCCACCTCTTTATCCTGATGGTTTCCATGCAGCTGCTGCAAATGATACTTCAGCTTCGAAGGCCTCAGTGAATCATTCCCTAATACTTTGAAGTGCAACACACACTGGGCTTTCTATACTCCTCTGTTTACAAACAAGGCAAACCCGAACTTAACATAGTCATGAGACCAAACTTGTTTTTGTTGCCCAGCCATTATCAAAGGTTGATTCTGAAAATGAGAACAGTAAGTGATACAAAGTTAAAAATAAACAATGTTTTGATTGTCATGCATAGGTGTATATATATATATATATATATATATATATATATATATATATATTATATATATATATATATACACACACCCTCTCAACCTTTCAAATGTTCCGCGCAGTGATTCCTCATTTCACAAAGATCAAGCTTGTTGCCCCTCCTCCTGAGTTGGCCTGGTGAAGTAGTGAGTTGGTTTCTTGTACTCTCCATCTCACATAGCCAGGTATGCCTGGCTCATCAGGAATTGTTCTGAGCCAGGTGTCTAATGTTCTTTTGAAGATGTCCACTGCAACACCACTCTTGTTTCTTAGGTCTTCGGGCAGCTGATTAAACAGTTTTGGTCCTCTCACAACAAAACTATTTTCTTTCAGGGTTAAGGATGTTCCCTGTCTAGCCTTTAACATGGGAACATGACACAGTCTTCCTTTTCTACTTTCGACTGTTGTTTGGGGAATTACAAGGTTCAGAGTATAAGATTAGGGACTAGTTTCTCCATTATTTTCCAAGTGTAAATAATGGTGTATCTCTCCTCCTTTCCAGTGAATATAGGTTTAATTCACATAACCTTTCCCAGTAGTTTAGTTCTTTGCACCCCTTCTCTGAATCCCTTCTAGTTGTCTAATGTCTTCTTTTTTATATGGGCATATTAGGATGGAGCAGTATTCCAATTGATGATCAGTAGGGTGCATCAGCCTATAAGGGGTGAAATTTCGAACTTTGGATATTGATTCGGCCCTATGATATTATGGTTACAATCCCCAACAAACCTTCAGTGTCCACGTTTCAAGCTGTTCTGACAATATTTAGTGGGTCCACCTCGAAGATAAAAATTTGACAATTGTGGAATTTTATGGTTTTACTAGAAAATCTTATGTGTAAGCGTTGTAGATTTTGTTTGAAAAAAAAATTGTATAGTTAGTTTTAGGCAAGTTTTAGCCTCAATTCATGAAATTATCTGTCTTTTTAGACTTTTTTTTATATTATTCTGAGAATCATGAAGTGAGTTACCAGGATGCGGGATGAGGACCGAACTTGCCAAGCATCCCACCAAACCACCTCCACCTATTAAAAATGGTATTTCATGATAAAATACTTGTAAAAATTGATTTATTGCTTATTGATATCTTAATTCTTCTTCTTTGTCCTTTTTTCTTTTAAAACAGATGATAAAGAAGCTTGTCTCTTTCTCAGATTAGGAGTGGCTTTTCTGTCAGCTTCTACAACTTGGAGAACATTTTGAAGATGTTCTTCAGTCCTTGCAGCCTCATAAAAGTCACTGCATAGTTTTACTGCCCTCTCAGAGCCATCATTTATGACATTTATAGCCAAAAGTTTTTCTTTGGAAGATATAAATGATGCTGTTGTTTTCCATTCAACAATCTCAACCATTAAAAAATCATAGTCTAACTGTAGTGAAGAGAATATGAACCATGAGTTTTTGTCAACCAAGTCAGCTAGTGTGGTTTCCATTCGTAGATTGGTAGGGAAATTAGGCTTTCCAAAACTAGATCCATGTCTACCTTCTGGAACCACTGTCAATCTTGTGTGGTTTATAGGAAAGTAGATGGTTTGTTATAGCATGAAGTTCATTTTTTGGAACCAAATCGCTGAATAATACAAGAGGAATCATCTCTGATGAAAGGTACCAGAGATGACGTTTCAAAGATGTTAGAGCACTTTTTGCTATTTGCTTGTTTACTTCCTCGTATCTAAGAAGCTTTTTGTAAATCTGCAAATCGTGCCATGGTGCATCAAAAACTGAAGAGCAGGTCATCCACCATGGGTAGTAAATCAGTGAAATGAAGGTTGCAAAGTCTCTTAGTCTCAGAATTTGTTGCTTGTTTGTGATTGTTACTGAAGGTAGTTTTGAGATCTTCTAGTAATGCAATTTTTAGAGCATATATTGCTTTACTCATCCATCTGGCTCTATGTATAGCACCAGGTCGCTGAAGGGTTATATCCTTATCACTAGGTCCTGCATTTAAGTATAACACAACTAAGTCAGAAAATTGTTTGTAGTCATATCGTGTATGTTGCTTTTCTATATTACTTATTTGAATTGTATAATCAGTCCATTCCTGAAGAATCTCCTGGACAGCTTTGGAGTACTGATTGAAGTCAATTTTTTTCAATTTTTCATCCTTGGAAATCCACTGAAACTTTTCTCGAAATCTGTTAGACATTAATTTCTGGTCCACTCGAAGTTTCTACTTTCATGTCCTGAAACACATGACTCATAATAACTTCACCAACATGATGCCTGCATGCAGACCATAATAAAGGCCGTCCAATCTCTTGTTGGATAGTTATGCATGCAGCGCTCACATGTCCCGTGTTGGTTGCTGTAGTGTTGAAAACCAAGTTCACTATTGAATCGGAGCAGTTCCATAATTTCAGTAGCTTCATAACTTCTTCAGTCAAGTTTTTCCCAGATTGGCCACTGCCACCAGCACTAGGATGATATGATGGAATACCAAGTAGTTTGAAATCCATTGAATTTCCAACTGATACGGCTAATCGTTCTTCTGTAACATATTTATCCTGCAGAGTAGAAATTATTTTCGAATCCCAATGAAGAGAGGCCAATTTAGGAGGATTCCAGGATTTTTTAATGGAACTTGAAATTCTTTGGGCTACTTCGCGTCTTGCTCTATCAGCTGTAGCATATGAAGTTGCCACTGCCTTAGTGTTACCACCACATTCTTCAACAAAAGCTTTTGTGAATGCAGCCTGTTGTGCCAGAGTCATTTTCATTCTTGATGCCAAAGAAACAAGTTTCGGTCTTTTCAGAATGTCATGAGGAATGATAGCTTGAGTACCTAAACAGACTGTTGACTGTGTGGATTTTCCATCTTTTTCAGCTCCATCATTAGCTTCTGACTCACTCTCAATGGTAGTTGTATCGCTTGTGCTACTGCTTTCTAATTCAACATAACTGCAAGAAGCTTCAGTGTCTCTCAATTCCTTTTCTTTTCTCACATTTTCTTCACATTTTCAAAAATTAATGCGCTTCACTTTGGATGCTAAAGTTTGATCATGAGCTCCAAAAGAAGCAATTCTATCCCCTTGCATAGATTGAAGAAATTGTATATCTTCTGGATTACTCATAATTTTTTTGGCATTTTTAATCCACAGTGGAAACGTCATTTTAAGTTGCATTTCCATATCTTCTAGTCTTGTCTTTGTACTTTGTAGCTCTCTTCTTTTCAATGGAATTTCTCTCAGTTTCGCATTCTTTTCTGACAATGAAATTATTTTCTCACATGCTTTTTTCTCAGTAATCATTGGTATGTTGGCTTTATTGTAGAATGGTTGAATTTCTGTTAAAACAATTTTAGCTATATCTCGCTTAGTTCTTCTCTCTTTTAGACCCTGTTGCTGGTGAAATAGGAAACATCTAAGAACTTGTTCACTTGTTGGCAAGCGATATCCTACAATCTTTGCATCATTATTTGTGATGCCAGGACCTAATCCAAATATATAGGTTTTTTTCATGTTTTTACATCAACTTTATCTGCACCACTTGAACAAGTTTTACCACTAGAAGTGGCTTCACTGGCTTTACCACTATTATCCATTATATCATATATCAACTATTATCACAAAATGTTCACAAAATATATTATTTAACAGTACAGTACATATATGCATATACATATGGCGATTTTGCCAGAAATTTGAAAAATAGCCAATTTGAAAAATTCTTTAAGACAGTATAGATGGTGAATAAGATACATTTTTATTGTTTATATTAAAAGTGCAATGGTGGAACTTCATTTTGTGTAAAGAAATGTTTCCCCAAAATGTGTGAACTTCAAGGTCAAAGGGTCAATTCGTTCCTTGAAAAAGGGTGAACATTTTTATTTGTTCTCCTATTGCTGTTTTCGTTGCATTTTTGGATTCTACAGCTCATTCTGAGTCCAAAAACATATAGTTTCATATGGTTACGATAATTAGTGAATGTGTGAGGTGCATCCAAAGATGCCGACCTTGAGCTATTTTGACCTTAACCTTGATTTTTCTGACCTTCATAACTCGTGAAGTAATGGTCGTAGAAAGCTGAAACTTTCACAGCTGGCTTTCTTGCACAAATTTACCTTATACACCAAAAATAAGCAAGATCTGAGATGGTCGGGTGTTAAGCACTGATTCACCTGTGCTGGAACCCCTCAAGAAGGTTGAGTTTTGTCACAAATAATTTTGGCTAAAGCGCAGTGGTAACTACTCACTGGAGTTTCTTCCTCACTGGTAATTTCTGCCATTCTAGAACCTGTCATCATTAACTTAACATTCTGATGAATTGTGCAGACGCACACACTATGCATCCCACTTGCTCCAGCCAAAACACATTCTTTGGGGCGTAGCATTGCAAATTTTGAAAATCCTATAGAGAGAGCTGGAAACTTAAACTTAAATTGTTGATATGCTTCTTTTAGATTACATAAAATTAACCTCTTTTGATATTGTTTTCATTCACCATTTTCTTTTATTGTTACACAGTCTTTCTTGCCTGCCATTTGTCTACTTATTTCATCATTTCTAAAAACTCTTTAACAGTGTTAGTTACTTCCAGTGGCAATTCCTTCCCCATTTTTGGATTCGGTGATGATGACTACTCCCTTTTCTTATGCAAGCTGCTGAGCCTGAACAGCCATTCTTTGTGAACAGTTAAATTCTTGAATTAGTTTTCCTACACTCATTGATGGTGCAAAAACAGTTAGAATCATAATTTGGTCATGTTTATCTGAGATTTGATATTTATCTTTCAATGACAGTGCGGTCTCTTATATAACTCAAACTGTCATAATCATCATCATTCACATCATCCTCAACTTCCAAATCTCCGCCGGTGAAGTCCATTTTGACTCTGATGTCCTGGGTTGTTTTCTCTACTTCATCCCTCAGTGCCAGGATCTTATTTACTGCAGTGTTTCTTCTCTCCCTGTCCTCATCACCAAGCATTGATATTATAATGTTTTTGGGGTGAACAAAAAAAGCATTCCTTCTTAGGGTTTTTAGGGCAATGTCTTTTACTTTCTTATTAGGAAACTTGGAGATTCTGCTCAGCATTGAAAAGAAGTTTCTTGAACCATCAGTCATGGAGTGATTCTTCTTGATTTCAAACCAGCTGGGGAAATACACTTTTAAACAGAACTCAGCAACAGTTATCAATACTGAACTCAGCTTTTTCTGTGAAACATAGAATCTGAGTATTCTACAACCTAATGTCAGCCATCTTGAGTGATTTAATGGCTCAACTTCTAAAAGCTGAAGGTCTTTTTCAATAGTCCCTAGCATGACTGCCATGCATATTCTATAAGCATAGTATTGGTCACGACTGAGATCATTGGGCAATATAGCGAAATTCTGAATTCTGATTGGCTTAAATTTGACAACATCCCATTCAGAAACCATACCACCTAGCTGTTTTCCTATTGGCCCTGAAAAACTATCAGGGCTCTTCATAGTCCCATCGAGCTCCATGAAAACATGATGAAGAGGTAGCTCGTTACAATGTAAGAGGCATATGATCCTTTGCAGTGGTCTTCCAATAAGCTCTTCAAAGACTCTGATCGCCCCTGAATTATGTCCAGTCATCACTGCAGTTCCATCTGACCCCATGACTCGCAGGTTGTTTTCCAGATCAGTGTCCTTCACTGCTTCATAGAGACTTAGTGCAATTGATACACCATTCCCATTCTCTGGGGTAACATGTCAGATAATGTCCTCCTGAAACATTTTAAACAAAATTTAAGGAAATAATAAATGTATTTGAGATCAGTAGATTACCAGGTATGACCAATGAACATATATAACTATCGCGTAGTTCTTACTCCTTAATGTTACTAAGACCAAATTTATGCTATCCACTAAAAATTTAAAACATACCATACAGAAAACAGTGGCTTACCTGGTTCTCCGACTATAACATAGTGCTGTTCTACTTTGGTTTGTTGATAATGTCGCCCCTCTAACTCTGTAATTGTCACAGTACCATCCTGTTGGCCATCAACATAAATGCTGTCCACTAAACCAAAGAATACTTCTTCCTCAGCTCTGATCTGTTCATGGTACTTACACTGTTGCCTTCGTAGTTTACTCCTGTATTAATGAAAATTGTTTACAAATTTATAAGGCTGGTGGTAGCACTGATAAACAGGAATATGTACAACAAGAAACAATGAACAGTGATGGGCTAAATACACTGACTTTTATGAGAGGAACCAGCAGGCTGTGGATCATCTCAAGAGTCTTCTGATGGAGTTTTGCTAGAGCTACCAGTAGTGTCTGGACTGTCTGGTTGAGGTTGTGATGCACTTGCCTCTTCTCTCCGGCTTCGTTCACTGAACAGTTAGTATGACTAGATGACTAGATTTACTATGCCAATATATATATGTATAATAAAAAAACATCAAAGGTTTAATTAAAATGGTTCAAGTCATGATGTACTCTCTCTGACTAACCATAATTCCGCTCATTGTTCGTCAGTTATTCTTCGCCTGCATCTAACATCTGCCTCTGTGAGCTTTTTCTCAAATCTTGAGCAGTATCCTAGCCTCACAGATTTTTGATCCTCATAGAAGGAGAAATCATCTTGAGTCATCCTCAGTTTAAACTACTACTACAATTTTTGTCATTGAGAAAGATCCTCAGAAAAAATATCAAATAAACAATCGAGCTCTTTGACAAACAATTCTAGTTTTGCCAAATAGGTTGAACCTCTCTCTGTGACAGAGTATCGATGAAACCTGTTGATGCATTTTTGAAGTTGAAATATTAAAAAAATCAATATATTTTCTTAATTAGAAATTAAAAAAATCAATATTACTTTCTTAATTAGAAATTAAAAAAATCAATATTACTTTCTTAATTAGAAATTAAAAATTGTGGTCACAAATTGCTTAAATATTTTTTAGTTTAGAAATTTTGGCTGAAATACATAGATAAATTAATTCACAGTTTATAGAGCACATCACAACAAAATTATATTTAAAATAAAAAATTTACTATTGGCTAAGAAGACATTCTTGTAATTAATTTAGTACTACCCAGGATAGAAAGTTATGGTGACTTACCATGAAAAATCTGCTGCTAGTTTGTCCACCTTCGTCTCAATGGTGCACAAAGATAGTGGATAAACATTACACCAAATCCATTGTTTCCTCAACTCGTCTGCAACTTTTGTGATGTTTTCCTTGGTTTTCCAGTTTGGCTCCTTAAGTAGATGCTGAACAATTTGTCCAGCGGTAGGTAATTTTCCATTAGGAAAACTGTCAATAGATGGAAAACTATGGCCACCATGTAAGACTTTTGTTGTCTGGCTTCTACGTTTCATAAGTAACTAAAAATCTTGAAGATGTTAAACTAGTGTTAATTGAATAGGTTATAAAAATTCTGAAAAATAGAAGTAAATATAAAGTAGGTTGGACAAAAACAGCTACTGATTTTAATTTAACTCTCAAAAAATATTTATACATCAATGTACACTTTTGAAAATAATTTTTTTGTTCTCAGCATCAAAAAATCATAAGATGCACTTTTTAGATTGTGCTTTTAGCTATTATAGAGCCCCAAATAGGCAAAATAAAGTTTTTTTTTGTCGCATGTGGGCGTGGCACATATAGAGTGTGGTTGCTGATGCGATATCACCAGCAACCACCAAAAACCACCACCAATGCTCATTTTTAGACATTTGACAACTATTTAACACCCCTGAATTTTGAAACTAAACAATCACTCCACCCCACTCTACGCAGCCTGGAAAGGTGGGGGATAAAATCTAAAAATATTAATAAAGCAATTGATTAAATAACAGAGAGGAAATATAATTAATGAACTTACATTTTATCGAGATTAATTACACTGCCCAACACCAATTTTGCTGATTTAATTCTAACACCTGTTTTTAGGTAACTGGTGTGCTGATTTAAAAAATCACCTTAGTTTTTGCCTATCACGTCAGGTTTTCAAGCAATCAAATATGGATATTTTGGAGATATCGCATTTTGGCAGGGTTATGCCCAATTTTTTTTCTTTTCAAAAAATAAGTTTTTACATACTCAGAATCAGCATGGAAAAGTAAACAATTGTGCAGGGAGTGAACTTTAATATACAATGGTAATATTGATACATAAAGTGATTAAAAGTGTTTAAATAAGCAAAAAATGAATCCATATTAAAGCAAGCACAGGACCAGTTTTCTTAACATTGTCTTTTTCTTGTTTTCTTACTTTTCAGTGCTGATAAATTTTCTCTTATAGGACTTCCTAGAATGAGAGATGTCAAGACAATCTCTTTGCAGGTTCCAGCAGCAGTCAGCCATCATATGGGTATCCCAGCTTCCTTGGTATCATTCTTCCATCACTTTGATATCTTGGTGGAACCTTTCACCTTGCTTTTCACTAACATCACCAAGATTTTCTGGAAATTTATCCAGATGACTGTTGAGATAGTGAACTTTAATGCTCATGTTGCAACCCAACTGCTGAAAGTTTACAAGATCTTTATAATTTTCAGACTTTTTGTTTCCTAGGAAGTTCTTAACTACTGCCACAAAAGCATTCCAAGCTCTTGCCTCCATTTTGGTCATTGAGTTACTGAACTGCGGATCTTTCATCAGTTTTCTTATCTGGGGACCATCGAATATACCAGCTTTAAGCTTCTCATTGTGGTGGGATTCGGAGTAACCTAACGGCCGCACCACGAATAAGAATTTTTTCTTTTGTTTAAGAACTCCACGAAACCAGGCTGCTTACCTTGAAGGGTTGTTGGATCCAGGCTCGCTGCCCAGACCTCCGATTCCACGACTGCTGGCTGCCACCAACAGTTTCTTACTTGCCAGAATAGCTTCCTTCTGTTAGTGGTTCACTATCTCCGGCATCCCCTTCCTAACAGAACTTAAAGTTCCCTTGGTCCAATAACGGTCTTCAGCCTCAGACAAATCCAGCCTGACTTTAGTTTCCTCTGTTATGTTCTTTATTTTCTCTTGTCAAATTACCCTCTTAAACTATATTTTTTATTATTTATATTTCCACACATGCGCCAATTGGTTCCCTCCACTTCTCAAAACTCGAGTTTTGACACACACGCCGACACTTAAACCTCAGAAGCGTCTCTTTTACTAAGTTTATTCTTTTTTTCCATTCATTAAAATATTAACATATAACATTTAACATTCTTATTCATTTGTTTGTTAAAACTTAGCAACTCAGTACTTAATTATCTATTTACTAACACGGTTTAACAAGCGACAGTTCAACTCTCACTCTTTTTCCCATACTAATTTAATAAAACTGTTTTATTCCTCATTCCTTGTTTACAAGTTTACCATTTCTTTATATATAACTTATTGTTTATTCTTTTTGTTAAGATTTTAACAATTTAGTACTTAATAACATTTACAAATTTACTTTATAAATCATTCATTTATTTATTTAAATTATAATTCAGTTATTTAATAATCTTTATATTTAACAAATACAGTAAACATTCAAACATTCAATATTTAGGACTAACAGCTGGCTAACAATTACTTTCTCTTTAATAATTTACGTTATACTAAAAAAATATACCTACAATTTAATTTTTAATATTTATTTACAATAGTTATTTAATAGTTATTTACAATAGTTATTTACAATACCAGGAATGAGGTTGAAACCTGCAAAGCAGCAAATCACCAGAGGCAGGATCAGCAGGTCTGGGAACTCACCCAGGCACCTTCCTCCTTCAAGCACAGCCCAGCTTCTGGCCTCAAAATGTAGGCTGCCACCTGGTTGAATTTCCAACCACTCACTCTTTCACACATCATACAATACTACTATTTTTTTTTCCTACAGAACACTACCAATACTTTATACTACATTACCATCACCACTCCCTAAACACTGTTGCACTTTCTCTATCATTCTAACCCATCTACTTTTAATATCTTCTCTAATACTACTTGTTAATTCTACATCTAAGCTTTTATTCAACACATTTTCTTCTATCTCAAGCAATAACATTCTCACTTCCTCACAAAAATCAATCACATTCATTCTCTCCTCATTCTTTCATTTATACTTCCTTCACCTCTATCTACTCCCCATTCATCCCTCACACTTTCCATTAAGGTCACAATACTTTGCTCAGTTACACTCCTTTCTCTCTCACATACATTTTCCCTCACTTCACTCTCAAGAATTGTAAATCCCACACTCTTAATGCCCCCTCCCTGACACAATCTTTCCACTTCTGAGTGAAGAAGATTTCCCTTCTCCTCTTCTCCTCCACCCTCGGAAAATCCCAGAAAAGAAAGGCCCTCAAGGTCTGAGACCCCAAAACCCTCAAACGAGAATTCCCCGGATGGACCAGGCTGGCACCATGAACCACCAAAGTCCCGAACATCCCATTCTAACTCTGCCTCACCCGCGGCTGTTCCAGAGTCCAACTGGGAATCCTTCAGCTCATATACTTCACCTATCTGCCTGGCTTTCTCACCTTTCATTCCCTTTCTTCTCACCTTTTTCTTCCTTTTTGCCCGCTTTGACACAATCAAGAACTCCAGATCTGCATCCATCCATTCATCCTGGATTCCCATCATGTTCTTGGTTTCTAGCGCTTTCTTTTGTTCCATCCTCTCACACATATCATACATTGGGTGACATACGATGTACTCCGGAGGTATTCGCCATTTGCGCAACTGCCGATGATGTGCTCTTACTTCTTCACACTGTCCATTCTCTTGCTCCCTCTCAATCACATACGTTACCCCATTCTCCCATACCTTTTTCACCACAAATGGACCCTCAAACTTTTGCGCCAACTTATACTCATTCCTTCTTCCAGCCTCATGCACCTCTTTCAAAACAAGCTCACCAACACCAAATGACCGAAAATGCACACCAGCCTCTCTCCATCTATCACATGTATTCTCATTTAATCGTATATCCTTTTGCACAAACCTTCCAAATGTAGACACATACCTTCTTGGGGAAGTTTGAATGGCTGAGTGGTATGTCGAATTGTAGCACCAGGCAATTCTTGCCAACTCAGCATCCCACTCAGCCCCTTCCCATACATACACGCAGCATTTCACTTATCGTTTTCACCGTTCGCTCAGCCAAACCATTCGAAGCAGACATATACGGAGTTATTCTAACATGCTCTATCCCATTCTCACTCAACATTCTCTCAAAACTAGCACCCCTAAACTCAGGCCCATTATCTGTTAAACACTTACGCGGCCTTCCAAGCATCATTGGTAACATACTCTCTCTCATCACTCTCGCAACATGCTCACTTGTTTTATTCTCTAACGCAGCAACATACACAAACTTACTCTTGTGATCGACCCCTACTAATATTCCAACTTTCCCTCTACTCGTTCTCGGCATACTCACAATATCAACCACCACAAGCTCCCACGGTTCTTTCACTTCAATCTTTCGCACTGGGGGGCGGCTATGCTGGGACTGGTATTTTCGCTTTTGGCAACTCTCACAAGTAGTTGCCACTTCTGCAACAACCAGTCCCAGCCTAGGGTGGAAAACCATTCCTTTCATCAATTCCCATAACTTGTTTTTTCCCACATGCCCATACATCCTATGTGTAATAATCACCAATCCTACCATACCCTCAAATGTCATCACTGGCACACTCTCTGTCTCACCCACCTTATTTACCCTCATATAATATAGCACTCCCATCCATACAGCCAACTTTTTCGCATACCTTTTATACTCTTCCACCTCTTTTGACCACTCTCTCACATCTATACCATTATACACATATTCTCTCAACTTGCATATCACCTCATCTCCCTCTTGCATATCTAAAATATCTTCATCTCTCAACACTTCACACTGGTCTTCCACCTCTAACTCAATTGCTCCCACTAACACAGCATCTATACCTGTGCTCGGAAACATTCCCATACTGACCACATGCTCTCCTTCTCTCATTACTGAGCCCTGACCAACATCCACACTCAAGTTCATATTCTCAAGGAAATCAATCCCAGTAGAAAATCCCAGGGCATTGATTCCCCTTTCAAGACTATGAACTTGTGCTCCCATACCTCTTTACATGCACCTAATCCCACCCTCAACTGCACAGCTTCATGTGACGCGACTGTTCCCCCTCCGATACCACGTATTCTCACACCCACTCTTTCTCGGGATACAGGCACATTCTCTTCATCTAAATCACACAACACTCGCTCATTCACCAGACTGATTTGGGCACCTGTATCCACAAGACCCCTGTAGAGCTCAATAGGACCTTCTGGAACCCTTACAGGAACCACAGAAGGGCTGAGCTCTACCTCATCCACACAGTCACGTATCATCCATGGCCCCTCTAACATACCTACTTCCATACAACCTTCTCCCTCTGACTCTCTCTGTGCAGCTCTAACTTCATCCAAAACCCTTTCCAAATTTTCACCTGGCACTATGCTTTTATACCTCTTCCTTTCACTCACCCAATTGTAATGTACACCACTAATACACTGCAAATGCAAAATCAGGGCTCCTTTCTCCTCGATCCTTTCATCTTTATACACAATCGGACAATCATTACCATAATGCACATACACTTCAACACTAAACAATGAGCTGACCACCATGAGGACCTCTTGAAAAGGAAAAATACCCGGGCTCCCCATGGCTTTCAGCTCACGTACATAATTGCGGACCTTACAAACACCCATCCTTTCTGGTTTCTTAATCGCTTCATTCATAACCAAGGTCCGCAATTCATTCACACTCCCTGGTATTCTCATTTTTAACCCATCCAATTTCAAATCTTTCAACCCATACCATACACTTTCAAACAAACTGTCGCCACCCCCCCTACTTTCATGCAACTTTACTATTCCCACTGGCAAATACTCAGGGTCGACCACCTCTTTCTCACACCTTTCATTCACCCCAGGTATTCTTGACATCAGGTCAGCCATACAATTCCTCTCCCCTGGCACATACTCAATCTTATAATCAAACTCACTCAACTCAAGCAAAGTTCTAGCAATTCTTCCATCCACAACTTTCATTCTCTCCATATATACCAAGGGCTGATGATCAGTCTTTAAAATAAATTTCATTCCATACAAAAATGACTTGAAAGCTTTCACACAAAACCTCATTGCCGCAAGTTCTCTCTCAATTGTACTGTACTTTCGCTCTGCCTTACTGAATGCTTTAGATACATACCCAATTACTCTCCTTCCTTCCTGTCCTTCCTCTCCCTGCAACTGGCACAAGCACCCACCCATACAAAATCCACTCGCATCTGTATACAATTCTAGCAAACTCGCTCCTTCACTCAGGTCCGGATAAGCCAACTCCACATCTTTCGCTGCTTCCACTCTCAATTGCTCAAATGCTTCATTCATCTTCTCCGTCCACACCAACTGAGTACTACCTTTCATTCCAGTCACTTCGGTCAGGGGTTTCGAAATCCCAGAGCAGCCCGCTATAAATTTCCTCTGAAACTCTACAAGTCCCAGAAAAGATTTAAGTTCACGAACTGTCCGAGGTTTCGGGAACTCCCTGACTTTTTCCATATACTCCCCACTCTTTCGTATACCACTCGAACTCACCTTGTGCCCCAGAAATGCCACACTTTCCCTGAACCACTCACACTTACTTGGTTTCACTCGTAGTCCGACTTCATCCAACACTTGCAGTACCTCTCTCATTATCTTCAGGTGCTCCTCAAATGTCTCTGTCATAATCAAAATGTCATCTATAAAACATATGACATTTTCCCTTGCAAACTTACCAAGAACACGATTCATTGCTCTCTGAAATGCAGCAGGTGCAGCTGTAAGTCCGAACGAGAGAGCACGGAACATATAATGATTCCTGGCTGTGGAAAAGCAGTTATGGGACGAGACTCTGGCTCAACCGGCATCTGGTAATATCCCCTCAATAGGTCCAATTTACTAAACACCCTCTTTCCATGCAAAGAGTATACACTTTCATTTATCAAGCACATCGGAAACCTGTCTTTCACTGTCCTTTCGTTCACCATTCGATAGTCCACACACAAGCGAATCCTTCCATCAGGTTTCCGCACAGGCACTATTCTACTATTCCACGGACTTGTGCTCTGTTCAATCACTCCCATTCTCTCTAATTCCTCACACTGCTCTTCTATCTCATTCATTACTGGTGGGGAGAACTTGGCCTTTGGTAGATCGGAGTCTCATCCGTTAACTGGATCCTGAAGGGAGGTAGTTTTGTTAAACGGAGGTCATCATCTCCTCGGGCCAATACGCTCCTTTTCTCCCCTGCCAACTGCCACACCTGCATTCGCTCACTCTCACTCAACTGTTCGCCAACAATCACCTCCTTTCTGATTTGTTCAGTCGTCCATTCCTCCCCACATTCTTGCCCTCGTTCATCCATTTGTATTCCATTTTCTCCCTCCTCACATATTCCTCAATCACTGTATACGCTCTCCCTATCACATCCCCCTCATTTATTCTCTTTCGCCATGCACCCCCATCTTCCCTAGCTTGCACACAAATCCATGGGTTACTCTCATCAATTATACCATCATACACATGCCCAACTCTTTTCACTTTATAGGATGCATCCATACCATTCACAAAAATCATGCTTCCCTGCCTTTTTCTTCTATTATCACTCACTGGCCACTCAACATGCACCAATGCTGGGGTTCCCTTTTCCAGATTTACACTCTCAGATGCTCTCACCTCATACCCTTTTATTACCCTCATCCAATCCGATTCACTTCTCCCCACATAGAATTCACACTTACCCAACTCATTCTTCCACTCAATCATACGTCTAGCAGGATGGATCACCAATCGATTCTTTTTCAAAAACTCATACCCCAGAATCATGTCATACTTTTCACTCTCCTTATCAACCACATAAAGCACACATTCTTCCATTTCACACCCCATCACTTTCACTTTAATCTGCACCTCTCCCAACACTCGTACTGGGATGTTCCCAACCCCTTTAATTTCCCCAGTTACTCCCCAATTCACTCTTCCTAATTCATTCTCTTTACACAAACATCCAATTCCTTGCTTACTTATTAAATTAGGTGAACATCCTGTATCCACTAATGCCCTCCATACACTCCCTCCCCATTCAACAGGAATAACCATACACTCTGCCTTTTTCTCACTCGCTCTCACTTCCTTATTCACTTGACACCATCCTGCTAATGCCTCAAATACACATTCATCATTCAGAGAAGCAGGGACCCCAACCCCAATGAGAGGCCCCTGCCCTATGCGTTTCCCGTACTGGGACCAGCCTCGCCATTTCCAGTGACAGCACCCCCTTGAGGGCCCTGCCTCTGAGGTTGAGGAGCTGGCATGGCTGACACTGGCCGATTTCCTGCATGAGAGACAGGACTCCCTCCCGCCGGTGCGGAGCACCCTGCTGTTGGGCTTGACAGAACCGGGCAATATGCCCAAAGTTCCCACATGCCCTACATTCATACCCAGGTGTTCTGCATTCATACGCCATGTGTCCCATCTGCCCACATGCAAAACACGCACCCACTCTTCTTCTACAGGTCTCTATACTATGTCCCCCTCTACCGCAATATGCACACCCTCTCACATTCCCCATATTCCCTCCATTCACTGGCCCTCTTTGCTCATTCATTGTTGACTGGCCTTGAAGCCCTTGCCTTCTATACGTTTGCCCCAGCATCGGACCATTCATTCTGGGACCCGATGTGGGAGGAGGCCCTGGTTGTTGCATGGCCGACCCTCCATACACCCTTGTGAATTCGTTCACAAAGTTAGCCAGCATTTCCATTGGGTTTTGGGCCATGGATGCTTGGCTAACTGGAGGGTGACCTGGCCTAGTATTTCTTAATGCGTCCGCATAACTAGGAAACACAGGTACTTGTTCCTCCCTCATCGCTGTCCCCATTCGCACATCTGCTTCCCTATTACGCCAATCCCACTCTCATACACTCGGTCCTCTAACAATTCCAAGATTTCATGCCACTTCAAACGTGTCCCTCTCACTCTTACACACTCTTTCCTCTTAACATTCAAAAACTCTCTCACACTCTCAGGTACTGTCTCAATCAACTTTCTTACCAACCTTTTATTCTCATCTATCCCATCATCTCCAAATTTCTTTCTCGCCAAAGTTTCAAGTCTATATGCATACAAATCAATACTCTCCCCCTTCTGCATCCTTGCTCTCTCAAAATCATCCTTTCGATATTTCACACCCCCTCTTATTCTTAACACTTGCTCCACCAATCTCTCCCTTAACACCTCATACTTCACAGGCACTCCTGAATTTACAACAACATTGTAAAACTCTAGCAACCTACCTTCCAAACAGTCACCCATCTCTTTCACCCAATACTCAGGAGCGTCTGGATACTTGCTCTTACAATAACGTTCATACTCTTTCAAAAACTCTTGTACATCTCTCCCACTATAAACATTAAATTTTGCAACCTTCGGAATCTCCCTAATTAAGATTCCCTTATGCACTCTTACACCCTCACTCGTATCACTCTCAGTTTCAGTCTCACTCTCACTCTCATACATACTGTCCTCAATGCTGGAATAGAGGGAGTCATCTGCGCTAACGCAGCGTTGAACCTTCCGAGAAGCCCTCTTACCAGATGCCCTCCGAGCCCCCTTCATTCCCGCCTTGCCCCTCTTAGCCTGCCCTTCCATCCTCTTACCTTTCTCCCTCTGATCCTCACCCTCAAGCTTCTTCTTACCCTCCTTAGGGGTGGAATGCACCATCACCTTGTAAGGTCTTTCTTCTTTCCCCTCACTCACGCTTTCACTCCCTTCTCCTTCCAGGCCCCCTACTGCTACATCCTTTAGATGTGCCCCTTTCTTACTACCAACACCCTTACTATTTTCCCCTTCAAAACCCCCCTTCCCTTCCTTTTTCACTTTCCCATCAAGCTTGCCCTCCAACTCACTCATTCTCTTAACCATTGCCTTTAACCCATCATCCATCTCTTTCTTACTCTCAGTCATCCTTTCTTCCATCTCTTGACGACAAACTACTAATTCTTTACTCTGTTCCTCTAATCTACTTTGCAATTTCCCCAAAACATTCTCTAATTCTGCCTTCTGTAACTCTAACTGATGGTTCCTAGCCTTTTCTACCTCTAATGCCTCCTCCATCTCCCTCAACCTCCTTTCTAACTCCTCCTTGGTAGGCATCTCTAAAGATGCTACCCTACTTCACTTCTACTCTACTACACCCAACCTACAACTACCCTTTCACTCTTCTTCTGTACAACCCAACCAGGAACAACCCACCTTTCTGAGTGGAGGTCCCTGTTTGGGCGCCACTTATTTTATGTGGTGGGATTTGGAGTAACCTAACGGCCGCACCACGAATAAGAATTTTTTCTTTTAACACTAGAACAGCGAAGCGGTCATTTTGACCGCTTTTTCCAAATTTAATTAGCATATCTTGCTTAATTCGGATTAGTTCGCCGTCATATTCCATGAATGCCTTCACTACACCAATAACCTTTTTGTGGTATAATATGATTCAATATATCTAATTATTTCACAAGATATTCAGCGATATTACTATAACAGCGAAACGGTCACTTTGACCATTTCTCATAAAAGCAATACAGGAGTGCTGTAAAGACTTGTCATAACATGTTCAATCTCGCTGTATGTTGTTGACAACAACACACGGCGGTTCAGTGTGTATTGCGCTTCCAAGCTGCAAGCATGTGTGCAAACCCCTCTCTTTCAAATGAAGAAATTCTTCGATGTTTGCAAGCAATTTCAGAATCAAACTCAGAAGGAAGTGATATATCATTGGACAGTGATGATGGTGAAGATGATTATATTCCTCAGGCAGAAAGTTCATCATCTGAGTCAAATGAAGAAAGTGATGACCAGGCACAAACTGATTCAGCTAATAAAACGTTCAATGCTGGTCATGTTGCAGGTGAGTACAATAAATATTTACATCTTTGTCAGTTTCAGTATGGCGATTCGTGCATAAGTTTACTGATGATGATTAGCAATGATTTAGTGTCATATTGTAGAACCATTATGGTTATATATATAAATATTATAATAGCACAGGCCCGTAGCCATGGGGGGGGGGGGCAAGAGGGGGCAAAGCCCACCCTGTAAAACATTGTCCCCCCTATCAATTTCTCCGCCCCTCCTACTCATTCGGTCTGGCTACGGGCCTGTAATAGCAACTTACCATTGTGCTTTATTACTTGCAGGAAAGATGGGAGGCTTTATGGGAAGAAAAAAGCGATGCGAAACTCCTGCTTTGATTGAAGTTGGTTCAGTTTTAACGGCGAAGGATGGCACAGAATGGGAGGTTATTGAACAAGGCAACAGAAATGAGGAAAAACCCGATCACAGAATATTGTATGTGAAGAACCTGGCCCCACAGTTTATGCCAAACGACAAATTGCTGAAAATGATTTTTTGAGTGCTTTTAGATTGCTAATTGATGATTTTATTTTGAAACATATACAAAAGTGTACTCAAGCAGAAGCTCATAGACGATTGAAAACTACTTCATGGACTGTGTCACTGGAAGAAATTATGGCTACTATTGGCATCATGTTTGCTCGAGGAATATTGGCCAAGGGGCAACCTGCTGATGATCTCTGGTCAAAAGAGTGGGGACCTCCTTTCTTTCGTGAAACAATGGCACGAGATCGCTTTCGAGAAATTATGAGATACCTCCATTTTGACATGAAGTCTAACAGATCTGAAAGGCTGAAAACGGACAAATTTGCACTGACATCTCAAGTTTGGAATCGGTTCACCCAAAATTGCATTGCTTACTACAGACCAAGCGAATATATAACTGTTGATGAACAGTTATTCCCCACTAAAGCAAGGTGCCCTTTTACCCAGTACATTGCCACTAAGCCAGACAAATTTGGTATAAAATTTTGGATAGCTGCTGATACCAAGTCAAAATACTTCTTGAACGGATTCCCATACCTTGGTAAAGATGCAAAGCGCCCATCAAACCAACCGCTTTCAGAATATGTAGTTCTTCAACTTGTCGAACCATACCTTGGCAAAGGAAGAAACATTACGACTGACAACTTTTTTACTTCAGTGAGTTTGTCGTAAATTACAACGCAAAAATACTACCCTTGTTGGGACAATGAATCGTGCCCGAAAAGAAGTGCCAATTGCCATCAAGAATTTGCGAGACAAAAGGTTCAACACTCATGTTTTGAAAAATGACCAATAGGGTGGTCCATAAAATTGAAGTTTTGATTTTTTGTTATTGCCAGGCGGTAACTTGTGAGGATGAATAAGAAAACACCTCTGGCCAATTTTTTCCCAAATCAATCACTTTTTAGGGGTAGCACACAGTACTTCATTTTTGCACTTTTGCACTACCTAGTAGATTTACTTGTATATTATGTTCCAGTTCCAGTAATACATCTTTTCCTTGACAGATTATTGGTGTCGTGTTCATTGGTTGTGTTTAGTGGTTGGATATATGATGACTCAAGTTCGAAGCTCTTGCTTTTATCTCCTTGAAGGAGATAAAGTGAAGGACAAGCTTCTTGGAAGCAAATTACCATCACATGGAGAAGTATTGTCATGCTTCCTTCATCACCACACTAATCTCAAGGAGGAGTTGAAGGAAAGTGCTCAAGTAGTGTGGGGTCAACTTGAAATATTTTGGAACAAAGCTCGAATCCCGACAAGGGAAAAATACAAAGGAATCCAAAAGATCTTGGACCTTCACCAAGATTGGATCAAAATAAAAAAAGGACGAATGAGGAGGAGCCAGAAGCAGGTGAGTTGGATGATCAATGATAAATAAAATAGTTTCTCGAGAGTATGACATATTATACTGTACAATAGTCAATACATTTATCATATATATATTATATATATTTATTTATATTTAGGTGTACAACGAAGAGGGATTCAAGGAGACACTTCGGAACCTATTTGATATGGCACATGCTGATGCCTTGTCTCTAATCAAAAACCCAGAAGACAAGGCCTTCTTGCTGGCCCAGCGAGAGCCTGGAAGACGGGGATGCATGGTGGGAGTAGACAGAAAAACAGCAGAAAAAGAAAAACAAGCTGCCCACAGGAAGATGGAGGAGGAGATGCGAAAGAGAAAGGTGAGATTGTTCTTCAAATTCCTACTTTCATTTGATTGCAATGATTAGGTTGTTCGTTAACACTAATTGTCCATTTTCTTCGATTGTATTGCAGGCAGTCAATGAAGGTGCATCAACGTCGGGTACAGCAGTATTGGTGTCCTCAACAGAATCCTCAGTCACTGATGAGTCATCCTCCACCGAAGATGAATGGGCAAAAGGTGGAAAGCGACCTCCAAAACAGGTGAAAAGAGTCAAGAATGTGATAACACCAAATCTAGCTGCTGCCCTAGATCGGACACACACTACGGACAGGATGGCAACCTACATAATAGCAGAGACTGCATTGAGCCTTGGCCACAGCCCAATGAATTTTAACATCACCCGGACCTCCATCAAATGGCAGAGAGAACGACATCGGATCATGATCTGCAGTAGCCTAAAAGCTTCCTTTCAGTCCGGTCCTGCAATCATCCACTGGGATGGAAAACTTATTCCAGACCTTCTCAACACCAGAGACCATGCGCATGTGGATCGGCTGCCTGTGCTCATTTCCTCCTTTTTGGGTCAATCTCAGCTCCTTGGAGTCCCCAAAATACCAACTGGATCAGGAGAACACCAAGCCAGCGCAGTTTTTGAATTATTGACTGATTGGGGCCTCGAAGAATCTGTCGTGGGGATTTGTTTCGACACCACTGCCTCCAATGCTGGTCGTTTGAATGGAGCGTGTGTGTTGTTGGAGCAGAAGTTGAAGAAAGACCTTCTCCATTTTGCCTGCCATCATCACATCATGGAAGTGATGATCGGTGGAGTTTTCACTGCTTGCTATGGCCCAACGAGTGGACCTGATGTTCCATTGTTCAGCAGGTTTCAGAGCAAATGGACCTTCATCGACACAGGAACATACGGCACCGGATGGGATGATGAAGAGGTGCATCGACTCTTGGCCCCCATTAGAGATTGGATTCTCCGCTTTGCTGAGGAAAAACACTCCTCAAAATCCTTTCGAGATGACTATCAGGAATTCCTCGATCTGTCCATCATTTTCTTGGGAGGGAGCATTGACAACTACACCTTCAAGCGACCTGGCCCCATGCACCAAGCCAGATGGTTATCTAAGGTGATCTATTCATTGAAGATGTGGCTGTTCAGGGGACAAATCCCAGCCCTCACTCCACGAGAGCAAAAGTGTCTTAAGGATGTCAGTGTCTTCGCTGTTTCCATCTACCTGCAGGCATGGATGACAGCGCCAATAGCTGCTGCTGTGCCTCGCAGTGACCTCAGTCTTCTGCAGAGTCTTCGGGAATACCATGACCCCAAAATTTCGGAAGTGGCATTAAAAAAACTCAGCGGTCATCTTTGGTATCTTTCGGAGGAGATGGTGGGCCTCGCGATTTTTGATCCTGAGGTGTCTGAAGAGACTAAAACAGCAATGGTGAAGGCGATGGAGGAAGTTGAAGGAAAGCCTGATTGCCAGAAGAGAAGGAAAGGTGTTGCTGAGGGGGCTTCAATCGAGTCACTAGCAACAGCAAACTCAAAAAGACTGCTGTTGTCTCTGGGGTCAGGTGTGGGATACCTGAGGAAGGAGGTGCGGGATTGGGACAGTGATCCTGATTACCAAATAGCAAAGAAATCAGTGGCAAACCTCTCTGTCGTGAACGATCATGCAGAGAGGGGGGTTGCTCTCATTAATGAATACAACGGCTGCCACACCAGGAATGAAGAACAACTGCAGTATCTCCTGCAAGTTGTTGCTAACTACAGGAAGCAGTTTCCTCAACCACTGAAGTCAGCCTGGCAACTGGGTGAGAAAACAAAGATCAAATGAGGTGCAGAGGGAATTGTTAGTCAATTCATTTCGGAATTGTTAGTTACCCTAATAGTCATGTACTGTCACCAAGATTAACTTTGCTGTGATTTTCAGATTATACCAAAACTTTGTGTCATGTGCTACCCCTACAAATTAACTGATTCAAATAAAACTTTCCCAGAGGTGTTTTCTCATCCATCCTCATAAGTTACAACCCAGCAATAAAAACAAATCACAAAAAAAAATTCCACCCCTATAAGAGTGGACCACCCTAATGACCAAGCAACGCTAACTGTCTATCAATGCAAACCAAATAAAAATGTGATTCTTCTGAGCAGCGTGCATAGCTGTGTTCAAGTTGAAGATAATGCAAAAAGAACCCCTGAAACTGTGACTTACTACAATTCAACAAAATATGGAGTAGATATAGTTGATCAGATGGCTCGCAAATACAGCACTAAAGCTGGTTCAAGAAGGTGGCCCGTTCATGTTTTCTATAATATGTTGGACCTCGCTGGAATCAATGCAGCTGTTCTCTATAGGGAAGTTACTGGTAAGAACATTACTCGTCGCAACTTTCTTCTGCAGCTAGCATTACAATTACGACAGGGTTTTAAAAAGAGTGACGCAGAGCAGGATATCAGTGAAGACGACACTGCAGAGACAGATGTGATATTGTCCCGGAAAAGAAAACAATGCCAAGTGCGAATGTGCAAGCAAAATAAAACTTGTGAAATTTGTCACAAATGTAAAAAAAAGGTATGTGGATCATGCACAAGCCACGTAATCAAGAAAATCATTTGTAAGAAGTGTTCTTCAACATAGAAAAGCACAGAAATAAAAACTAGGATTTATTAGTAAGATGAAAAAAGGATTATTATTTTGCGAAGTTAACCCTAAAGTTTTATTAATTTATAAGCATAATTGGTTTTATCGTATATGGTTATAAATAAATACCGTTTATTTACTTCAAATAAAATTAAATACCTGTAAAAAGTATAATTTTCCTTCGATAAATACAAATGTAAACGTAAATTTAAAATAATATTAGGTGGCGGTCAATTTGACCGCCTCTCGCTGTTATGGGTATGCAAAAATTTCCGCTGTTCTAGTGTTAAGAACTCCACGAAACCAGGCTGCTTACCTTGAAGGGTTGTTGGGTCCAGGCTTGCTGCCCAGACCTCCGATTCCACGACTGCTGGCTCCTGCCACCAACAGTTTCTTACTTGCCAGAATAGCTTCCTTCTGTTAGTGGTTCACTATCTCCGGCATCCCCTTCCTAACAGAACTTAAAGTTCCCTTGGTCCAATAACGGTCTTCAGCCTCAGACAAATCCAGCCTGACTTTAGTTTCCTCTGTTATGTTCTTTATTTTCTCTTGTCAAATTACCCTCTTAAACTATATTTTTTTATTATTTATATTTCCACACATGCGCCAAATGGTTCCCTCCACTTCTCAAAACTCGAGTTTTGACACACACGCCGACACTTAAACCTCAGAAGCGTCTCTTTTACTAAGTTTATTCTTTTTTTCCATTCATTAAAATATTAACATATCTTATAACATTTAACATTCTTATTCATTTGTTTGTTAAAACTTAACAACTCAGTATTTAATTATCCATTTACTAACAGGGTTTAACAAGCGACAAGTCCAACTCTCACTCTTTTTCCATACTAATTTAATAAAACTGTTTTATTCCTCATTCCTTGTTTACAAGTTTACCATTTCTTTATATATAACTTATTGTTTATTCTTTTTGTTAAGATTTTAACAATTTAGTACTTAATGTTTATTATTTATTATCTTAATGCTTATTATTTATTACTATCTTTCTAATTTCTTATAACAGTTATCATTCTTATCCATTTGCTGGAAAGAGAGAGAGAACCATTAAAATCCTATCTATAACAAGTATTTCATACAAAAAATCAAAGAAATTTAATATATAAATAATAATAATCAAGGCCAGGGGGAAAGGGCTGAGAACTAAAAAGGGAAAGGGTTCACCCTCCACATCATCACTGAGACCTGGAAAGGCTGCACATTAGGGTGTGACAGTTGCCCCAACTTTGGCCTACAATGCTGTTCAAAATTTTGGTGTTGCATATTGACATAAAAAATACCCACGTGCAATTTTTTGAAGATTCATGCATATTCGAGTGAGCACCAGCAATTTGAAAAATAGCGATTTTGCTTATACGGCATACGCGCCTATATATGAGATTACACAACCATCATAAGGGATATTAACACAAATCATTTGCCTGTCTTAATTAAAAGCTGTTATCACTAACACAAAAAAGTTAATCATTCTTATTCTCTCATGGTACATTAAGGGGTTTTATCATATATTCATAAGGTATTATTTCTCTAGAGCAAGAAACCATGATTTCTGTTCGGAAACAGATGATCATTTGCGCTGATTAGGAACTCGGAGTCTGTCATTTTCAACTACTTGAAGGACTTCTTGAAAGCGCTCCTCATCCCTGGCAACATTAAGAAAGTCATGGCAAAGTTTTACACCACGCTCTGCAGCCTCATTGACGACCTGAAGCTTGTCCACAACCCGTTTCATGTTCAGGTAGTCGTCATGATCCGCCCATTCACTGGCTGGACTGTGGAGAAACTGATAGGGCATGCCTAAAATGGTGAAGAACTGGCTTGAGTCAGGCCCAATTAGGTCCACCAGGGCAGTGCCACTTTCTGGGACAGGGGGAAGATATGGCTTTCCATAGCCCCCATGATTGAGCCCCACTCTCTTAGTAACTTCAGTGCCTTCATGGCAAAGAAGGGCCTTCCTCATCTCCTCTTTTGTCCTTTATTGTATTTGGGACGAGAACAAAGCCAGTGGGGCCAACTCCTCAGTTAGGTACCAAGTGTGTCTACCGAGTGCCACACGTGCTTTGTCAACTATTGTGGCGTCATATGGGGCAAATTCAGCCAAGGTTTCAACCAAATTCAAGTCATTCAGTGGCGCACTTGCTGGAACGGGGCAAACAATCCACCATGGGACATAAACAGCGACTGTGAACACAGCAAACCATTCTAACTTGCTGATTTGACTTTTAGTCACAACCTCGGCTTTGGGAAACTGCTCTTTGATCTGGCCTGACAAAAGAACAATCTTGAGGGTATAGAGCAGTTTAGCCATCCACCTTGCTTTGTGAAGTGCGCCGGGGTAGACCATTGTGAAGTTCACTGGCTCGGATCCTTTAGTTACAAGCAGCAGACAAAGCTCTACCAGCTCCTTGTAGTCGCCACGTGTAAATGGTTGGGCTAGAGATTCATGGAAGAAGTCAGCCATCTCCTGCTGGTGCTCCTCAAACACTCCAGGCATTGCGGGGTAGTAGTATTTCTTTTTTTCATTGTACGCCAGTTGAGAGAAATGGTTCTTGAACCTAGAAATGCAATTATTGGGATTATTGTATTTTGTACTAATCTATAATATTGTTTTAGGGGTATTAAGATTGATATGATCGATCATTTGCTTGGTGTTAGTATATCTTATAAGTCTAATAAAAGAAATTCCACTAAATTTGTTCATTAGGTAATAATATTCCTTGTTATTTTGTAAAGCTTATGACTCACCTCTGGAAAACCATTATGTTTGGACTTGAAGAGCCCTCCACTTTCAAGCAATCCCAGCAAACACCTAGGATGACTTCGCCCACATGCCTGCGACAAGCGCACCAGAATACGGCACGCTCTAATTCCTTTTGGAAGGAGACGCAAGCAGCTGTTTTTTGTCCTGAAAAAAAAATGTAATTGTAGTTTAAGGCCACCATTTCAGGCACGTGCTTTTTGCAGATTTCTGTTAAATCATTCACTGTATTTTGGTATTAATGTTGTGATAAATTCACGCTGATGTTTGAAATAGGTTTATCTGTATTGGATGAAGTTGTGTCGAAAACCATACCAATGACATTCTGTTCACACTCCCAATCGACCAGAAGTTGTTTGGTTGCTGTTGATATCAAGTCTCCTTGAACCAGGCCAGCTTTTTGAGTCAAATGCGGAAGAGGTGGGACTCCAAGAAGCTTTGTGCCATTGACACCAGACACAAGAATGGGCAGGCGGTCATCAGTGCCTTTGGAATCCAGTGTGTCCATAAGTTTACCATCCCAGTGCACCAGTACTTTGTCTGATGGTTGCCATTCATCCATGATTTTTAAACTTATTTCTGACACGATGGAAGCTCAGTATCGGTGGGCCATCCTTGCATTTAGACTCAGCTTTGATGTATCTCCACCACATGCAGATACAAGGGAGTACACAATTGCACTCAGCTGGGTCGGCGAGATGTTGTTTCGAACACTGCATGAAACAAGTTGTGCCGACTTCAGAATATCATGGGGCACAAAAATTGAAACTCCCTCTTTCACTGTTCTCCGATGTTTTCTCTTTGGTTCAGCAGTGCTGGCCTCATCAATGTCATCATCCTCATCAGAGCTAATAGGTGAATCAATATCAGCCTGTACATTCTCAGCATGATCACATTGCTCTCTCTCTTGTCGCTTCTCTTCTCGCATCTGCCTTTTCTGTCGCTTCTGAACCTTTTCTGTGAGTACTTTGTTTACCCCAGAGTAGGTAGCTCCCCAGAGTAGGTAGCTACTCTGTCACTTAGCATGCTTTTCATAAAGAGTATGTCAGTATCGATGGCATCTTGTTTGGCCTGAGTTTTCCCCTTTTTCGCAGCTGCCATGTCTTTCAACACTGTGTTCTTATAAAATTTCATCGTCAGGCTCAATTCTGATTTAAACTTCATAATTCCAGGATCATCAGCCCGTCTTCTATCCTCATTCTTTTTCATAAGCATCATGTAGTCTTTGTCATAGTAAGTTTTAATCACTCGGCCAATATTGTTCCTGCCTGTAATGGTTGGGACATTCGCCTTCTGGTAATGCAAAAGCACATTGTCAATGGTAGCAGATAAAGCCTGGTCCCAATGCATATCCCAAAGGTTTGCTAACAGACATAGTAAGACCTGCCTATTAGTTGGCAGTTTGCAGCCCTTTATTTCCTTTTCTTCTTCTCGGGGTACGGTGCCCAATAACATTCTGACATACTCATCATCTTGCCGTGTATCCATGATTAAATTCTCTATTCACAACATCAAATCACTGTCAAGGGAAAAGAAAAGAGCATCATTAAAATTAAATGCAATAAAATAATACGTGGAAAATTTGTGGGTCAGCGTTCCAGACCCGGAAATGAAAATCTGATAAAATGTGCTATTTTCACACTTATTTATGAAGTTCATAAGCTGAAATAGCAATACTTGCTGGTACGATGGTGCTAGCTCAAACATGCACCGATCTCCAAGAAAATTTACAGGGGTGTTTCCTAGATAAATACACAACACTAAAACTTTGAACAGCATTGTAGGACCATTTTTTGATTTTTGGAGGGCAACGGTCACACCTTACGTGCACATATGTAATTAAAGCAATCACCTTTATTCAAAGCTTTTACAAACTGCTTCATAAGCCCAAGTTTGATGTGGAGTGGTGGAAAAATGATCTTTTCTCGTACATGACCTTTAGATTTAATGCACAGATTTGCGTATTCCACAGATAAAATTTTAACAGCAAAACAGCTGTTAACAGGTCTCAAAAATCATCAATTTTGATAAGCGCCCTTCATGGATCACCCAAAATCGGCATATTGCATTGCATGAAAACCTGATGTGATGGACAAAATCTAAGGTGATTTTTTAAATCAGCACATCAATATTATCCAGAAACGGGTCTTAGAATTAAATCAGCAGCAAAATTTTTTTTTTAAATTTCATGAGAATCATTTACCACTTTGCTAGAGAGAAGCCAAAGAAAGTACACTTCTAATTATGAAAATCTTGCAGTAAACAATTGTCTTGCCTGCATGGATTGGTACTGCATTTGTAAGTTGTATGGTGATAGAATTAATGTAATTGATTCAAAAAATAAAATGGTCATTTTCCTCTGAGTTAATGCAAAAAACTTCTTTTCTATGTGGAAGTCAAAATATGATGATAAAAACCCACTCTAATAGACAGAGTTTATTTCCACAACAGTTTCAATGCCCACTGGCATTCTCTTCGGGTGGATACAGAAAAATGAATGAGCCAGTGGGCATTGAAACTGTCTATTAGAGTGGGTTTTTATTATCATATTCCTCTGAGTTGTTTATTCATACTGTATGTTTTGAATAGTGACCTGGACATATAATCAGTTTGCTTGTTATGTACACAAAACGCATTCATAATAAAATACTGAGTAAACAGGGGTGTTGGCAAAAACCCAGTTTTTTGGGTTTTTCATGGGTTGAAATTTTTTTTAGAATGGTTCGATAATTATGTAGTGCCTAATATATCTATTATTTTATTAATTTATTTATCTAATCTACAATATATATTAAAAAGACATCTTTATTTCACAAAGTTCAGATATGAGAGATAATGACATATTAGAATTTTCTTCATTTTAATTTTAGATCTTTCCTTTATTTCTTAACAGCAGATTTCAGCTTTAGACCTAACTCAAATTTAAATTTTTAAGATGCCAAAGAGTTATAGAGGTGGAAGATCTAAAGCTAGTGAATGGGACGAGGTGACTTTATTAAGTGATCAGCCAACTAGAGTACTATGCAATTATTGCAAAGAAAGTATCACTTGAAAAATTGAGTGTGTGAAACAGCATCTAGAGAAATGCAGTAAAAGAAAAGTGAAATGTTTTGAAAATGAGGCAAGAGGTGTGTCGAGACTCGAATTTGGTGCATCAGTTGAAACTGATTCACTTCCTCCAACTTTGGCTTCTGGCAAAGATGATCCAAAGATTATAAGTGAAAATGTGCCTGAAATGAGTGACACCATTGCAGGTTCATCATCATCCACATTCTGTCATTCAACACCAATAAAGCATGATAAAAGGCAAAGATCAATTACACCATTTGTGGTAAGAACAACTGTGGACCAAAAGGAAGAATTAGATTTACAAGTTGCAAGGTTCTTTTTTTCAGCTAACATACGGTACCCTTCAACGTTTTAGAAAATAAAGAATTTATAAAATTACTCAAAGGTCTAAGATCAGGATATGAACCACCAAACAGGAAAAGGTTGGCATCTGATCTGTTAATAAAAGTTAATGAAGAAGTAATCCCTGAAATGAAGAATGACCTTAATCTTGATGATTGTACCATTACCCTTATCAAGATGGCTGGAGTTCAGTAGGTAATGATCCTATTATTGCGCACAGTATTCATAATGGAAAAAAGCCATATCTGATTTCAGCAGTAGATGCTGGAAGTACAAAAAAGAGAGCAGGATATTGTGCTGGGTGGGTTTTTGGTGGGTTTTGGGGTACCAACTTGTATACCAATCCTTCCCTGGGGCCTGTGGTAGCTCTTGGCAACCCTGGATACTTGTACTTTTAAGTTACTGTCATACAAGTTTAAGCGTGTATATATTCTTTCTAGTAGTAGTACTTAGTCACTAGGGTGGAGTGAAAAAATCAAAAGTGCCAGGATCAAAATTTATACAAATCATGTGTGTGTGCGATCAAAATTTGAACCCAGTGACCTATCTCAGATTCTGGACATGATAGGAAGATAATTTAAAAACTATTTATGATGTATTTTTTACCTTTAAAGCAGGTTAAAACATTTGCAGAGGGCTGCAGGGTCAGTAATGCATCAAAAAATCCATATTTATATTTTTGGCCAAAAATAGCAATTTTCAACCTTTTTTAGCAAATTGTTTAGACAATTTGCGGTAAATATGTACATTTTCTACTGAAAATATTACAAATCAACTTAAGATTAATCTAAAGTATCACTCATTAAACAAAATAATAAAAAACAATCATCTAAACAGCTTCAGAATATTGTATTTTTGTATTGAACACTTTCATCAGTTTTCTTTATTTTATCTTAATTTGTCGAATAATGCTATCACAACATTCAAATCCTACCACAGTTGAGGAAGCCTCTGTTACAAGTTTAATGTGCCTCTGTACAGCCTGATTATGATGAGGCTGGTTGAGTTTCAGTGCTTCCTTTATGTTTACGAGTTCTTCATTGGTTAGAAATGTTATAATAGGGGGCTCATGGATGTCAGGTGAATTTAAGTTTATCATTTTGAGATACCCTCAGGCTTCATTATTGATTTTAGGCACCATGAATCTCCTGACACTACCATCTCTCACAACACTCAAGTCAGGCTGTAACTCTAGGACTTTAATATCCTCATCTGAATCAATTATCAGGTCACCACCTTTGAAGTCATTGTCTATCACTGTTTCAACTGATTCATTCCTTCTGACCAAAAGAACTGTACCTTGTTAACCGCGATGTTGCAGATTTGTGGGTCTGAATCAGCAAGCATGGCAATTAATATGTCTTCAGGGTGAGCAGAGTATGCATTTTGGTAGAGGGTTTTTAGGGCTATCTCCCTGGCTTCCTTGTGAAGAAATTTCAGGATCCTTTGGAGCATATCATAAAAGTTCTTAGCACTGACTGTACATCGATACTCCTTCATCTGGAACCAACTTGAAAAATAGACCAAGATACAAAACTCTGCAAGTGTGACCAGAACTTTGGAAGGCTTCCTTTGAGATGTATAAAATCTGAGGATTCTACATGCGCCAGAGTCAACCACCTTGAATGACAGATAAGTCCAACTTTAAGGAGCTCAAGATCAGGATCAACACAGCCAAGCATAACAGCCATACAGATTCTGTAAGCATAATAGTGATCAATGCTGTGGTCCTCCAGTACTTCATTAGGAATAACTGGAAATTTTGAATTCCTAATTGGCTTGAATGAAATCACATCCCACTGAGATACACTTCCACCAAGTTCAACCCCTATTTTTCCTGAAAATGAGTCTGGGCTCTTTGTTGTTCCATCCAGAGTAACAAAGATGTGACAAAGGGGGAGCTCATTACAGTGTAGTAGGCAAATGCTTCACCAGTCATTGTATTAGTCCCATCAGATCCTATCATGGCAAGTTTGGTTTGTAAGTCAGTGTCTTTGAGGGCTTTGTATATCTCTGTTGCAATAGTCGACCCCTTGCCATTACTTGGAGTCACATGTGAGAGGTAGAAATCACTTGAAATGTATTTAGAAATTAGAGACAATTTTTTAGATATTTTAGGGTTTATATCTATTTTCCAATTTCTATATCCAAAATTCATCTTAATAAATATTTTGAGTAATATATGTTACAAAATGCAAACTAACGATCAAAATTTTAAATTTTACCAGGTTCTCCTACAATTACATAGTGCTCTTCTAGCTCAGTTCTTCTGTGATATTTACCATTCACTTCAACTGTCATCATTGTTGCATCTTTGTGACCATCCACATAAATAGCATCCACCAATTCAAACAATTTACCCTCCTCTTTTCTTATGGCTTTACGATATTTTTCACTTTCTCTTCTCAGCTTGTTTGTGCAAAGTTCATAGTGCAAATTTACTCAATTTTAAAGACAGTTATTTAAGCAAGCTCCATAGGTTTTGATTAACAATATTTAAATTTCAACACTTGTTTGAAATGTATGCCTTTTTGTGAAATACTTGATTTGAATCAGATACAAGATAATTGGACTGTTACCTGTCAGTTATGTTCATCTTATCAGTAGTAGTGGTAATTCCATAATCCTCCAAAACTGCTAATGCAACTGCTGCTCCGGCTCTGTCACTTACTTGATACCTGGTAAAAGACATTTATTTTATATCAAGCTAATATTCTAACAAGATGTTCATTGGACAGCAGTGCCCAATAATTGGACTCTAACTATTAGCAACATTACATAGATTATAAATAATTTTTTGAAAGGTATTGTCAACAGAGCAACAAGAGTGTTCAAAGCATACTCATATTTTAAACTATACAGTATACTTGTCACACTGCTGAGTGAGGTTTGGTAGACTCTTCCTATTTTGTTCTATCCTGGATTCCTGTTGTTCACTGACATCAGCTGTTTCATAATGTGATTCCAGGCTGCCCTGACTTGAGAAACTGTCGAGATCACTGTCATGTATTGCTGCTGAGCTTCATTGAACAACTTGAAAAATTCTTCTGAGCTCTTCCCTAGGGATAATAAAATAAAATATGATTATGATACAAGATAGTTTACCAAAGATGCAAAAATAAAATTTTATAATTTGTAGCACAATCATTTAAAGAAACCCAGATTTTCAGTGGCCATTAATCAAAAGTTTTTTAATTTATATAGATCAAACTCGCCAATTCTTTTCTTTTGCTTGCTCCTGCTGTAATCCTCTCCTTTTGTATCATGTCTGCCAATGTAAGGCATTCCTTAAAATCAACGCATTGTCCTATTCTAGCTGTTTTCTGGTCCTCATAGAAAGCATAGTCTTCTTCTGTCATTTTGAGTTGATACAAATGTTCCAAATCTTCTCCAATTTGAGTCCTCACAGAAGATGTCAAACAACTTGGAAGTTTTTTCAATGAAGGAAGAAAGATGACTCTGGAACTTGTCACCATGTTTCTTATTTGGATATCTGTCAGACCTACAAAATTACCAAAACTTTAATGTTGTGAATGCAAATTTCAATTATAAACCCTAAGTTAAGTTCGTCAAAACAGAATTTATTACCAATCATTCTTATGATTTGCAAATCACTGAATCACATGATTGTTAATAAAATTACTGTCACAAACAAATAAATGTAACTACAAAATTTACAAAAGTATGACATATTTTAAATCTTTTTATAAGGGACTGAAAATTTGAGTCTTGCCTTGAAAATTCTTTGACTAGATCCTGAATCTTGCTGGTGACACTGGGGCATGAAATTGGATAGATATTGTATTTTTTGGCAATAAGGTTATCAAAATACATGTATTTATCAATTCTATAAATTCAACCTGAAAAGAAAAATATAAAATATAATTTCAAATAAAAAACAAAATATTTGGAGAAAAAGGGCTGAAAAATTGCATTTTTTGAACAAAAATGACGAAATATGGATTTTTTGATGCATTATTGACCCTGCAGTCCTCTGCAAATGTTTTAAGCTTCTTCAGAGGTAAAACATATATCATAAACAGTTTTTAAATGGTCTTTCTATCATGTCCAGAACCCGAGATATGTCACTGGGTTCAAATTTTGGTGAATGTGCACATACGATTCGTATAAGTTGGCCAGTAGCAGTCAGTTTTGTATGCAACCACCCAAAATCAGTTTTAAAGTTTAATCCTGGACAAAAGACAACTATCTAGACCCTCTCAATTTTGAACCTGGCACTTTTGATTTTTTCACTCCACCCTTTTAGTCACAGTTCACAGGCTTCAGTTGAAAAATTTGTTAATTATTATGTTATATTATATTAAGTTTAATGAGTTTGTTGGACCCATGTGCTGTATACTCTGTATACATTTCAGAACAAAAATAAAATGCAGTTGCTAATAATTCAATTGTTTCATTCTTGAAACAAATTTACAATTAAATAAGTACTGGTCGTTACATATAAGGCAGCATACTTTTCAGGAAAAAAATTAAATTAATTGCAGGTGACAAATCATTATGAATATGAATATATAATTTTTTCAGTGAAGTTATCACTGTTCAAATCTCAAAACACATAGGGGTCATTCTCTGTCAGATCAACGAAAAAAAATTGAAATTAACACCCTCATCTCTCATATTTTGCTGAAATTTGGTTTATATGGAGTTTGTGAGCCCTGAATCCATTTCTGAAATTATAAGGTCAATCTGACCAACGGTTCAAGAGATATGACCTCGGGCAATTTGAGGTCACTCGCGAGGTTACTAACATTTGGCGAGCCATAACTTGGGTAATAATTGTCATAATTATATAAAAGTATATATTTAGAATCAGAAAACGACAAGGAATCCAAATATGCACGTTTTAGAACTCTAGGTTGAAAAATAAAAAAGTTACACTGTAACCAAAATTTGAGGTCATGATTTGACCTCTGGGGTATCAAATGAGAATTTTTTTTTTAAATGTAAAAAATGAAGGCATAGGCATTGGCTATTAGAATCAGCAAAAAAAAAGTTTGTTTATGTTAGTATTTTTCATGTAACTAACATATAAGTGAACACCATATTCATAAGTTGTGCGTCAATTCTACCTATTTTTTCATACTTAAGCTCATAATTTGACCTATAGAATTAAAATTACATTTTTTATAGATAAAAAACAAAGTCAGAGTTCTTGACTAATAGAAACAATCATAAAAAGTTTGTTTATGTTGGTACTTTTCATGTAACTAACTTATAAGTGAACACCATATTTATAAATTGCTTGTCATTTCAAGGAATTTTTATATCTTAGCTATCAATTTGACCTCAAGCTCCAAGAATTTAATAAAAATTGTATTTCACTGCTAATCTACACTGGCAATAATAGTTATAATAGTGAAAGGGGAAGACTAAGCTCACATGTAGCCTAAACAAACCTGTTGAAACATGTTGCTACTTGTCTAAGTGCAGAATCAACACAGATAGTTGCAAAATTCCTTGTCTACAGGTTAGTACAGTTCCAGCCAGCACTGTGGGTGGCTGGTGGGTATGGTGTTTTAATGAGCCTCAGAGACTATCAAGGCCTAAAATATTAAGTGTGTATAGCTATATATTTCTAAAAAATATATATTACCTAATTGTAAATCCTATATCTTTACAGATCAAAATACAATGGTTCGGCACTTGAAATACTGCCAGGACCCTATTCAAAAACACAAGAAACGCATAACAATCAATCTTAGAAAAGTGACTGATGTACTTGTTGAAAAATGTGCTGGAAGAGTGAAAAAAGACTCATTGTTGTGTGTGAACTGCTGGACACTGATAATGAAAAACCCCACTATACTTAGTACCACTGAAAACAACGAGTCTGAGCAGGATTCAAATGAATCATCTACTATCAGTGGCTTGAGTAACATCTCTTCAATTCAAGATCTGGACAATGACAGTGATTGCTTGATAAAGGAAAATCCTTCAATTTCAGTTGAACCAGTTTTAGCATTTCTGGACCAAACACCAGTTAAAAAAAGTAAGTAATAAATTAATATAATAACTTATACTTTACTACAAGGTCTGTTTGATCTACTATATAGCCAATTATATAGCATTTAAGGTACTATAATTAATATTTAATTACTAATATTCAGGTGTGTGAAACCTTTTTTTCTGTTCTTTTCAGAAGGGCTGTCATTAAGCCAGAAAAAGCGCAAGGCTCGTGGTAAGCTATCATCTGCTCAGAAACACCTGAAGGAGAGGCTAGAACTCAGTTATGGTGTTCAAATTACCGAGGAGGTAAGTGATACTTCAAAACCTGAAACTAAATCTGAAAAACATCTAGACAAATTAATGAATGAATTGAAACAGTCATTCCTGGAGAGCAAATGTCACCATCACAAACTACAAATATTGACACTCTCACCATACACAATTGAAAAAACAGCTAGTTTCTTTCAAACTACAACATACATGGTGAAAAGAAGCCGTTCACTTAAATCAGAACATGGAATCCTTCCGAAGATTCCACTAATGAGCAAAGGAAAAGTGATATCTGAAGAACACAAAGATATAGTTAGAAGATTCTATGAGTCAGAAGAGGTTAGTCGTATGTGTCCTGGCCAAAAGGATTGCGTGAAAGTTATCAGTGCTGAAGGTGCAATGAAGGTGCAAAAACGATTGGTCCTCGGGAATTTAAGAGAGATGTTTGAACTATATAAAAATGATGAAAAGAATCCCAAAATAGGATTTTCCACATTTGCAAAATTATGGCCATCATATTGTGTGCTTGCCGGTAGTGGTGGGACTCATTCTGTCTGTGTCTGCACATACCATCAAAATCCAAAATTGCAGCTGGCTGCATTGGAGAAAGAGGTCTTTCATACAAGGATCTTATGGATTACAGTGTCTGCAGTACAGAAAGAGAGACTTGCATGATGCAACTTTGCAATGATTGCCCAAGAGAAGAGGGTGTCTGGATTTTCTTGAGTTACTGACAGTGTGAAATCAGCTCCAAATGAAATATCTTACAAGCAATGGGTGACTGTTGACCGTTGTACAATGGTTGATAAGGTGGAGCCACTTCATGAATACTTATCATCCCTAAGCATGAAAATATCCCGCATGGTTCGTCATCACTTTGTTGCTCAGCAACAATCACAGTACTTCAAGCAGTTGAAAGAAACACTACCACCTCAGAGCGAGGTAGTTATAGTAGGTGATTTCTCTGAGAATTATTCTTTCATTGTCCAGGATGCTGCCCAAGGGTTTCACTGGGACAATTCACAGTGTACAGTTCACCCTTTTGTCATCTATTATAGATCATCTGCAGACCAGGAACTTAGCCATTTTAGTGTCTGTTTCTTATCTGCATCACTAAAACACAACACTATAATGGTTTACTCATTCATATTGAAGCTTATGACATATGTTAAATTCAGATGCCCACAATTGAAGAAGGTGCACTATTTCTCAGATGGATGTGCTGGCCAATATAAGAACAGATACAACTTCACAAATCTCTGTTACCATGAAGAGGATTTTGGTCTGTCTTGTGAATGGCACTTCTTTGCTACATCCCATGGCAAAAATGCATGTGATGGGATTGGAGGAACAGTGAAAAGAGCTACTGCTCGTGCCAGTTTGCAGAGAACTACAGAGAGGCAAATTCTTACACCAGAACACATGTTTCAGTTTTGTGAAGAAAACTTGAGCAAGAAGATAAATTTTTTCTTTGTAACTACAGCTGATTTGAAAGATGCAGAAGAACGGTTGGAACATCGATTCAAGGATAGTAGGGCTATTCCTGGAACTCAGAAATATCATAGATTTGTTCCCCTAAACAAGGAAGAACTGATGGTGTATCCCATTTCAAGTGGCATTGGAGAAAAGAAAAGAATAAGGAAAAGTCATTTTACTAATGAACCTGCAATGCTTGGTAACCTAAAATGTGTCAAACCAGGAGAGTATGTTGGCTGCATTTATGACATGCAAGTTTGGTATGGAATTGTGGAGGAATATTGTGAAGAATTTGATGATTTCACTGTGAACTTTCTACATCCCTCTGAGTCATCAGGATCAAGTGCATATTATTATCCATCAAACAAGGATTCATGTGCAGTGCCAGGACATCATATATTAACTGTAATGAGTTGTCCTACCCTAAGAGGAGGCAGCAGAATTCAATACATTTTTCCACAAAAAGAAATTGATGAGAGCATTGAGCATGCAAAAATTGTATTAGGCTAGCACATGAATCCTCTAAGTAGGTCTTCCCCTTTCACTATTATAACTATTATTGCCAGTGTAGATTAGCAGTGAAATACAATTTTACATTTTTTGCCTTTGTTTTTATATCTATAAAAAAATGTAATTTTAATTTCTATAGGTCAAATTATGAGCTTAAGTGTGAAAAAATAGGTAGAATTGACGCACAACTTATGAATATGGTGTTCACTTATATGTTAGTTACATGAAAAATACTAACATAAACAAACTTTTTTTTGCTGATTCTAATAGCCAATGCCTATGCCTTCATTTTTTACATTTAAAAAAAAAATTCTCATTTGATACCCCAGAGGTCAAATCGTGACCTCAAATTTTGGTTACAGTGTAACTTTTTTATTTTTCAACCTAGAGTTCTAAAACTTGCATATTTGGATTCCTTGTCATTTTCTGATTCTAAATATATATACTTTTATATAATTGTGACCATTATTACCCAAGTTATGGGTCGCCAAATGTTAGTGACCTCGCAAGTGACCTCAAATTTCCCAAGGTCATATCTCTTGAACCGTTGGTCGGATTGACCTTATAATTTCAGAAATGGATTCAGGGCCCACAAACTCCCTATAAACCAAATTTCAGCAAAATCTGAGAGATGAGGGTGTTAGGCACTGGTTGATCTGACAGAGAATGACCCATAGTTTACACCTAAATATGCAGCAATTTCTTAAATGCCACTTATGCGGATGGAGTTTGGACTTAACCACTTAACGAATTTGCCTGAATATACTCAGGCTTTGCATGCAAACGCTAAAAAATTTAGCCGAGTATATTCAGGCACATTCTTAATTGCATGTATTGTGGAAATTTGACTGATTTATCTTGTTTATTCATTCTCATTTGTTGTTTTGACACTTAGCCCTACCTCTGGGTGTGGTTTATGAAAAATATTAAATATTATTGGATCTAATTTCACCTCATTAGTACAGTACAGTCATCTGAGTGAGGAGGCATGTCTGGCATTGTGTCCCGACAATTTTTTTTCATATGAGAGATTTTTAGTCCTTTGAAATTTTAGTCATTTCAAAATGAATTATGATAGCAATGAAGAAAGTTTATTAGACATTAGTGAAAATAAGATTATAATAACACCATGGGAGGAGTCAATCGGGTTGATGAGTCACTTTCAAGATACCCCATCATGAGGAAATCAGGAAAGAAGTATTACCGCAAAATGGTTTTTCATCTCTTAGAATTAGCAGTATGGAATTCATTTATTCTATTCAAACAAACTGGACAGAACAAGAAGCCTTTAGACTACAGAATGGAGCTGATTGACATGTTGGTTGCAAAATACAGAGCACTTTCTACAAAGTCAAGGGGTCGACCAGGCACTAGTGCAACACTACTTTGACTCTGTGTCACTTTCCAGATTTTATACTGGCAGAGAATGACCCATAGTTTACACCTAAATATGCAGCAATTTCTTAAATGCCACTTATGCGGATGGAGTTTGGATGGAGTTTTTACCAGGGCATTCTCTAGTATATTCATTGTTTTGGAAAAATTCTATCACTCTTTCCTTTATTTCATCGCTTATACCCTTGCTACTCTTTTTATTTCTCATTATAGGAAGGATACCTTCTTTTCTCTTTAAGGCCCTCACAGCATTAACCATTCTGGCTGACACTTCAAATTCTTTCATAATTCTTTCTCTGGACCAGGTTTTACCAATTGGAAGGAGTGTTAGAATTTGTATCTTTTCTTGTCTGGTACTAGTTTTACACTTTTCTTTCAGTTCCTCTATCATATGCTGATAACACTTTTCTTCCTCACTCTCTATAGGTTTCTCCACTTCCTCATCCAAAATGCTAGGCTTCATATGAAGTACTTTTGACAGCTTTGATTTTGTTGATGTTTCAATTTGCTTTAGTTTCCTTTTCGCGTAAAACTTTTGATCTCTTGCTCTTACATACTTAATGGGTGAGCATTCTACTGAACCTAATGTTTCGTCAAATGTCTCCTTAACTATTTCTTCTGGAACATATTCATCACTACCTGAGTCTTTTTCATCTTCAATCGTCTTGGCTCTAGAGAAGCATGTTGAGCAAAGTTTCTGTCCTGGTATCAGATTCAGTCTAGTTGCTGTCTTTGTCAATAATTTGTAGTGATTCTGCAAATAAATTAGGGTAATGTAAACTCTAAACACATTGGAAAATAATTTTAAAATCTCAACATTTGGTTATAGGCTATTTGTATAAAATATTCAAAACATATGCATTCAGTAGCACAGTATATAGCCTACCCTATTAAAATTAAATAGCTAAGTTAGGTTACAATTTACAATATAAACTTCTTTATGAAATATAAATATATTAGTACCTATATTTACTTGTTATCTTCTTTCGATGATTTCTCCATGGAGCTTGGCAGCTACATTGCATTTGTTGGTAATGCATTCCAAACATTTTTTCATGGTGGTAGCATACAGTAGCACTATTTGGGTTGATTACAGTTGCTTTTGTTCTCCACAATAGCAGTTTCCTTGTTTCATCTGTCAGCTCATGTAAGGTATACATACCCACCTTCCTGGTGAGTCTGTGTTCATGACATGGATCATCCAAGTACATACCAAAGCTGCACTTTGATTCTTGATTAGAATAAGCCATTATTACAGGCAGTAAAATTAAGTTAATTGCTCTAGTTAAATTTTCTGAAAATAAAAGATCATGATCTATAAAATAGGCCTGGACATTAATGATTAACCATCATGTTTTACATTTATAAGAATATACAAAGCGAAATGAGCTACCCAGAGCCCTTCGAGTCACTGGTTGTTTTGACAGACATATTAAATTTCTTGTATGTTTGACTTATTTACATATTATTACAATTGTAAATCAACTTAATAAGTAATAAAATGGAAGTAAAATTACAATTCAATGTCATAAATAGAAATTTAAAAATTTACAAATTTTGCAAAAATTTGAGATTTTTCACAAAAAGCACTTTTCTTTGAATCACCAAAACTATATGAAGGAGTTGAGTTGAGATCTATTCCTTAATATATGTTTTTTACACATATGTATCTTTCTTTACTAGAAGTATCAACTCCCTGACTAATTTTGGACACCTTTATATTAAGCCCCAAAGTTGATGTTAATTTTTTAAATTTTGTGAAAATATCAACTTTTGGAAATTTTTAAAAATAGAAATAAATCCTTTTTTGGTTATTTTTTTATTTCACTCATAAATTTACAACCCATAGAGACTATTAGGAGTATTAAAACAGCTGTGATTGATGTAGAACTAAAACTTTTGAAAATGGTAGAGTCGTAAAAGTGGGAGGAATTGATGCAAGCTTCAAAATGGAGCCATATTTAAGCCCTTGTAACTTAGAAACTATTTGTTCCACAGCCTTTTTGCTTGCAAAATTGAAAAGCCCACCAGAAGTTGTATTGGCATGACAAATTTGAAGCTTCTACTCCTATTAGAAGACACTTTTCAAGGCCTCTCAAGGCATTTTTTGTCGAAGGTGGGGGCCATTTAAGCGACCATAAAATTAAAAGTTTTTGACTGAGGAAGCTAAAATTTTAGATTTAAGCTATTGAATGGTGTATGAATCAAGCCTGAAAATTTGAAGAAAATCGGAGATGGTCACCCGACCACCCTGTACCAATTGAGCTGGAATGACCCTCTATTTATCACTATCTGATTTTGTGTTTTGAATTTTGCATCATTGGTCATTATTACCCCCAAATTGATCGCTTTTGTGCTTCTCTGAATTTCCTGTCTATATGGAGCATAATATGCAGTCTGTTTAAGTTCCTTATTTCTACCATATCTCAAGAGCTGAGATTTCTCTGTTAAATGTCATGTTGTTGTCTTCTGACCATTTGTATATTTTGTTCGTGTCCCTCTGCAAGGCCTCCACCTCATTTGCATTGCTGATTTTTCTGCTGATCTTTGTATCATCTGCAAAGGATGTTACTATACTGTTGCTGTTTACTCCACTGTCTATATCTGTTAGCATGATAATGAACAGGAGTGGGGTTAGAACTGTACCTTGTGGTACTGAGCTGCATACTTGTGATGATGATAATGATATACCTTGAATTTTGACAACCTGTAGATGTTCTCTGAGGAAGTTGTAGATCCATTTTCCCACTTTGCCTGTTATTCCCATATATTTCATTTTATTTGCTATTATACCATCATCACATTTGTTGAAAGCTTTAGCAAAATCTGTGTATATGACACTGTAGTTGTCATTGCCTTCTACTGCATCTAGGATATTGTTATAGTGCTCTATTCGTTGTGATAGGCATGATCTTCCTGATCAGAATCCATGCTGATTTTCATTGAATCTTTCTAGTGTCTCCAAGAAATCATAGATTTTCTCTCTAACTATTCTTTCAAATACTTTGGTGAGGTGGGACATCAATGACATTGGTCTATGTTCTTTGCTTGTGATGTATCCCCTCCTTTATATCGCTATAGGGACAATGTTTGCCCTTTTCAAGATGCTCGGTATTTCCCCAGTGTCTAGGAATCTTCTCCATATCTAGTATAAGGGTGTAGCTATTTCATTTTTACAGTTTTTAATCAATAATGCATTCCAATTGTCCAGACCTGCAGCTGAATGTGGTTTTATTTGTCCTAGAGCACTTACTCCATCTTCTGGGGTAAAATCAAAGTCTGTTATATACTCTCCTTGCAATTTCCCTTCAAAGAATGCATCTGTGTTGGGTATTGCTTTGTCACTTTTTGAGGCACTGAAAACTGATTCATACTGGGCTCTCAATGTTTCAGATATTTCTTTTAGATCATTGGTTAGTTCATTATTTCTTTCCCTTAAGGGCCTGATAGCGGTGCACATTTTTGTTTTCCTTTTTGTATAGCTATAGAAGTATTTTGGATTTTCCTTTATTGCTTCTACTGCCTTTTCCTCTTCCCTCTCTGTATGGTCCTTAATCAGGGTTTCTATTTCCCTACTGATACCCTTCAGCTTTTCTTTTATTAGTTTTCTGTCATTGTTATCTCCGCAGTTGGCTAACTTTGCCTCCACTCTCTTTCTTTTGTGGAATATTCTTTTCTTTTGCCTCTCTAGCCAGCTCCTCTTTCCTTTTGGCTGTGATTTCGGAGCATATTTTTCTAAAATTCTCAGTGTCTTTTCTTCCAAGATTGTTGGAATTTCTTCAGTTGTAAATATGTGGAAATAATATTTTCTTTCTTGTAACCTGAAGAAAGTAGTAAGTCCTTTCTGCCAGAATACTTCCCTCTTAAAGGCAAAACTTAAATTTTTTAATTTTGCTTACCCATCATCATATAGGGCCTCTACCCTTACTTTTAAATAGGATTTTTTTGTAAATATGTTTTTTAGTCCATTTTTTGTCTCCTTTTCTTTCTTTCAATCCTTTGTCCCAATTTCTTTCTGCCAGCTAAATTTCTTTTTTGTAACAATGTTACTAGGATACATGACTATTTGCACCTCTGCTTAAGTATCTGAACTTTAGACATTTGGATGTTATGGTAAATACACTCAAAAAGGGCCAAGTACTTACATCAACATTAACCCTGTTTGGATGACTGGCATAATTTAGTAATGTTTCAAATACACGCATTCATAACTTAAACCTACAAAAAGATCTGTTGTTAAAGGGTTAAATATCATACAATCCTTTCTATTTAGCTTGGGTTTGTGAAACTTTTGGAGAAGATCTTCTAAATAAATGTCACTGTAATCATCTATTACTGTATTTACAAATATGTTCTTAGTGCCAACATTATGTTTAAGAAATCAAACATGGAGGTTAGGTATAACACTAGTCACTACAGCAATATAATTCCTTTTCCAAAGTTCTTTTTCATCCCCTAGTTGCACAATGACCCAGCTTAACATTTCAGGCAGGCTGTTTTGAGGTAGATGGCTGGTCAAGAATAGAATGTGATTCAACGTGTGACTCATTACTGGTTTTCTCCAAATTAACGTGAAACCTCAGGATATCTGGAGTTACCATAGCTCATGATGTTTTTAGATTTTGCGATATTCTGGAACTTAAAGCTTGGTTGTGCCTCTTAAGGAAACTCTTAGCCCAATCATTGCAAGGTAGGTTATTCTTACTTCTTTACAAGAACTCCACATTTGCCAAGAAATGTTTTAATGAGCATTCTGAGCTCAAATGAATCAAGAGGAAAGCCCCATTCTGATGGCTTAAACAGTCTTCTGACAATCAACTCTTCCTCATCAGCTGTCAAACACACTTGTCCACCAGATGTTTTTGTTTCTTCTTAATGTAGTTATGAAGGTTACTTTTACAAATGCTGTACTTTTCAGCTGCTGCTCTAACACTTGAAACCTGATTATTTACTTGATCAGCAGCTTTCTGAAGATTTTTTTTAGATACACAGTACACTTGAGGACTACTAGGTCCTTCCCTCAGAAACCTTTGTGTGAGAGTGAGGCATTTTAAAAATTTGCAAATTTGTTAAATTTATTTAAATTGATAAAGTGAATGTTTTTTTATTAGTTCTTTTGGCTAATTTACTATTATAATTCTACCAGTAATGAGAAATCTGCAAATAAACAGGGAAAAATGGGTTAGTACAAGCATTATACATGAATTAAAGCATGTCTGAAGTCACCCCATATATCCTTCAAAAATGAAATATATTTTTTGAGATCACCCTTGGCCACAATTATAGGAAAAATATTCCATTCTTTGTGTCTGTCATCATATATGCATCAGTCTAAACTGTAATACACATGCCATAATGGTTTTGAATGTGACCAAATTTTCCAAACAGAAAAAGTTTTTACATGCTACAATTATTCAAGAAAAAGTAATTTGTTAAATTTATTTAAATTGATAAAGTGAATGTTTTTTATTAGTTCTTTTGGCTAATTTACTATTATAATTCTACCAGTAATGAGAAATCTGCAAATAAACAGGGAAAAATGGGTTAGTACAAGCATTATACATGAATTAAGGCATGTCTGAAGTCACCCCATATATCCTTCAAAAATGAAATATATTTTTTAAGATCACCCTTGGCCACAATTATAGGAAAAATATTCCATTCTTTGTGTCTGTCATCATCATATATGCATCAGTCTAAGTAATACACATGCCATTTATAATGGTTTTGAATGTGACCAAATTCTCCAAACAGAAAAAGTTTTTACACACTACAATTATTCAAGAAAAAGTACTTTTAATTGTATGCATAATTAGAGCTTTTAGGTATCATCCCCTGGAATGCAATTTGCACACAATAACTGATAATGCCTCCCATGTTTTAATGTAGTTATGTTTCCATGCTATGCACATAATAAACTTTTTCCTGAATTATTGTCTGAAGTCAGCCCATTTTATGGGTACTGGATCATTTCTTCCTTCTCTTTGAATGTTACCTTTTACAGTGTGCAGTAATGTACTTGGCTTGTTAGACCATAACCAAATACCCCAATTAAATGTTCAAAATGAACCTGAATAAGAATGGACTATGTTCACATTAGCTCTCCTCCAGCCTACTGGCAACATAATTTCAAAATTTTTAATAGAATTTCTGTTAAAGTTGTCAGTTTTTACTTTTTTTTATTTCAGGTATCAATCAGATCATTTTCAGGGCGACTGAGTCACAATTTTTACACTTTCAAGAATGGAGCCAGAAGCACTTTGAATATTGCTGTAGAAAATTTTAAAAACACAAACATTGGATTAAAGTTTCATGACTGGCTAAAGGGAGTTAGAGAGGCCTGGATAACATTCAGAGTTGTGGATTTATATGATAAATGTGTTTACTTCCTTTTAACTGAAGGTACGGTACAGTAGACTGTTGTAACCTATTCATATCTTTGATGTGAGGAATTTTTCTTTTTTCCATGCAGAGAATTAATTAATGCAATATGTATCCATTATGCCTATGTGCAGTTATTATAATAATAATAATAATTTACCTTTGGCATTTAGTTTTTATTTTATAATTTAATATTTTAGTTACTCGAACCCATATTTACTTTGGAGGAATGTGTTTCATATTTGGAACTGTAATTGGAGTAGGACTGGGAATAAGAATTAAGGACAGTGTGGTTGCCCCTCAAAAAATGAGAGCAGTGGTAGCAAATAGTTACAGAGGATTAGAGGTGAGAGACACTTGCTAATGAATGCCTCAAACATTTCATGAGGAGAAGAGTATAAGCCAGTTTTTTATCTTATTTTCATTCATTATTTGCTATCTGAAATTTTAAGTAGTTTTGAGGGTAAATATTCTTAAACATTTTTGCATTTGGTTCTCTATTCCTTGTTCAAATGTAAGAAACTTTGTCTTTATAATTGTTTAATTCAATAAGCATGTCTCTATGTTGCCTTATTTAATAAATAAACACCTTTGGATTTCCTCCCATTTCATGGACATCCCTTGTAAACTAGCTTACAACTTCTCAATCCTGAATGATCTAGAGCAGATTGCCTGAATCAACTTTCATAGTAATTAAGACAGTTGTACTGCTCTTTCACTAGACATTATACTTTTATATATATATATTTATGGTTTTTCATGGTTTACTCAACTTTTTTTTTTTTTTTTTTTTTTTTTTTTTTTAAATGGAAGGCTATCAGCATTGTTGAAGATGTAATTGCTCCAAGAATTGTCTCCCCTGATCAAGTTTTGGTTCAAGTGAAAGCTGCTGGAATTGATTATTTAGACATCAAAATTTCTGAAGGGTATGGAAGAGTGATGAGGCATCACTTGAATAAGTATAATCCAGTATGTAGTCCAGGAAATAAATGCTTATGTTAAACCATAGGATTTTGACCTAAATGGAACCCTGAATTTATTGAGGCACTCATGTAGGTGTTTCTTTGTTATTAGGTATTTCCTTTTAAAATGTAACTGGATTTAGCAAATTTAAGTAATTAAGTCATTATTTAGAAATTAATTTCCAATTTCAGAATGATTGGGGAGAACTTCCTCTTGTTTTAGGGAGAGACTGTTCTGGAATTGTAGTTTCTGTGGGTAAAAATGTAACCAGAGTAGAAGAAGGAGATGAGGTATGGGATTACTGTAGTTAAATTCTGTCCTTTAATGAATTCATAAAATGGGTAGCATCCTCAAAGTGGGTGGGAATGAACTCTGAAAGTGAACTGAGCCCAAGCAATCAGGGAGCAAGTGGCAAGTTCAACTTTAACTGGAGTGGTGGTGGGAATTGAACCTAGGCCTTTGCAACCTGAGTTCAGTTTGCAAGAAACTGAGATGTGAGAGTTTTAATTTATGCCACATAATGAAGTGAAGAACTGTTTCAATGATGATTTTTTTCAGTATTTTATAAATATTTTTATAGTTCAATAAAATTAAATTATTTATGGTGAATTGAATGACTGAGCAGAGAGTTATATGAGAGTTGTTTGGAAAGTTTCAGGACTGAGGCTAACAAGTGCTATGCATAGGAAGCTCTGCTCATACCCAGTGATAGACTAGACTCCTGTGCATGTTTAAACATATTTGGGTCTGGCTTATTTGTCAGTCTTGCTACAACAGCAGTTGAGTGCAGTTGTGTAAACCATACCTGTGATGGATCTCAAACTGGAACAGAGAGTTGCTATAAAATTTTGTGTATGATTGGACAAAACACCAATGGAGACTGTTGGTATAATACAAACTGCTTTCATGGATGCTCTCCCATCACATTTGAGAGTTTTTGAATGGTACAAGAAGTTTTCAAGCAGTTCTGAAAACCATGAAGATGAGCCATGTTGTAGAAGGCCATCCACCTCAAACACTGAAGCTAATGAAACCAAAACTAACACCAGAAATGGGGCTGAAGCCACCCAGCACCTTTTCACATTTCTAGGTTCATGATAGTCAAGAGACTGGGCAAAGATGTAATCATCTCAGGTATCTAGGAATGCCTCTCTTGTCAATGGTTTATTTCCAGGAGATTATTCAGGTCTGACTCGCACATTAACTGTAAAGGACTTCCCCCAGTTTAGGTGTCTAAATCTGACTCTCCAATGAGTAGGAGAACCAACCACTCAGAGTTCAAGAAAGGGCTAGAATTCAAAGGTAGACCTAATAGAAGTAAACTACTTTGCTTGTTTTTCTCTTTATTATATCTGAAATAAACATTTATTCAGTGTGAAAGTATAAACATAACAAAAAGACTGGCAATGAATCACAATTAACAAAACCTCTGGAAAACCAATAACACTTAGTGAGATTTGGCAGAAAGGATAGAAAGCAAGTGGGAGACAAGTACCAGAAATGACTTGCACAGAATGTTAACCCTTGTCCCAGCCTAGCTACCCTCCAAACTTGACCCTCCCCTTTATGACCTGAGTTTCAATTTCTTTATACTCTTAGACACTTTATACACTGGCTAGTTAGTAGGGTTAGGGTCACCAGCCTGATTCCAGGGCAGATCCCAGTGGCCAACAGTGATTAACACAACCTCAATGGACTGCGTAGCTCCCACTGGCCAACAGTGATTGACACAACTTCAATGGACTGCGTAGCTCCCACTGGATTGGATCCACAATACAAGCCTGATGAATCTGGACCACACGAGTTGAATCCCAATTGGTTCCCTAGACAACACAAGATTATTAGTTACATGCACCAGGCACCATTAATCACAATAATAACATAACAGGCAATTAATCAACAAACATTAACTGGATTCATGACTTCATAATTGATCACTGGAAAACATAATTTACTCATGAAATCAAAGCACATCAATAATAAATAATCAACATAAAAATAATAACTATAAACATTGACAATTATGGCAAACCTATCTCACATGAGTTAATCAACCCATAATCAGTGCCAAACAAGCATGGGCAAAAACCTAACTCTGGAATAATGTGACTGGTGACCTATAATAATGATAACTAGCTAGTTACATGACAGGGTCACAGATGACTGGATTTGGCTAAAGGAAACTCCAGGGCTCCCACATCCACTGCAAACCAGGCAATAAGTAAAGGTCTGATGTCTGATTCTAACCTGGCTGGATTTATTACACCTATCTATACTCAGTCACAGTTTGAACAACCTATATATATATATATATATATATATATATATATATATATATATATATATATATATATATATGTACAGGGTGTCCCGTAAGTCTGGACCCATAGGGCAAAATTAATAAAATTACAAAATAGTCCCAGTTTCGCTGGACATGCGTCGAAGTGACTTCTTGGGACTGACAGCAAAGCTAGCCAACACATTGGTACTGGTTTCGTCTTCCGTAACAGTCCTTGAAGGTCCTCTGCGAGGCTTGTCAGCTACGGATCCAGTTTCCTTAAATTTGGCTATCAACTTGCCAACACATCTGTGTGTGATTGGTGCGTGGTCTGGATGCATATTGTTGAATTCTTCGGCCACTTCCCCGTGACTGCGGGTCCCGACCAGCAAAATAACTTGAACTCTCTCCTCTCTAGTCAGTGACATGGTTTACCTGCAACATAATAAAAAAATATATTATAAATCCCTATGGGTCCAGACTTACGGGACACCCTGTATATATATGTCTACTTTTAATAATAATAATTAATACTAATAATGATGGTGAAATACAAATGACACCACCGCAATAACTAGGAATAAGGATTATGAACAAGTCTTTATTCCTATTGTACACTGGCCAAGGATTACAAGCTAGAGCACTTAACATCATACCTTTAAAGGCTTTCCAAACTCCCTTGGCTTCCAACAGGACACACGTCTGTATTAATCTCAGCCTGTCCATTGAGCCCTCTATTCAGGTTTCATAACCTTTTAATAGGCTTCCAAGATCAAATAGTCTGGATGTTACCATACAGTGTTTTTACCATTAACAGGCTTACTAACTAGACTCCTGTGGGGAGAGAAAAACTTGAGAAGAACCAGGTAGGACTTGAAAATTAGGGTGAGGTTTTTGTGAAAAACTCCACAACCCCAAAATGGGGATTTGAAAATCAGGGGGGGGGGTTGTGAGACACTTCACAACCCCCACAATAGCAGCTTAGTTGAGGAGTAAAAAAATTGACAATTTGTATTAAAGGGGTGTTTTACCCCCACCTCAATGGATTTTTTTAAAATTTTTATATCAGATTAAGCCCAAACTCCATCTGTATAAGTGGCATTTAAGAAATTGCTCTGTATTTAGGTGTAAACTGTGTGTTTTGAGTTTTGAATAGTGATAACTCCACTGAAAAAATCAAATTTTTTGCAAATTGTCAAGTATAAAATTATTTTCCCCTTTTCTTATTCAACTATGCAGCAATGTATTTTATACATATGTCTGTAAGTATATAAAGGATACAAAATATATAAATAAGTAGAGATAGTCTATTGAAAAGCTATTTAAAAATACCTACATTAATTAATAAAGATAGCCTGAATCAAAAGCTAACACAACTAGTGCTAAATACTATTGAGTAATCAAAGGAAGTGTGCTTAGGAAGCAAAGTGTAGCAAGTGGTAGACTTTAAAATATCATAAATTTTTAGATGGTCTGAGCAGTATCAGTAAATCAAAGATTACATCTAAAAAATACCAGAGACCTTCAACATCTCTAAAAAGGAAATTGGAAGACTCAATGTTTGTGACAGTTGAAGATGATGCTGGATCATCCAGTAAACAAGATCTCAAAAAAATGGAGAAAGATATTGCAAGGTATGTAAGAAACTGTATGTAAATTAGATTACTTTAATACTCAGTCTCTTACCTGAAAGAGACCAAGTCAAACCACAAATGCAGCTGAATATGATATAAGACAATTAAATTAACAGTACTTACCTATTAATATACTATAAGAATGATCTTTGAAACTTTTTAATTTTATTCAATTCATAATAATGTCAAAAAAATTGCAGTGATTTATATTATGTATTTTTCTTCTTTTAAACAGGTATGAGATGCTGATGAATGATCTCAAAGAAGAATTCAACTCAACATCTTCCTATCAATGAAGACTTCATATATTTAGACTGTCTCCTTTTACAATTACTAGAACCCAACAGTTTTTTGGTGCCACTAGGTACACTGTTGACAAAGCCAGACATTTGAGAGCTCAATTTGGTATTCTACCAGAAGTTCCCAGGTACAGTAAAGGAAAAAAATTGACCGAAGAAACAATATCTAGAGTAAAGGCTTTCTATGAAGATGAAGTAAGTCAGATATGTGCAGGGAAATCTGTGTGTGCCAGTATAAGAAATAAAAATGGTGAAAAGGAGTACAAACAAAAACGTCTCTTACTAGGTAATTTGAAAGAACTGTATGCAAAATATAAGGAAATTGATGATAGTGTTGGCTTTTCGTCATTTGCAAATTTAAGACCTTAAATGGTGTGTTATTGCTGGGAGAAGGAAGATATTTGCTGGGTAAGACAAAGTGAACTGATTCAACCCATGTCCAATCCAAATATCATGTGTGGTATTAAAATTGCCTACTCCTTCCATCCAAATGAGATGAAATTAGTGGAGCCATGAAAGTTTTTAGTATGGTATATTATACTCACTCAGTTCATACTTGTACTTCTAAGTTAGTCATACAAGTTTAAGTGCATATATATTCTTTCTAGCACTTCTTCACAGTTTGCAGGCTTCAGTTGAGAAAGTTGTTAATTATTATGTTGTGTTATATTCAAAGCTGGGCACAAACTGTTAATCCGTTAATCGTTAATTAACGAAGTTAACTTTTTCATTAACGATTTAACTTTACTTTGAAAATCATTATCGGACTAATTAACTTCTGTTACATTTAACTTCCGTTAACTCAAGTCCATTAACCCAAAAAATTCATAAATAAACATTTAAAAGTTTCTATTATTTTCAGTGCTGAGCAGGTGCGCAATTAATCCGCCACTGTTAATAGTGATGAACGAATTTCCATTTCCGCAGTGCAAAATCAGGCGATATATTTGTTTCCGTTGCCACAATTTGTGTCTTACCAAATATGGTAGTTATTTATGGCATTGGTTTGAGCAAAACATGGTTGACTGTAAAATCAGGTGGAAAGATTTGCCATTTGAGTTGAATGTTTCAACTTCTTTCAAGAAATATCACGAGCATTTTAAGGCACTTTCAATAATATATATGTAACAATTACAACAAATAACTACATTCGTTTCATTTGCAGTCTGTCTCTTGCGCAACATGTTTGTGCTAGTGAATATTTAAAAATAATTGTTGTCAAGTAAGTCATGTATATTTATAATATGTCTGTGAGTACCTTATTAGTAGTCTCCTTGATACATTTCAAGAACCATAAAACTGATCAGGTAAGATTTCAATTCTCATGTCACTTTGATGACATAAATTAAGTCAATTGACGTCTTACAATGGGGGTGTTTTCACCTTAACCCTTTATGTCCTGGCGGTACTTCTAGGTACCACATCTTTAAAATCTCCATAATTATTTTTCTACCCGGTTGATCCTGCCGGTACTTTCAAGTCCCAATGTGAATTAGTTTCTTTATGAGATAATAGATGGCGTTGAGAAGTAAATGTGAGCGTGTGGCGCCAGAGGCTGTTTACTCTTTAGTATCTCTGCTGTGAAGACCGAAGAAATTTCAGTGCAATTACTTCCCGAATATTCTGTGCCATATCTGTTCCAAATAACAAAGGTAAGGGTTATTTTATTTTTTATCTTGTTCTTGAAATGTTCAAGAATGCTTCAAACAATTGTTGTTCTTGTTTATTATTTTTAAGTGTGAAATAATAAAGGATTTATTGAGTCAACTGTGTTTTTAATTTTTTTTATAATAAAAGTTAACGTTAACGGTTTATCGGTAACTTCCGTTACATGTTTAACGGATTAACGGTTAACGAAGTTAACTTTTTGGTTAACGGATTAGCGGTTAACGAAGTTAACTTTTTGGTTAATGGTGCCCACCACTGGTTATATTATATTATGTTTAATGAGTTTGTTGAACCTGTGTGCTGTACTCTGTATACTTTTAGAACAAAAATAAAATGCAGTTGCTAATAATGCAATTGTTTCATTCTTGAAACAAATTTACAATTAAATAAGTACTGGTAGTTACATGTGAGTAGGGGTGGAGGAATCTTAACATTTTTTTTTAGGATGAGTGGTTTCTATGGCCATTTTGGCTGCTGAATATGAATCCAGCTAGTTCTTGGACTTAAAATGAATTTTTGACCTGGTTCAGTGTTTTTTTTTCAAAATGGCAGTAAAAAAAAAAAGATTTTTTGTTTTAATGATAAAAAAATCGTGACCCTTCACATGTAATATATCTTTTCAGATGTTTTCCTGGTCACTGAACTCGAAAATGAACAAATGAGAGACATTAGGAGTGTGGTTAAGCAGATAGATGATAAAAAACTTGGAAAAATGCCCAATCCATATTGAACATAAAGGATGAATGAGGCCTCCCACCTCCAAACCTTTATAACCAATAGAAAAAAAATAAGAAGTTGATAAATGCTTGGTATATTTTTAATCATGGTTATGTTCATTCTTCAATGTTATTAAGTATCTAGTGTGTCATAATATTGATGTTTTATTTTGGTTTACTTTAGTGTTTTGGCTTGTTCTGGTGTTTGGCTGCTTTCTCTTTTGTGGTTTCTTGTACTATCAATGTGAATGAGAACTTTGTAAGAGTTGTTTTCTTACTAATAACTGATTTTATATAATTCAACTATGCTGATTTCAAATAAGGTGTCCATTTTTTTCTATCACGTAAGGATTTTCTGCAAACGAAAGGAAAAATAATATAAATAAATATTATTCACTTCAATTTACATTAGGTACCTATTTCTCTTTGTTATACTAATTACAAATGAAAACAACTTTAAAAAGAAAGAAGACTATTAATGTCAATTACATACTGTATTCATCTTTATTTGTCCTGAGTTTTCTTGTGAGATCTATGCCTTTTAGTCTTGAATGTACGCATTGTTCTGTTTCTTTTATGTAATAATTCTAGAGTATCCTGTTTCAACATCCAGCAGTAATCAGCCATCATGCTGATGTCCCACCTTCCCTGATATCTCTTCTCTATTTCTTTGATGTCTTGGTGAAACCAAGCATTTATAAGCATTAGTTTTTAATCAAAATTTAATGAAAATTACTTACATATGTAATATGACATTTTGTGAAAAATCTGTACTTGATGGCAAAAAATGAATACAGGTATTATTTTCGGAATCAGCATGCAAAAATTACTATACAGGGTGTTTCAGGAGGAAAGGTCAATACTTTGGGAGGTGATAGTATCGGTCATTGTGAGAAAAAAAGTTCATATGAACATGTGTGTAATTCTGAATGGTTACGGAGATAGAGCTGTTTGAATCTGATGTGCGCGTAGCTCTTCCTCCCCCTTCCCTCCCCTATAACCTTGAACCATGTAAGATGTAATGTAAGCATGTAACATAAGCCAATCGACAGCTGACTGTTGTGAGTGACATTGTTTGGTGTTTGAAGCAGTGTTAAGAATGCCACACACCTTCACACATGCCAAATATGCAGATATGGTGCATGTCTATGGTTTTTGCGATGGAAGTGCAACAGCTGCTGTTGCAGAATACTGTCGACGGTTTCCGAACTGCGGAATTCTGGATCGAAGTGTGTTTACCAGGGTTTTCAACACATTGCGTGAGATTAGTACACTTCTCAGTGCTCATGTTTCATCTGAACTTGAGGGTCAACAAGATGTGGATGAAGTGGAAAACATTCTTCAGTTGGTAGAGTGTAGTCCTACTACTAGCTCACGAAGAATTTCTACATGTCTTGGTGTACCACACACAAGAGTATGGTGAACATTACATGAGGAAGGCTTGCATTCATATGTACAGCATGTACAACACGTTCAACCAGGAGACGCTGCCATATGACGAATTTTGTCATTGGGTAAATGCTAATCGCCGATTGCTTCGATTAATATTGTTCACCGATGAAGCTACTTTCACCCGCGATGGTATCAACAACACTCGTAACTCTCATCGGTGGTCAGACAAAAATCCAAATGCCACTGTGGAAACAAATTTTCAACATCGCTTCTCTGCCAATGTGTGGTGCAGTATTATCGATGATCAGCTGATTGGCCCTGTTAATTTAGAGCAGGGGTCACCAACCTGGGTGGTAGCGCCCACTAGTGGGCTCACATTAAAGGCAATTAAACATTTATTTCATTATTTATTTTATCAATTATATTGATTTATTCTTTTTGATTTAAGGTGGGCAATAAGCTTTTTTAATTTTCAAAAAATTGTAAAAGTGGGTGGTGAACAAAAAAAAAAAGGTTGGTGACCCCTGATTTAGAGAATTGTCTTACAGGACAAAGTTACCTAGAATTTCTGCAAAATGAATTGCCAGGACTATTGGAGGATGTTCCTTTGGCTACACACACTGGTATATACTTTCAGCATGATGGAGCTCCTCCACATTCTACCCGTCTGGTGATGCAATACCTAAATCAAACTTTCCTTGGTCGATGGATCGGCTGCGGTGGTCCCATTCAATGGCCACCAAGGTCTCCAGACCTGTCTCCATTAGATTATTGTTTGTGGGGGTGGATGAAAAGTCAAGTTTACAAAAGAGAGGTGGATACACGAGATGAATTGCTCGTGCGCATTTTGGATGCTGCTGCCCGCATAAAGGAATGTCAAGATCAACTCAGACAAACAATACACGATCTTCGCACATGAGTTGCAAAGTGCATTGAGGTTGACTGGGATTTTTGAAAATGTATTGTAAACTGTAACAAATTTGTCATTTCTGTATAATGATACCATTCAAAATGCCAATGTTTAAACATTAAATGTTAGAAACAGTAATTGGTTTCTCTTTCTTGATTACCATTAACAATGCTTTTGTATTTGTAGATTCAAACCGCTCTATCTCCGTAACCATTCAGAATTAGACATGTTCATATAAACTTTTTTTCTCACAATGACTGATACTATCACCTCCCGAAGTATTGACCTTTCCTCCTGAAACACCCTGTATAAGTGATAAAATATTTCGGACAACAAAACCATCGCAGGCCTGTATAATTGTATATATTACTTTAATAATAATATAGTATATATACTTTAATAATAAGGGGCATTCCATGACAGATAAACCAAAAAAAATAGAGACCACTCCAACTCGGATTTGGGTGAAAATTGGTATATAGGGTTAGTTTGTGTTCCAAATCCACTGGTTCAAACAAAAAAGCTCTACGACTAACGGTTTTTAAGTTATTGGCCCCCAAATTTTAGGGCCCCCCTTTACCATGCCCACTTTGACGGGCAATATCTCCAATCCAGTTAATCATAAACTGAACATACACATTTTTGGAATCGGCAAGACTAGATCTATCCAATGATAGTAATTTTAGCTTTGTAAAGCAATTTTCAAAATTTTACTCCCCATCTCCCCCATTTGCTTGACCTCCCTACCCCCCTTGGACATTAAAACCCCCCAATTTTTTTTATGAATATTAAACTTCATATTATGGTTGATAAATAAAAACAATGAAAAGGGTGGGTATTAGGGGGGGTCGAAACATATCAAAAATAGTTTCTCCAATTCCACCGTGGCCGGTCGATTCACCGATGGATGTTTTGCCGACAGACATTTTGCCAATGGATGTTTCACCGACAGACATTTTGCCAATGGACATTTTGCCAACGGCTGTTTTGCCGAATGGACGATTCACCAAACGGACTGTCATTAATATTTCTATGACAAAATACACACGTTTCAACAAAAAACAATTATTTAAGTGAACATGTCAAATTGCTTACACTATTCTCACAATAAGTTTATCAACCAAGTAACGTAATAGTTTTGTTTTTACCAACCAACTACTCATGCAGCTGTAACTTTCTTTGTTTGCTTATGCCCAGATCTTTTATGTTTGGATTTACTCATCATTCAGTTCAGGTAAGTCATTGTAATTGTTGTAATTTGTATTGTTATTAAACTTTTATGTTATGTTATTAAAGGTTATTATTAAATGTTATTGAATTATTTTGTTAAAATATTAAATTATGTTAAATTGACAGTTATAGACCCTTGACGTAAAAATATAGATATGTGTGTATTTTGTCATAGAAATATTAAAGACAGTCCATTCCGTGAAACAGCCATCGGCGAATCATCTGTTCAGCGAAACGTCCATCGGCAAAATGTCTGTCAGCAAAACGTCTGTTGGCGAATCGACTGGGTACCAATTCCACAGAATGCACATAGTTGGAAATGATGATCTCAACATCTTGTAAAAAAAATGAGTATATGCATCCCCCCCCATTTTACTCTCTCCACAGATATAAACCCCAAATGTGACAATCATGCATTATATTAAGTCTTATTAAGTAGATTAGATTAATTTAGATAGAGTTTTAGATAGATTGAATAGATTACATAGATTAATTTAGATAGATTAGATGAATTATATAAATTATTGTCACTTTTTTTGTTTAGTTTCAGATTGTTATTTTCAGATTGTTTATGATTGAATGAGTTATGATTTAATTCTGAATGAGTTATATTAAATTCAGATTGAATGATTCAATTGCTAGAATTTAACAATTAGTTTCTTGTTATTAATGCTACTAGGCCTAAATAAGGGAAATCATGGCAACAAGAAGCAAAACGCCCAATTCAACATTTGGTCACCCTGTAGAATTTCCACCTTCAATGACTCCTTCAAAGGCTGACATATTTAGGCATTATTTATTGGTAAGAAAATGAGAAGAACTGATTTCGAAAGGTTCTAGAACAGCAAAAGGATGTTACAGAATTGTCACTAAAGATGTGGAAGCCATTTGGGAGAAGTTTACCTTTCCATATATAGGATTTGAAGGAATAGCTATAAAAGTTGAATGATTGATAGAATCTGCAGCAAAGCTAAATAAAGTACCATTAAAACAAAGAAACAACAGTTTTCAGCAGAAGGTGGAGACATTCAATGAAATGTTTGATATCTGCACTTGTACTTGTTATGATAAAAAAATCAGTCAAACAGATTGCAGATATGATATTAGAGGTCCAATGATTGAGTGGGAGTCTTTTGTGGGGCAGAAACAAAGAAAAAACCAACTAGGACCAATCAACAGAGTAACAACTTCTGCAAGAAAAAGGACTCACGATAGAGTTAAAGGATTAAAAAGAAGAGCCAAGATAAGCCTAGATATGAATGTCACCTTAACCCCTTAACGGATCAATTTTTTTTTCACTAAGCGTTTCATTCTGGGGCGTATTTTTAATTTTTTTAATTAAGAGTATGCAATATAGGAATAATAAAAATCTAAGTTTTTTTTACTTTTTTAAAATTTTTTGACAAAAAAAAATGAACCTTTATTTGCCCCTCTGGACTGAGCTGTGTTAACACGTGCATTGAAAAAAGTTGCCAAAATTAATATTTAAAAATTATTTTCAATAATATACTGCTTTAGATTGAAAAAATGAATATATAAGAGAGCAAAAAATGGAAATTTACTTTACTTTAGTTACTTTGTATGGTAAGATTTGAAGCATGGAGTTATACATAGGGAGACTTTGCATACTTCACACATATATCGACTCTCCTTGCGAATTTTTTTCCCATTTCTATCACGCTTCTTGGAACACACAGCACTGTATTGAAGGATTTCTCTTCTTTTCGGTTGGAGGTATTTCCATTGGGAAATGGCCCGGTGCAAAGCGAATTGGGTGAGGGGAAGTTGAGGGTCTTCCAGGTCTTGTGGCAGGAATTTCTGGATGGTACTTTTCAATGATGTCATTTACAATTTCCATCCTGTATTTTAGGTGTTTCTTAGTGGCTGCTGGTTCGTTGGCAGTTGCTTTATACAGTTGGTAAGAGTTCCAAAGAGCAAGATCCATTAGATGAAAGAAAACCTTCTTATAATATTTCTTGCCACGTTTCCTGGGCAAAGGATAGTCAGCCAAATGTTGATCCACTATATCAACTCCTCCCATTGTAAAGTTGTAGTCGCAAACTACTTTCGGTCTCTTCTTTGGTCCTCCTCTAGTTGTGACAACTTGTTGAGATGGATTATGACAAGTAGATAACAAACATACATCCTCTTTGTCTTTCCATGTCCATTGCCATAACTTTCCCTCTTTGAACTCCCTCTTCTGAACTAAATAACTATGTAGGTGTTGTCCAGTTTTGTACGGCAAACGGCGCTGCCAGGCATAAGATGTCCCGGATATTTATGTACATGCACAAAAATATCATACGATACACGAATATATCCAATTCCATCCAAAATCGGATGGCAAAAAAAAAAAAAATTTCCACGTGTTAAAACGTGATGTTCTGAAAAAAAACAATATATTTCTGGATATTTCCGGGTTCGCCCGTTAAGGGGTTAACTAGCAAACTGGACCCTTTACATATTATGGAAGATGAGAGCATGGAAATTGATGATGACAGTGACAATATTGACTTTGTTCCGGATTTTGAGATGAGAGAAAACCATCAGAACAGAATTATTTATAACTTAACAATAACAGCAGATAGATACCATGTAAGTTACAGAGCTACTGCAGCTATAGTAAATGCAGCTTTGAAGGATATGGGAATATTAGATGAAACCAATATGTTGGATAGGAAAAAAAGTGGAAAGAGAAAGAATATGTGTGGGTAAAAAGAACATAATCAAAGTGAAATCAGAGAAAACACAGATTGAAGGCATCAGATTTGATGGGAGAAAAGATCAAACTAAGACAAAGAAGGGAATGGAGTACGAAGAACATTATGTAATAGTCAAAGAACCTGGTGATGTTTACATGGATCATATAGCTCCAGATAATGGAACTGCTTGTTGTATTGCAGATGAAATAATAACTTTTATAGTTGATTCTAATAGCAAAGAATCCCTCAAAGCTTTGCTATGCAATTGGCACCCCAGTGAACACTGGCAGGATTGGTGGAGTGCTAAAATTGATTGAATTATATCTGGACAGGCCGGTACAATGGCTGATTTGCCTTTTGCATGCAAATGGACTGCCCTTCAGGCACGTATTTGAAGCAATTTATGGAAAAACTTCGGGACCAAACACCTTCAAAGGTTCTCTTGGAAATAAACTCTGAGAGGATTTGACCAAACTGGATATAGTTGATTATACCCCTGTAGAGGGCAACATTAAAGAAGTTTCGGCCGATGTTGTTAAAAGTTTTAGCAGTGACCAAAAATATATGTATGAAATGTGCATTAGCATACAATCTGGACGCATCTCACAAGTGTTAGCCACCAGGTCCCTAGGTGTACTCCATCATGCAAGATGGCTAACACGAGCAAACAGGATCCTGCGCTTGTGTGTCTCTACACGGAATCCAGACAAAAACATCCAAGACCTAGTAAAAATTATAATGCTGGTTTACGCTCCAGGCTGGTTTTGGATAAAGTCTCTTCCAAAGGCAAATGAGGGAGCATCTAATTTTTGGTATATCATGCACTTGCTTAAAGGCTTAGATAAAAAGCATCCGCTGATTATGGAGCGTGTCCTTAGAAATAATGCCTATTTTGCCCACCCAGAGAATATCTTGCTCTCAATCATAACAGACACAAGAAGAGAGGTCAGAGAGCTGGCTCTTCAGCATATCATTCGAGCAAGAACTATGAGCACCAATGCGAGAAATTTTGAGCTGCCAAAAACACTGAACTTTGAAGCAGAGGATTATCCTAACATGATCAACTGGGACAACAAAACCATCACCCCTCCAATTATTTTACAGAATTTGACAAATGATGATGATTTTAAAGTTTGAAATGAACCACTTCAGCTTATTCCTTTTCCCTGTCACAGCCAGGGAGTAGAACATGCTGTAAATGTGGTAACAGAAGCATCACAAGATAGAATTGGTTATGAAAACAGACATAAATTTATTTTGAATGTACTGGAATTGAGAAAAAAGCTACCTGTGTTCCAATGGAAAGGCCAGTGGTGTCAGTAATTTGCAATTTTAAATTTCTTAAGGTGAATATTTTGATTTTAGTGTGCTTCAATTGATTCTTTAAGTAATATACAGAGAAAGATTTCTTATTTTATATATATATATATATATATATATAACTTTAACTTTACTTATAAAATTATTTACTTTAATCTTTGTCATTTATCAGGTTTTTTATTCAAAGAATTGGTTTCACTCATTTCAATTTAAAAAAAGGGGGGGGGGGGCATAGTGGTGTAATTATAGTATGTTGTTTAGGGGCCCAAAGGAAACTCTGAGCAGTGTGTAGAATAAGAATACAAAATTTTGATACCCCCCTAGTGGGTATTATTTTACTGATGGATATGCTGGCCAATATAAGAATCGATTCAACTTTGTCAATATGTGCAGAGACATAGATGACTGGGCTCGAGTGTGAGTGGCATTTTTTTGCCACAAGTCATGGCAAAAATGCTTGTGATGGAATTGGTGGAACAGTCGAAAGAGCTGTAGGTAGAGCAAGCTTGCAGAGAACTTTCAATGATCAAATCATAACACTGGAGGCAATGTTTCATTTTTGCTGTGAAAATTTGGAGAATATCAAATTCTTTTTAATTAAACCTGAAGAAATAGAAAAAGTGGCAAAATTCCTAGGCAAAAGGTTTGAAAATGGTATCCAACTAATTGGAACCCAGAAGTTTCGCCAGTTAGTGCCACAAAAATTAAAGCATTTGAATTATCTTCTGATCATGAAGGTGAGGAGAGGTTAATTGTGAAGTATGCCACTAATGCAAATATAGGTAAACTTCAATTTACGATGGGGTTGTGTTCCTGAAAACCCCATTGCAAATTGAAATACAGGTTGCACCTCACTAATCCAGAAAGCTTGGGACCAGACTGGTTCTGGATTAGTGAAAATTCTGAACCATTGAAGCTGAGATTAAAAAAAGGCAAAATAATGCATATACTGTATTAATACTGATACTGATACAACTTAATAAGTATAAACCTATCCCAGGCTTACTGGACCTCTTTATGACAAAGTGTTAGTGCTATGGCACAAGTTTACTGTAGTGTACTGTGTACTCCTGTTGGTAATTTTCTTAAACCACTCTTGCAGTGTTGTTTGCCTCATATATTTAGGCTTTTCTTTTATAAGATCATCTCATACACAGACCCATCAGTTGTTGCTCAGATATAAAATTTCTTTGCTCAAGCCCTGTAATTAAGTCAGCTGCCAACTGAATACACCTGTCAATTGAAAACCTTTCCTCATCTTGTGCATCATCATCTGCATAGTCCTCATGTTCAGCATTGTTATTTTGTATCATACAATTTCTTCGTTGGTCAGTTGATTGATGACTGGGGCATTTAAGTCAACATCCATCCACTTTTCTAGGTCCTCCTCTTGCATATCTTTTGCTACTTCCAACACTGCAAATTGTCGTTCCGAACCATCGGATTCCGGATTAGTGAGGTCCAACCTGTATCGTAAATCAAGTTCATTATAACACGGGGTTCAATGGGATACGTTCCCAGCCAGTCCCAAACACACATGTATCACCAAAAAAAAATTCCTACACTCATAAAATCAATAGAAAACAATTAAACAACACTCACCACATCATTAAGAACAAGCCTGGTTGTCATCACATGTCCCCTTCAAGGCTAAGGGGACTCTTGTAGGTGGAGTGGAGACATCACTCTGTCTCCCACACAGCCTCTGGGGAGTTTGGAGGGGCTGAAGTCGAGGGTTATATGAGAGATGCGTTCCCTCTTCCGAGCATCAGCGAGTTTGGCTGACCGATGGCCATTGTTAATGCGAATCTTTTTGATTTGTAAATAGGAAGATGGTCTTAATTCATCACCATCATTAACATGAAATATCGTAAAATGGAACATTGTAAATCAAGGGTTACCTGTAAAAATAAAGATTCAATCATTCTGAACCCCAAAATTGGGGAATACATAGGGTAGTTTGCTCCTACAATAACTCTTGGTGGCTGGGGCTTGTACTAGAGTACAATGAAAAGTTTGATGACTGTAAGATAGATTTTTAAAATTCATCTGGATTTAGCAGATATTATTATTTCCCACAAATAAGAGACATCTGCCATATTTCAAGACATGATATTTTGGGTATTTTAAGTACCCCAACTTTGAAGGCTGGAATGCTGCGTATCCAATATGTTTTCGGAGAAAGAGAATTAAAAAAGTTCATGTAATGCCACCAAGTTTTATTCAACAGTTTTAATATGAATATAATGTCAACAAGTTTTTTATTGAAATTAGTCACTGTTTATTTGATGTATCATAATACCATAAGCACAAATGACATGAAAATGTAAATTATATGTGTAATTGTCCTTATTTGAATATAGCTGTATATATTTCTATTACAATATAGGATTGCAAACATTTAAGTGATTTAAGTTATTTGATTAACTGACTTGGTAAGCAGCGAAAGATAGTCTTCATAATTAGGTTTCAAAAGGTGCTAACTTTTTATTGAATAAAAAGGATTCACCATTTGAATAAAGATGTTAGTACTCACTTTTGATTCGGTTATATATGTATTCTTTAAAATTTAAACTTTGAATAAATAAATGCTGAAAAATGTTCAAAAACTACTAGCAGTAATTTTTAATTGGTAATGAACAACATAATTTTAGTTTGTATAAAAGCTGCAAAAAAATTTTCAAAATAAATTTTTGGTTGATTTTTAAAATTTATTTATAACATGATACCCACCCTTTTTATTGTTTTGATTTATCAACCATAATATAAAAAAAATTGGGGGGTTTTAATGTCCAGGGGGAGTAGGGGGTCAAGCAAATGGGGGAGATGGGGAGTAAAATTTTGAAAATTGCTTTACAAAGCTAAAATTAGCAGTAATTTTTAATTGGTAATGAACAACATAATTTTAGTTTGTATAAAAGCTGCAAAAAATTTTTCAAAATAAATTTTTGGTTGATTTTTAAAATTTATTTATAACATGATACCCACCCTTTTTATTGTTTTTATTTATCAACCATAATATGAAGTTTAATATTCATAAAAAAAATTGGGGGGTTTTAATGTCCAGGGGGAGTAGGGGGGTCAAGCAAATGGGGGAGATGGGGAGTAAAATTTTGAAAATTGCTTTACAAAGCTAAAATTAGTATCATTGGATAGATCTAGTCTTGCCAATTCCAAAAATGTATAATATGTTCAGTTTATGATTAACTGGATAGGAGATATTGCCCATCAAAGTGGGCATGGTAAAGCGGGGAGGGGCCTAAACTTAAAAACCATTAGTCATAGAGCTTTTTTGTTTGAACCAGTGGATTTGGAACACAAACTAACTCTAATACCAATTTTCACCCAAATCTGAGTCAGAGTGGTGTTTTGCATTAGTTGATCTGTCCTGGAATGCCTCAGAATAGTAAATTATATATCAAATACAATATTTGATATAATCTACTTTAATAATATATATGATACATCTAGCATGACTATAATTTGTATTATCTCATATTTTGGTGATATGCTGACTAATGGGGTTTTACTGTACTTGCAGATCTTAATGCTTAGTGGTAATGATGGCTGGGGATAGGAAATCATGCAGTGCCACCAGAAAAGAACTTTTTGAGGTAACCTACACAGAAATGGATGAATTTAAACCAACTGGAAAGTTGCCACCAGGGACAGTTATGATTGGTAGGATGCTTGCACTTTGCAAAAAAGGAGTAAAAGGACAGAAAAAGTCAATAACTCAACATGATACCAGCAAGATAGTTGCAAATGAACTAAGATGAGATTGGATTAATAAAATTGTCTATCCCATGCATGAAAAAACAGTGGCGAAAAAAATGAGACGACTGTGAACATTTGAACAAACTGAGAAAGAATGAATGCTGTCAACAAAAACTTAAAAGTGTTGAATGGCACCAAAAAGCGAGTGGCTTTAATGATCAGCTCACTAAAAATGCCTAAAACATTAGAACTGACAGAGGATTGCGAAGCAGAACTTGCAGAAGAATTTGGGGTCAAAATGACTGATGAGAATAAGACTTTTTATTGGGATAATTGCTTTGGTGCGTATAAGGCTATATGTACAAATGCAATACCAAAAGATTGGGTGAGACAGAAAAAGAGGAAAGAAACTTGTGAAAGATCAGCGGAGAAAAAGCAAAAAACAATAGAAAGCAACTCGAGAGAGCAAAGTGAGCTAGAGGGATCAGAAATTATTGAAATGTTAGCAACTTCAGGTGATTCTGAAAACAATCCGAGTTTTGAAAAACCAACAATGGCAAAGACAGTTCCTTCTACTGATCATAAATTTTGCTCATTGGAAGAAGACCTAAGCAAGGAGAAGAGTAAAGAACAACAAGCTGCATTTCTGACAGTGAAAATCAGAACTGGCAAAAAAAGTCTGAGTGAAAACTTGATGCAGTGTATAGTCCAGTGTCTTGGCAAGACAGGAACTTCTCCTGAAGAGCTTTCGAGAGTGATAGTAAGGCTGCAGATCAATAATGCAATACTTGGAAGATGCTTCATACTTGAATCTAGAGAATGTCACTCAACAAATCCCCAACAAAGAGGATAACTTTGTGAGTGTAGGACTTGATGATATAACCAAGGCTACTGGCCACTGGCTGTACGATGTGAAGGCTGACCATATCACCATCACTGGTCAATCTGGCCAATGTTACTAGTGATATTGATAGTTTATTGAACAATGTGTTGTAAATATGATGATTTCATGAGTTGAATTACATCATGGAACTGATATGAATGCCTTGTGTTTCTTTTGTACATGATTTTTTAATAAAATAATACCTTTCTTTTCCATTTTTTGCTTATAACTGCTAAACCACACATCAAATGTCTCTGATTTGTTCATTTTCAACTTCAGCGACCCTGAAAACATATGAAAAGACATATTACATATCAGGGGTAGCAGTTTTCTTAAGCAGCAAAAAGAGCGAACTATTTTTTTGCCCGCCATTTTGAAAAAAAATCCACTGAACCAGGTCAAAACTTCATTTTAGGTCCAAGAACCAGCCAGATTAGTATTCAGCAATGAAAATGACCAAAGAAACCACTCATCTTGTTGGCAATTTCCAAAAAAAGTCCTTATTCCCCCATCCCTAATATAAAGCAGCATACTTTTCAAGAAAAAATTAAACTAATGCAGGTGACAAATCATTATGGAAATGAAAATATAATTTTTTCAGTGAAGTTATCACTATTCAAATCTCAAAACACAGTTTACACCTAAATACACAGCAATTTCTTAAATGCCACTTGTACAGATAGAGTTTGGGCTTAATCTGGTATGAAAATTAAAAAAAAAATCCATTGAGGTGGGGGGTAAACCCCCCTTTAATAATACAAATTGTCACAACTTTTTACTCCTCAACTAAGCTGTTATCCATGTCTATACTCATTTGATATTTGACAAATTACCTTTCAAATGTAATTTGAATCATTCTTCTATCTCAATTAGGGGCTAAGATATGGTAATTTCAAATTTGGGGGTCCTGAGAACCCCCTCAAAGTTGGAAGGGCCATAACTTTTGAATCGTAAGTCTGATCAATCTGAAACTTGAAACTTTGGGTTTTTTGGTATAGATAATGTTATACAACAAATTATAGGAAAATTGGAATAGGTGTAGTGTTAAGCACTGCATGATCTGTCCTGGAATTACCCAAAGCCAAAGCCAGCCATTTAGAAAGTCAGGAAGCCAAATCCAAATCTTATAGAACCAGGACTGGAAGATGAGTTCCATAGTTAATAGGGGCTGACTAATAGTATTCCCAAAGTATCGGTACTGATACCTATAGTTAGAGCAAAGTATCAGCTGATACCAATACTGATATCTGTCCAAAATATCCAAATTGGATTCAAAGAATGTAATTTGACACATGTACTGTAATTCAAAACATATATTTGAAGAAATGGAATTCATAAAATAAAAGTCATGGAAACAAAATGTAATTCAAAAAGTGTAATGCAATATAACAGTTCACTCAATAATCAAAATTGAGGAACTTCAGATTTTTGGAGAGGATGATTTGTTCCTCAGCGTTGATTGGGGTGATGTTCACTCATTTCATATTGATAACATCTCCAGCCATTGAGAAAAGCCATTCAGAGTCAACTGATCCAGAGGGGCAGATCATGCACTTCTCAGCAACTTTGGCAATCTCAGGGAAATCAGCAGAATGTTCTTGCCAGAAAATGAATGGATCTCTATCCCCAGTGATCTGAGGTTGCGACCAATAGGCATCCAGGGCTGCTTCCACTCATGCGTCTGGGACAGTGAACCTTGTGTCCATATCCCTTGTTTGGGGTTCTTCAACTAGAATAGGACGAATGTGATCATCGAGATTGCTACCTTCTGAATTGGAAAGGTTTCCCCAAAGAGCGATTTTCTTGGATGGAGAAACCAGACCACTTCAGCAGCATTTCATGGCAATTGGACCTCCAGTATGCTTTCGTTGGGCCACCTCCATGTGACTGCATATTTCTTGTCTCAACAATTCCTTGGCCTTTTCTCGCATGTCATCTATCAGCCCAGCTCCTTTGAATTGGGGATCAACTGCTGTAGCTAGCAGCAGTTTCTCATTTGAATTATGCTCTTGAAATCTCTGTTTGAGAGAATTTTCCAGCTGGCTCTTCAGAGTCTTGACACCAGTGTGGTGGGATTTGATTTACCTAATAGCTGCACCACGAATAAGAATTTTTTTGAAATTTAAGGCCTCCACAAAACCAGGCTGCTTACCTTGAAAGGTTGTTGGATCCAGGCTCGCTGCCCAGACCTCCGATTCCACGACTGCCGGCTCATACTGCCAACAGTTTCTCACTTGTTTCACAGGTCTTGCAAGATTAGCTTCCTTCTGTTAGTGCTTCAATATTCTCTTTTATTATTTAATACTTAAACTACTTATTTTTATTTTCTTAACATTTGATTTAGTTTTAACACCTCCACAAACACCAAATGTAATTTGAATCATTCTTCTATCTCAATTAGGGGCTAAGATATGGTAATTTCAAATTTGGGGGTCCTGAGAACCCCCTCAAAGTTGGAAGGGTCATAACTTTTGAATCGTAAGTCCGATCAATCTGAAACTTGAAACTTTGGGTTTTTTGGTATAGATAATGTCATACAACAAATTATAGGAAAATTGGAATGGGTATAGTGTTAAGCACTGCATGATCTGTCCTGGAATTACCCAAAGCCAAAGCCAGCCATTTAGAAAGTCAGGAAGCCAAATCCAAATCTTATAGAACCAGGACTGGAAGATGAGTTCCATAGTTAATAGGGGAGAAACTTATTTAACAACTTAGTAAATAAACAGATAGTAAATAACTAACTATTTATTCCTTTCACTAAAATATTAACAATTTAGTACTTAATTTAATTCTTGCTTTTTGCTAACAGGTTTTAACACGCGACCATCCAACTCTCATTCTTTTTCTCTTACTATTAACAAAGCTGTTTTATTCCTCATTCCTTGTTTATAAGTTTAACAACATTATCTTTATAACTTATTGTTTATTCACAACTTAATGTTTATTATTTATTATCTTAATGCTTATTATTTATTACTATGTTTCTACTTAATAGTTTATCTTAATGTTTATTTACTTATTACTTTATATTTTTATCCTTAATCACAACTTTATATTTTATCTTTACTTATTACTATCTATTTATTCCTCTGGAAAGAGAGAGAGAACCATTAAAATCCTATAACAATATTTCCATCAAAAAATTAAATAAATTTAATACCTAAATAATAATAATCAAGGCCAGGGGAAAGGGCTGACAACTAAAAAAAAGGGAAAGGGGTTCCCCCCCCCCCCCCCCCCCAAGCTCCTTTCCACCTGTCTTGCCATACAGCCTACAGACCTACTATATTATCCTAAATATGGTTCTCTCTTCCCTTCCTTTACAATCTTTATACACACTATTCATTAACGAATTATTTACATATATATATTTTTTTTTTTACAATTTTTTTTTTTTACAAAAAATAATTTAAATCATTAATTAGTTACATGGTTATCATAAGAATAACAGATATTTACAAATTTAACTTTATACATCATTCATTTATTTATTTATTTATTTATTTATTTATTTTTTAAATTATAATTCAGTTATTTAATAATCTTTACATTTAACAAATACAGTAAACATTCAATATTTAAGACTAACCACTGACTAACAATCACTTCATTAATAATTTACATTATACTTAAAAATATATCTACAATTTAATTTTTTTTTTTAATATTTATTTACAATAGTTATTTACAATACAAGGAATGAGGTTGAAACCTGCAGGGTGGCAAGTCACCAGAGCCGGGGATCAGCAGGTCTGAGGAACTCACCCAGACACCTTCCTCCTTCAAGCACAGCCCAGCTTCTGGCCTCAAAACATAGGCTGCCACCTGGTTGAGTTTCCAACCACTCACTCTCTCACACATCATACAATACTACTATTTTTTTCTACAGAACACTACACCAATACTTTATACTACATTACCATCACCACTCCCTAAACACTGTTGCACTTTCTCTATTGTTCTAACCCATCTACTTCTAATATCTTCCCTAATACTACTAGTTAATTCTACATCTAAGCTTTTATTCAACACATTTTCTTCTATCTCAAGCAATAACATTCTCACTTCCTCACAAAAATCAATCACATTCATTCTCTTCCTCATTCTTTCATTTATACATCTTTCACCTCTATCTACTCCCCATTCATCCCTCATACTTTCCATTAAGGTTACAGTACTTTGCTCAGTTACACTCCTTTCTCTCTCTCATACATTTTCCTTTTCACTCTCACTCTCAAGAATTGCAAACCCCACACTCTTAATTCCCCCTCCCTGACACAATCTTTCCACTTCCGAGTGAAGAAGATTTTGGGTCATTCCATGTCAAGTCAGCCACCTAAAACACTCACCCCTTTCAATTTTGCTCATACTTGGCACAATAGCAGATATACATGCCAAACTTAAATTCCCAAATTATTAGAGCTGACTGACCTTTGGTTACTGAGATACAAGGTCACAAAGTTGTGACATTTTGACCTTTTTTGCGTTAAATGACTTTTCAAAATGGTGTAACTAAAAAACTATTAAAGCTAGAGCATTGATTTTGGTCTCATTTTAAAGCTCTTTAGTAGCCCCTTGTTTATTGTCTCTTGTTAAATATATCTACTATGAAAAATAAAAAAATCCCTTCAAAAGTTGACCTTTGACCTTGAATAAAAAAAAAATATACCTTCTAAAAAATTCAATTTTTTTACATTAATACCTTGAGTCATGTACAACAAAATCCCAAGAAGCTGTAAGTGGCTGATAACTAGTTCAATGTATAAAAAATAATGAATTCAAGCAACATTTTGAAAAAAGTCATTTTATACAAAAATTGTCAAAAAGTCATGACTTTGTGACCTTGTATGTCAGTAACCATTTTTGTCTAAGGTCAGCTCAATCTCTTACAAATACAACCCATATCTACATACTATCTGCAGCCTTCTACAAACAAGCAAATGCTTATTTTTAAATATTTGTTCTTTACCCACCTCACCTGTATGTGTGCATGTATGTGATGGTTTTCAGTAGTTGACAAGATTCTTGTGGGACACCCAATTTATTGTGATTTCTAGAAGAGAAAACAATTTTTAATGTATACCTAGATAGCTACCTAATTAACAAATACAAGTAACATATTAAAATGTACATACAATATGTATAGGTATAGTGCTCATTGATTTCCATTTATCACAACTTAAAATGTATGCAGTGTATATATAGTTACATGACCATTTTAATTTTGAATTCTTACCTTTCTGTGCTGTAGATCTGCCAAAGCTTTGGATGCCTTCAAAGTAACTTCTTTGCAAATCCTGTATGTTCGTCCATTAGTAGTAGATGCCTCAACTTGTGTTAGAATATCTGAATATGGTAAGATTAATTCATCTGGTCAACCAGGATACACAAATGATGGGTTTGGGCCATGAGGATGAAGGAATGTGACTTTTACTTCTCTATTCTCTGGTATCTTTTCCAGCACATATGCCACCCACCAATGGCCATCATATGCAGCAGTAACAAAACCATGTATTTTCTCCTCAGTCACAACTTCTTCCTTTTCAGTAACTTTCTCAATATTTGAATAATCTGATAATGAATAATGTTTAACCTTAAGAGAAGTCAGTGAAACTGGCTGTAAATGGTGTAATTTCTGTGTACCAGCAATAGTCCTTGCAGTTGAGTGTCTTTCTTGGAGAAGTTGGCTTTCCTCTTCATGCTCTTTATTGGTTGAAAAATGACATTTTATATTTACAATATTTTCACTTGCAAATGTATATAACTGTTCTGCAGTAAGGATCTGTTCATCATAAGGTCGTTGTAGACTAGCTTTTGCAGCTAATCTCTTAACTGTGCCTCCAACACCATCACAGGGTCCCTTTCCATGACTTGTTGCAAAAAAATTCCATTCTGCCTCAATTCCAAAATCATCTCTGTGATGGCAAAGATTCAAAAAGTTTTTGCAGTTCTTATACTGTCATGCACAGTGCACACTAGGGTGTCTCATTAATACATAGAAATTTTTTTTTCTTCGATTTTCTCTTGCTCGCGAATGCTGCCCAGATTTCAATAGGCATAGAGGTTCTAAAAATCAAAAAATGATGGGAATCGAACAGTATTTAGAGGTCACTCAAGTTTAACACTTTCTTGTAGCTATTTAGGAAAAAAAAGAAATTTCTATCATTCTCTTATTCTCTTTATTTCTGAACAAAAATGAAAATAAACGAAATGCACCTTTCATTAATTGAAATAAGCGCGTATAAATGGATTGTTTTCATCATCAATCTGTCCTACACTACTTGATTTTACTCTTCAAGCTCTCCTTCGTCTTGACGGGGATCAACTTCTGGTGAGCCCAAACCACCTTAGGACGAATTGCTTCTGCTTCTCATCACGCGTGATGGTGGAATTGAATCTTTTCATCAAAGCGATACCACGCTCGTCGGCGTCATTGACCACCTTCAGGGCTTTCACCCTCTTTTGCGCCGTGATCCAATCCTGGTCATTGATCCAATCCTCTGGATCTTTCATGAGGAAGGTGGGAGACTCAGATTCTGGAAGGATCGCGTGGAAGAAGACTTCTTTTGTTCTCCGGGTGATGAAGAGCTCGATGGATTGCTGTGGATTGAAGTTCTTCGGATTGATCCGCTTGAGTCCTTTCTTCGTGGCGGGGGATTGAAGTCGTTGGACCATCTTTAGCTTCGTGTCCTTTGGAATGCAGTCATCAAAGAAACCAAGCCCCACGAGATCCTCTGAGAGGTACCACAGGTGCCTTTTCAAGGCCATGGATGCCGTGTGGCTGACTTCCTTGTCAGGGTAGGCCTCGAGCAGGCGAAGGAACTCTAGGTCGTTCAGTGGAGCTCGATTCGAGACCATTGCCTCATTCCACTGCTTCACGTACGCGAGGGAGATGAACAAACACAGCCGCCGAAGACCTCCTTCCCTGGCTGTCAGGTCCAGTTGGTGATGGAACATGAAAATCTTGAGGGCATAGATGGCTTTGGCCATCCATCTGGCATGGTGATAGGCCCCAGGCTGACGAAATCCCCCCTGGACCTGACCGCCAAGGAAGCGGTAGGAAAGGATGAGGAGTTCACGGTAGTCTTCTCGGGGATGTGTGCCATGGGAAAGCGTCTGCTGCAGGTATTTCTTCATGGAAGACGCTTGATTTGCCCAGTTGTCAGTTGTTGTGGGATTGCTTTCGTCACCGATGGACAAGAATGACTCTTTGTCAATGGAGGCCCACCGCTGTTGAAATCTTTTGAAGAGGAGAATGTCAGGGGAAGAGGACGGCCCCAGACATCGCACGAAGACATTCTTGAGTAAGATCTCCAAGACGTGGTGACGGCAAGCCAACCACAACATGGGACGGCCAAACTCCTGCTCAATGCGAATGCAAGCACCTTGGATCATCCCAGCGTTCACAGCTGTGGTGTCGAATCCCAGTCCAATGATTTGCTCCGAAATGCCAAAAGCCTGGACTTCCTGGAGTACGGCTGCAGCCTGTTCTTTTCCAGTGCCATCCACCGCAACAGGTACACCAAGAAGCTCCTCAACTCCATCGCCCGTCACCACAACAGCAATCCGGTCAACCTCCTTCTCCTTGGCGATATCTTCCAACAGTTTCCCATCCCAGTGCAAGACTAAAGGACCAGAAGCTTCGAACTTTCAGGTCAACTCTTCTCCCATCTCCATTCGGATCTTGTTCCGTGTTCGATGAACAGTTGCTGGCGAGATTACCAGGTCATCCAGGTCATGACCCAAACTCTGAGCTGCTGCTGCAAAGGACGACGTTGCTTGTCTCACGGACATGTTGTCGCGATCCCAAGCAACGATGAGATTCGGGTCCGTGAGGGCATTCATTCGCCTTTTCTTTTGAGTCTGGGCCTTGCTGGTGCTGGGCGCTTGGTACGTCTCGTCGTCATCATCCTCGTCTTCCATGTTCATTTCAGTGCTGCTACCATCCACCTCCAAGATCGCTACCTCCATGAGCTGTGTCACCCCAGCATCCCATTTACTCTTCCTAGCCGTGGCTGCAAGATCCCTCTTCCGCTTCACAGCTTTCTTCTTCGCTGTCTTCTGGTCCACCCCCGCAAGACTTGATGACATCCTGTCTTCCCTCTGCGAGGTGAGAAAATCCTTGTCCTCCTGAGGGACCTTGGAGGAGGATAGCGCGGAGGAGTGAGCCACGTCAAACACATCTTCCAAATCCGACTTGAACATCCCCTCCTTGTACCGGTAACCCTCTTGCGGCTTTGTCCTGTTCTTCTTGAGTGCGTCGTAGGTATCGATCAACTTCGCCAGCTTCTCCCCTGCATCCTTCTTGGTGGTAGTTGGTATGTTGGCCTTCTCCCAGATGGGCCAGATGGTTTCCACCACCAGGCGAATGCTCTCCGATTTGGTCTTCCTTCCCTCTTGGTCTTGGTGGTGGTGGAAGTAAAGGAGCAGGCATTGCTCCTTCGATGGAAGTCGTGGACAAACAATCGCTGCAATTGGGGCCTTGTCCAGCAACCACAACTGGTTTCCTGTTCTAGTAACCATCACCTGCGAAAGAGAAGAAAATCTTGTATAAGTGAAACAGAAGTGGCGAACTTGAGTGACCCCTAAAAATCCTCCTACAGCTGTCAAATTTTGTGATAACAATCCTTTATAAAGGTGTAATACGGGCAAGCGTCGCCCCGACCCGAAATCCTCCATTCGTATATTTGAGACACCCTAGTGCACACCCATCTGAAAAGTAAATTATTTTGTGGATGGAACCGATGGATGAGATATTATCTTTTAGGAATTTTATCAGATGCTTTTGAAACAAATGTACAGCAACTGTGTTATGGATGTTACACTCTGAAATAATAACAAAGCTAAGGTGAGCAATCTCATCTTCCTTTTTATAGTAAATAACAAATGGATGTAGAGTAGCCATCTCATTGTTCCAGTGAAAGCTCTGAACCTCATCTTGAAGAATAAAGGAATAATTTTCAGCAAAATCACACACAGCAAGGACCTCACCATCTTTCAAAGACATTTTTGTTTCACGGTAATAAGTTGCTTGCATCTTTGTCTTGAAGTCATGTATCTGGTATTCTTTCAGTTGGTTACAGAATTGGTCAATATATTCATCTGTATTCAGTTCTACTGATTCAAGATTTGACTGATCTGTATTGGTCCACTTTTTAAAATTTATGATATCAATGAAGTTGTTTGTAAATATGTCCAGTAGTCTGTTTTTTAAATCTGATGGATCTCCACATTGTTCACATTGTCTGAGGCAGCATTTCTGTGAGGCAGGATTGCATTCCATAAAGGCAACACAATGACGTACATTCTTAATAGGTGTGTCATCATTTGCAGTTAGTTTTTCTAATTCAGCTCCTACAAACATAAGTTTGGCATTCTGATGAATTGTACAGACACATACTGAGTGAGTTCCTGTTGCTCCAGCAATAACACACTGCTTTGGACGCAATTCTGCAAATTTACTGAATCCCACCTTAACCAAAGGATTTCTTTCTTTGAAAATATGATAGGCTTCTTTTAAATTGCAAAGTAAAAGATGCTTTTGCAAATGTATCCTTCCTCTTTCATTGTCAATGATACTACAATAGTCTTTCTTTCCTGGCATTGTTCTACTGATGTCTTCTGAAAGATAAAATGCTTTAATAGCATCAACAGTATCCTGTTTAATTCTTTTCCCACCCTTTGGATTTGGGTCTGAAAGGACACCTTTTTCTTCAACTATTTTTTAGCAATAGATGCTGTATGCCTTGTTGTGTTAAATTCTGAAGCAATTTTCCTAATGCTCCAACTTTTGGGCAATACAGTGAGGATTTTTATTTTATCACTTCTTTTAGTATTTTCATTTTTGAATTTTTCCTTGAGTTGATTTATTATTTCTAAACAGTCTACATCTCCAGATGGCTCCTTAAATTGTGAGTCAGAAATCTCTCTTCCTGCAACTGTTTCCATTCTCTTCTTAATTGTCTCTGTCACCTTGCTTAGTTTTTTAGCTCCATATGACTTTTGCTCTACAAGCTTTCTCTTTTTTATGGGTGATTCACCAATTGAAACAAAAGAAGCATTCAAAGTACACATCTCATGGTTTTGCTCTGAAGTTGATGCATCACTATTGTCAACATTTTCAATTTTCTCAAGATCTTCAGGTGGTTCACTACTACAAGAAGAATCATCATTTATGTCTGAATTCAAAGTGCCTATTCCTTTCTCAGGCAAGGACTCAAGATGTTCTCTACACTGCTTACAAAGTCTGTGATGTAGTGTTAAGTGCAGATCGGGAAACTTATTTACAAGTTCCTGTGGTACAATTCTCAAACTCTTCTTTCGACACTGACCTTTGTGAAGCAGCAAAGGATCAGCACACTTCTGTTTCAGTTTTAAATGTTCCATGTTTGTACTCTGAAATCACAAAAGCACAAAGAAAATCCTGAAAAGAAAACAATGAACAATTAATGAATTATTAAATAAATTTTTATACATGTATTTAGTAAAAATAAATTAACTTTAACTTGAAGTCAGGAGTCAACTCTGTAAAGTTGACAGTACTTATATACTAGTTGGGCCTTTGGATCAGCGCTACTCTAGTAGATTTGGGGCTGTCGAGGGGTTTAACCCTGGTTGTCTTTTAAAAAGACTTCTTTTGGCACAGGTCACAAAAAGGTTTTTGAACTAATAATGTTAAGTTGAACTAAGTCTTCACTGACACTATATCAGAACAGAACTTTTAAATAAATGAACACAAAAAAAATCTAAATTTGAAGAATGATGCCAACTTCATTTATTTTTTATACATTGAACTAGTTATCAGCCACTTACAGCTTCTTGGGATTTTGTTGTACATGACTCAAGGTATTAATGTAAAAAAATTGAATTTTTTAGGAGAAGGTATTTTTTTTTTATTCAAGGTCAAAGGTCAACTTTTGAAGGGATTTTTTAATTTTTCACAGTAGAGATATTTAACAAGAGACAATAAACAAGGGGCTACTAAAGAGCTTTAAAATGAGATCAAAATCAATGCTCTAGCTTTAATAGTGTTTTAGTTACACCGTTTTGAAAATAGTCATTTAACGCAAAAAAGGTCAAAATGTCACAACTTTGTGACCTTGTATCTCAGTAACCAAAGGTCAGTCAGCTCTAATAATTTGGGAATTTAAGTTTGGCATGTATATTTGCTATTGTGCCAAGTATGAGCAAAATTGAAAGGGGTGAGTGCAAAAAGTGCCATTTTGTGGCTGAGTTGACATGGAATGACCCTTTTCCCTTTTCTGCTCTTCTCCTCCACCCTTAGAAAATCCCAGAAAAGAAAGGCTCTCAAGGTCTGGGACCCCAAACCCCTCAAATGAGATTCTCTGGATGGACCAGGCTGACACCACGAACCACCAAAGTCCCGAACATCCCATTCTAACTCTGCCTCACCTGCGGTTGTTCCAGAGTCCAACTGGGAATCCTTCAGTTGATGTACTTCACCTATTTGCCTGGCTTTCTCATGTTTCATTCCCTTTCTTCTCACCTTTTTCTTCCTTTTCACCCGCTTTGACACAATCAAGAACTCCAGATCTGCATCCATCCATTCACCCTGGATTCCCATCATGTTCTTGGTTTCTAGCGCTTTCTTTTGTTCCATCCTCACACACATCATACATTGGGTGACATATGATGTACTCTGGAGGTATTCGCCATTTGCGCAACTGCTGATGACGTGCTCTTACTTCTTCACACTGTCCATTCTCTTGCTCCCTCTCAATCACATACGTTACCCCATTCTCCCATACCTTTTTCACCACAAATGGACCCTCAAACTTTTGTGCCAACTTATACTCATTCCTTCTTCCAGTCTCATGCACCTCTTTCAAAACAAGCTCACCAACACCAAATGACCGAAAATGCATACCAGCCTCTCTCCATCTATCACATGCATTCTCATGGGGGGTGGATCATGGGGGTGGACTCATCACTTGCATATGTAAAAGCATTAGCTACACTGATGCCACCCAAAACATTACAAACACAATCCAAGCAGATAACACGATAGAAATACAGGCAGTTAACATTAAAACACCGCAAAATACACCACCACACTCCTCAACATTTACAAGAACTCCAGATCTGCATCCATCCATTCACCCTGGATTCCCATCATGTTCTTGGTTTCTAGCGCTATCTTTTGTTCCATCCTCACACACATCATACATTGGGTGACATATGATGTACTCTGGAGGTATTCGCCATTTGCGCAACTGCTGATGACGTGCTCTTACTTCTTCACACTGTCCATTCTCTTGCTCCCTCTCAATCACATACGTTACCCCATTCTCCCATACCTTTTTCACCACAAATGGACCCTCAAACTTTTGTGCCAACTTATACTCATTCCTTCTTCCAGTCTCATGCACCTCTTTCAAAACAAGCTCACCAACACCAAATGACCGAAAATGCATACCAGCCTCTCTCCATCTATCACATGCATTCTCATGGGGGGTGGATCATGGGGGTGGACTCAATACTTGCATGGACTATGCTAGCCCATGCTGGGCACCCATTATCTCAAACACACACATAAACACCTTACAAACAATACAAAACAACGCACTTCGTATCATTACAGGATGCACTCAAACAACACCAATAGAACACCTGCACACAGAAACAAAAATACTAAAAGTTAGTGAACATTTAGACATGAGGGGAACACAATTCATGGCAGCAGCGACAACTAACCCACAACACCCTTGCCACTACATGTACAATCATGCACCAACACCTCGCACCATTAAGGTAACACCAGAGAGACATTATAACCAAATACTCCATTCCATACCACGCCCCACAGACATCACACAGTACAGAAAACACATACACACACACCTAACCCACAAAGCACTGACACGACTCGGTCCGAATGCGGTCCTAGGTGCGAAGCTGCCACCCATTAACAGGTCAGAGATCAGCCTGAGCAGATCGGATCGAGTTAACTTAGCACGATTCCGATGTGGACATCACCCCAACTTACGGACATATAAACACAGACTAGACAACTCCATAGATGACACCTGCCACCTGTGCCAAGACACACCACAAACAATTGAACACATTATGACGGACTGTACCACTCTAGCACAACAATGAACACAATACAACATCACGAGTGCGCTGAACCTCTGGTCCACTCAGGAGAGGTCGATCGGTTACCTGCGTGCCGCCAGCTTGCTCGATCAGGGTGGGCTGATCGGCTAAACAACAACAACAACAACATTTACATCCCACCAGATAGTTCACCTCAGGCACCAGCCAATTACAATCCACATTTACACAATCTGGCCTCTCTCACTAATGTCATCTTAAGAGGAGACTTCAATGCTAAAGAGACTAGTTGGTACCTGCACAACCAAAGCAACACCAGAGGCGCCAACATAGCCACACAACTAAACAGCCTCTTCATTCTTAACAATATGGAAGAACATACACATACCACATCAAGCAGGATACTCAAACTCCTCCCCAGACATAACGTTCTGTTCCTCCTCACTAGCAACACACACACACTGGAGAACAGAAAAACGACTGTCATCAGACCACCTGCCCATCACCATTACAACACGGTCTACACTGCCCCAACAGCCTTAGGCACACTTATAGAAATTACAAGAAAGCTGATTGGGAACAGTTCAAAATACAGACTGAGGAACAATTCACCACATTAAACAGCACACCCACCATAAACATCAATACAACACTCAAGACATTTAATCAGATCATCAATAATGCAAACAAATACATACCCAAGGGCAACATTAGGAAATACAACCCAAATTACACTAGAGAAATAGTCCACCTCATAAGGCAACGTAACACCCTCAAACATAACACACAAATACCACACACAGAAGCCATAAAACAGCAGATACAACAGCTCAACACAGAAATAAACAATAAACTCAAAGAAAAACACACACACATTTAGGGAATTCATAACACTAAACGACTCCACAGATACATCCAGGCTATACAAGACTATAAACAGCATTACCCACTCTAACAAAGGCATTCACACCTCACACGCGGCTATCTGTTGCAGCCAAAATAATATCCCAACATATACACAACAAGCTAACATTCTTGTTAATCACTATGTAAAAATAAGTCACTTAAACAGAGACAACAACCAGAAACACGCAGACAAACAAACAGCCAGACACAAGAAAACCTACAGACTCAACACGACCATTACAGCCTTTAATGCAGACCAGACCACCAAGATCATCAAAAACATGAAGAATTTGAAGGCTACCTGACCAGACAACATATCTAACATACACCTTAAACACTTAGGCCCACAGGGAATACTAGCTCTCACAAATATCAGCACATATTCATACCAACACACTATTATTCCTAACATATGGAAACAAGGTAAAATTATTACACTACTCAAACCAAACAAAAATCCAACAGAACCAGCTTCCTATAGACCCATTACTTTATAATACATACCTTCCAAAGTAACAAAGACTAATCTTACAAATCACCAACCCACACATACCACTATCACCTACTCAACATGGATTCAGACCTCACCACTCAACCACGACATTACTCACTAACCTCACACAGCATATCATGGATGACATCAACTCCAGATGACCAGCTCAATGTACACTATTAGCAACAATAAACATTAGTAAAGCATTTTATGCGATCCCACATTTCCCTCTCATAAACAAAATACTCAACACAAACATGCACAATAACACCAAAAGGTGGCTGAGCAACTATCTTTCAGGAAGATACTCACGTGTCACAATGTGACTTGCCATTAAATGTGACAGTGTCACATTGAATGGCAAGTCATCCAAAAACAAGCTTTTTCTGAACCTGGTCCCTCAAGGCTCTGTTCTCTCACCAACACTGTTCAACTTACACATGCACGATATTCCAACACCCATAGATAACAAGCTTACCTTATCATCATATGCAGATGACATATCACTAACATCCACCCACAACAACATCAACACCGCTACAAATAACCTACAAACACACATAAAGAGTATACAAGACTGGCTCACACACAATAGTCTCAAAGTAGCACCCACAAAATCAACCATCACCTTGCTAACAAGCAACACAAAAGAACACCAGATAACTCCACAGATTACACTAAACACCACCAACATTCCACACACCCACAGGACCAAAATACTTGGGGTTGCATACAACACATCATTATCTTTTGCAAACCACATTCAGGACATTAAAAACAAATGTACATCAAGACTTAACACGCTTAGGGTACTAACAGGCACAAACTTTGGACATCAGCAGGAAACAACATCACTCATATACAAACAATATATATGCTTAGTTATGGACTATGCTAGCCCATGCTGGGCACCCATTATCTCAAACACACACACACAAACACCTTACAGACAATACAAAACAACGCATTTCATATCATTACAGGATGTACTCAAACAACACCAATAGAACACCTGCACACACAAACAAAAATACTGAAAGTTAGGGAATATTTAGACATGAGGGGAACATAATTCATGGCAGCAGTGACAACTAACCCACAACACCCTTGCCACTACATGTACAATCATGCACCAACACCTCGCACTATTAAGGTAACACCAGAGAGATATTATAACCAAATACTCCATCATTCCATACCACGCCCCAAAGACATCACACAGTACAGAAAACACAGACACACACCTAACCCACAAAAAAAAGACATGACTCAGTCTGAATGCGGTCCTAGGTATGAAGCCACCACCTATTAACAGGTCAGAGACCAGCCTGAGCAGATTGGATCAAGTTAACTTAGCATGATTCCGATGTGGACATCACCCCCAACTTCCAGACATATAAACACAGACTAGACAACTCCAGAGATGACACCTGCTACCTGTGCCAGGGGACAACACAAACAATTGAACACATTATGACAGACTGTACTGCTCTAGCACAACATAAAACACAACACAACATCACTAGTGCGCTGAATCTCTGGTCCCCTCTGGAGAGGGTGATCAGTTATGCTGCTGCCAGTTTGCTCGATCAGGGTGGGTTGATTGGCTAATCAACAACAACAACAACAACAACTGAAAGTCCTTGACCAAAACAACCAAATGCTGGGAAGGTGATGCACATTGTCTTTTTTTGATAAAAATGGGGTTGTCAATGACCACTGTGTGCCAAAAGGACAAACTGTTACAAGTCTATTACACTCAAGTGCTGCTTCATAGACAATTGAAGTGAAAAATCAGGAACAAGATGCCAGAGTATGCAGAGACAGGCTGGATCCTGCATCAGGAGAATGAACCCAGCTCACTGGTTGCAAGTTGCACAGCAGGCTCTTGATGACAAAGCATGGAGGTAATGAGCCACCCCCTTATTCGTGGATCTAGCTCCACATGACTTTTATTTTTTTGAGAGAAGTTAAAAACTGCTTCATGGGTGTCATTTTGTGTCTGATGACAAACTTAACAGTACAGTGATGGGTCTGCTTAACATGTCAAACAAGAGCTTCTCTGAGGTGTTCAAAAAGTGAATTAATTGCTGGGACTGTTGTATTCAGGAGGAGGGAGCCTACTTTGAAGGACACTAGAGGTAGGCTCACCAGGCTGCTCATATTCTGATCACTGTAGGCACAGTCTTGAAACTTTTCAAACAACCCTCATAGTTATCATTTAGTTTTGCTGGGGAATATTGTAGAGTTGTTGTATTCCTTTGTTTGGTAAGGAAATGTATTCATGATATGTCCCAGTTTTTATTGAAAAAATTAGCCATTATAAGCAAAGAACACAAGTTGATTATGAATGATCAAAATTTAGTAGTACAGTAACTGTATCTACTATTGCAGTGAGAAATTGTATTTGAATAAAAATTTAGATGTAGTTTGTATATTTTTGTAAATTTTCTTGATGATAAGGTTTAGGGTTGAAATTTGTTGCTGCTAAACAAGATCTTTATTTTATTGAATTCAATTTCTCTTTTTAGTAGAAAGTTTTTAAATGTTTAAAATAGATCTTTGGTAGTCATTGAGAATGTAGAGGTGTTTGGAGCTGATGTTTGATTGCTTGTTTAGCTGAAATAATTTTAATATAAAGGTTTGGATGGCTGTGCCACTGCATCATCAGGGAACACTGAGTGAGTACATCGTTGTCTCAGAGAATTTCATAGCTTTAAAACCATCTCATTTAACTCATGAATGTGCTGCTGCTTTGCCCTACAATATAATGAAGACTTGGGATGCACTCGTCAACCAAGCAGGCTTAGGAGAAATGTCAACTGCAGGAAAGAGGTAGGTGATTTTGTTTGCAACCACCACTGGTTTTCCTTCCATTTCATTGATGTCCCTGGTGAACTAGCATATAACTCCTGAACCCCTTAAGCAGATTGTACAACACCCTGCTCATATCCCTGAACCCCTTAAGCAGATTGTACAACACCCTGCTCATATCCCTGAACCCCTTGGAGATAGGCAAAACATTCTGGATTTATTTCTCACCATTTTTCCTTCTTAATCCATCAAACTTTTTTCTCCAGTGGGCTCCTCCAACCACAATCTCATACAATGCTGTGCAGAGAACATTTAAGGGGCAGGGGCTCAAGGCCAAAAAAGGGCACTTCTTTGGGGGTCCAGAATAATTTCACAGCCAGGTGGTACTTAAATATTAAGTGTAAATAAAAGACATGAAAATTCTAATATGTTGTGTATAGTGTTTCAGACCAACAAAGACCCTAGGATCCACTCATGGCTGGTCTACCTAACTGTGTTTGTAGTTGTGTATTGCATGTGTCCTCTGTAGTGGCGGAGGGGACCTACAATTTTACATGGGTTCTGAACCACAAAACCTTAATTTTACTTCCTTAAACTATACCCAATCTATCAACATATGCATCTCATCAAATTTTAAACATGTTTATAGATGTGCTACTAATTATTTCTACTGGATACTATTCCAGTTATTTACTATTCTATGCATAAAAAAAAGTTTTTGGCAACTGGTCTCGAACCTTCTACTTGTCAGCTTACACCCATTATTGCTTGTTCTACTATATTATGATAGTTTGAAAAAGCTCTCTCTATTTACATTATTGAACCGATTCATAATTTTAAAAACCTGGATTAGATCACCCCTTAGCCTCCTAGTCACCTAGTCACAAGTTTAGTCAATTTTAACTCCTTAAACCTATCCTCATATGACTTTGGCCTAAGCAATGGAATCATCTTAGTTGCTTGTCTTTGAACTCTTTGGATTCCAAAATTGGAATGTGTACTCCAAATGGGGTCTAACTAATGATTTATAAAGAGGAACAATAATATCGTGTAATTTGTACTAAAAAATCCTAGCTATAAAACCTAGCACTTTGTTTGTCTTATTGACTGCTGCTATACTTTGTTTTGCTGCTATTAAATCACCAGTGACTATAATTCCTAAATCTCTTTCTTGATCTACGCTTGCCAACTCATTCCCTGACATACTATATACAAAATTACTGTAAGGTGAACCCATGTATAAAGTTTTGTACTTGTCAATGTTAAATCTCATTTGCCATGTGACTGACCAATCTACGATTTTATTCAGATCTTCCTGGATTTTACCTCTATCTTCGTCATTAATTGCCTACCACCCAACTTTGTGTTATCCTCAAACTTTGAAACTAGATCATTAACATCTAGATCATTAATAAACAAGGTGTTTCACAACCAGTTTGCCATACTTTGGGGGATGATATAGAGTAAAAAAATTAATACAACACAGGTGCTATTTCCGACCATTGTGGAGCTACAGACATTTAAGATGTGCAAAAAAAAATCCCTATTTGTGTGTAATTTGATAGATGGCAGCACTGATGGTAGTTTTGGTTAACGAAGTTACCACTACAAATCCTTAGTTTTTTTCTTTCAGTTGGTTTTGATCTGTGGTATAAGACTGTGTTCCACTGAGGTGAGCAATCAAAATGAATCAACAGTTCACACCCATTGAATATGTTGATATCCATTTCATTTATGGATTCTGTGATGGTAGTTCAGCAGAGCAGCAGTTGAGGAATATCCAAGACATTTTCCAAACCACTGAATACCAAACAGGCAAGTGTTTAGTAACACACCAGGTAACCAAGAACATGTAGCATGCATGACAGCCCATTGCTGTGGAGGAGCGATTACTAGACCTAGTGCAACATAGCCCAACTACAAGTGTTTGAAAGATTTCTAGATGAATTGGTGAATCCACAGCATGTGTATGGTGAACCATATGATACATGATGAGGATTTGTATGCCTATCATTTTCAATGTGTGCAAGCTCTTCAACCGGATGATTATGATAAACGTGTTCAATTTTGCCAGTGGATGGTTATGCATCGCCAAATTCTTAATCACATACTGTTTAGTGAAGAAGCATAATTCATTCAGGATGGAATTAACAATAGACGAAATTCCCACTTGTGGTCCACTGATAATCCCCATGGTATTGTTGAAGGAAACATCAATTCTTGGTGAATGTTTGGTGCAGTGTAATTAAAGATCAGCTGATTGGACCGTTTGTTTTAGAACAATGGTTAACTGCTGATATTTATCTGAATTTCACAACGAATGAATTGCTGGTTTTGATGGAGAACGTGCCCTTGGAGACAAGCGCAGGATGTTTTTTTAGCACCATGGGGTGCCACCACATTTTGGCCATCATGTTACAGATTACTTGAATCACTGGTACAGGAATCATTGGATTGGTCATGCTGATCCAATATCATGGACCCCCGAGATCTCCAGACCTAACCCCATTAGATTTCTTTTCATGGAGCCTTATGAAAGAGATGGTCTACAAGACCAAAGTACAAATGAGAGAGGAACTCTTGCATCAGAGTTGGAATGAGCAAGGCTGTGCATTGAAAACCGAGGTGGACATTTTGAACATTTATAAGGTGTATCTCAAAATGTAGCAATAAATACATCAGATTAATACTCTTATTATTTTTTTTCTGTGCACCTTAAAATGTCCATAGCTCCACAACAGTTGGAAATAGCACTGATGTTGTATTAACGTTTTTACTCAATATCACCCTCCAAATCACCCCCAAAGTATGACAGACCAATTGTGAAATACCCTGTATATAAGAAAAAGCAAGGGGCCCAATACAGAACCCTGAGGAACGCTGCTTGCTACATTAGCCCAAGAAGACTGCTCCATCAATGACCATCCTCTGTTTCCTACCTCACAACCACCACTCTATCCAATTTATTACTTACAAACCTGATTCTATGAGTTTTAGTTTTTTAAATGAGTCTTTTGTGTGATACAGTGTCAAACACTTTGAAAATCTAAGTACACTACATCTACTGCCCGATGACTTTTGTAAACTTTAACCATGCTTTGGAAAAATTCTATAAGATTAGTTAAGCCAAATTTGTTTTGCCTGAAACCATGCTGCATATTTCTAATCAAGTTATGCAATTCTAAGTGTTTGACTATAAGATCCCTAATTATCAATTCCAGTAGCTTACCTACAACCAATGTTCAACTGATTGGCCTATAATTTCCCGCTGCACCTTTATCACCTTTCTTAAAAATAGGTGTTACATTTGCTAACTTGAAATTATCTGGTATGCACCCTTCAGAAATAGATGCTTTAAAAATCATTGTTAATGGCACAACAATCAGGGTTGGCAAAAACCCAGCAAAAACCCAACTACCCAGCCAAAAACAAGTTGGTTTTTTGCTGTTTTTTTGCCAGGTTTTTGCCAACCCTGATTGTTGTGCCATTAACAATGATTTTTAAAGCATCTATTTTTGAAGGGTGCATACCAGATAATTTCAAGTTAGCAAATGTAACACCTATTTTTAAGAAAGGTGATAAAGCATTGTTGTCAGGGTTGGCAAAAACTTAGCAAAAACCCAACTACCCAGCAAAAAACAAGTTGGGCTTTTGCCAACCCTGACAACAATGCTTTCCTTTAATTCTTTTAGTTGTATGGGATATATGGAATCTGGCCCCGGTGATTTAAGCATTTTCACTTTACAAATATAGTGCAGTACCTCTAGCCCTGTTCAAAAATCAACTTTTTCTTATTTTCATAGGTTTCTGTACTTTTTCCCATGCTTTTTGACCTGAAAAGGCCGAAAATCACAACCATTTTGACCTAGGTTGTTGGGAAGCATTGCCGCATGGAGCTTTAAGTTTTCTGCCTTGAAATCGGCCAAAAGCACCAGTTCCGGGGTCCCTTGAATCATGTTTTGCACTATAACTTTTTATCTAAACAAGATAGAGCAACAAAATAGGCACCAAATTAAAGTGTTTTTAATCCTCTTTCTAACTTATACAATTATGATAGTCTTGGAACAAGAAATGGCACATTGGTACATACAAAGATTTCAGAAATATCACAAAATTCGTTTTCTCACACTCAAGGCAGACAAGGCGCCTTATTCATGACACAAATTTGAGATTAACATTTTGTCACAAGTCTAATCGATCAAGAAGTGAAAGCATTACATGATGATTAATTTCATAATGACATTTACACAGTCAGTTGTTGAGAGTTTGTTTCTTGAAGCTGTCAAAGTGGCGTCTGTTGAACTCCACAGCTTGAAGGAGATAGTCCCTTTGCTTGGCATCTGTTGTTATGACATTTGCAAAGTCGCTCATCATCTTGACACCACGTTCAGCAATGTCATTCACCGCTTTCAGATTCTTAACATAGTCCAACGCTTTTCTGTAGTCCTCATTCTGTGGCCAAGATGTGACAGGTTCCAGAAGCCACTTGGATCCAATGTTCAGTGTGTCCAGCAGGAAATCTGATTCTGGGCCAATGAGATCAACCAGGGTGGTCTTAGCTGTGACTCTCTGGAATAGAGGCTTTCCTGTTCTGAAGCTGTCTGGCTTCTCAGTGGCATGTAACTGGGCAGCAATGTCGTGCTTCAATGTGTCACTCAATCTACTGCTGAACAGGGCAAATGGCACGACTTCCTGCGTCAGGTACCATTTGTGGTTTTCCATCTTATTAAGTACTGCATCAGCAAGCTCTGGGTCAGTTTTCTTGTACTTCAACATGTCCTGGATTAGACTTAGATCATTCACGGGAGCATCTGCAGCAGACATTGACATCATCCATACAGGAGTGTAGAACAGCGCAAGGAAAGTGTTGAGTCTTTCCAGCTTTGATACAGTGTCTTCGTCGTACTCAAGTTGATCTGCAAACATCAGCATTTTCATGGAGTACAGGTTTCTGGCCATCCATCTGGCCTGATGAATGGCCCCTGGTCGACTCCAGTGAATACCTCGAGGAGGCGTTCCTCCAAGAACAATGACTGTCAGTTCAGCCGTTTCCCTGTAGTCGGCTCTTGGAAGCTTTTCTGCTGTTAGAATGTCTTGGAGTATTTCTTCACTGTTCTTCTTTTCCTTCAGCCATTTGCTGTTGATAGCCAGCATCTTTGGGTTTTCCTTGGACAAGTCCGTCCAAACATCCTTCAGATGCTCAAACCAGGGATTATCTGGCCCCTTCACCTTCCCAAACAGCTTCTCCCAAACTGCTCCTACTAGGATTTCCAGGATGTGATGTCGACAGGCCAGATAAAACACCTTTTTGTTCAGCATTTTCTCTAGCAGTTTGGCAGCTCCTCTGTGAACTCCACTGTTACTGGATGTAGTGTCAAAAACAAGGGCAGTAACATTATCCGTAAGTTCCCATGTCTCCAGTAAATCCATTGAAGCCTCAGCCTGAGCTGTGCCAGAAGAATTGTCGATGACAGGTACTCCCAATAACTTTCCTTCAGTGTATGAAGGTGGACCAGACACTAGCACAGCTAAAGTCTCTGAGGTACTTCCAGGTTCACTGCCCAAGACATCTTTGAGCAACTTTCCATCCCAGTGTAAGGCAGCGTACTGTGGGGGGTTTTCACAAAACTTGGACATGTGACTCTGGCTGATATTATACCTGGACAGCATTCTGTTGCGACGTGTTGTTGAGGTTGAGATGACGAAGTTATCCAGATCAGCCCCTCCAGCTTTCAAGGTGGCAGAAACCATGACAGTAACTTGATTGTCTGATAAACCAAGACGATCAGCTGTATTGCAGATGACATCACATTCCATGACCTTCCTTGGAAACGTCAAAGTCACACTAGTCACAGTGTCTTGATGGTGAGAACATCCAGGATGAGGCTGATGGTAATCCATGTCCTCTGTGTTAGCGTCGTTGTCAGTTGAGTCACCCCAGGTAATGTCATCCACATGAACAACTGCCTCTTGTTCTGCTGCAGCTGTAAAATAGTACAACATGTTAAGACAGTAATTGTTAAGTACATGCTAAATATCGCAATGGAGTAAAACTTAAAACTTTTTGTAACGTTCAAAGTAATTAGTTTTACCTTGTTCTTGTCTATGCTGCAGTCTTTCATTCCTCGCTACTTGCTGCAGGGATCTTGTCTCAAAAATCTTGTCATGACCAGACATATGACCTTTCCTCTCAGTCTTTTGGTCTTCGTAGAACCTGATATCCTCATCTTTCTTCTCTCTGGATAACAGTCTGTTGTTCTGTATTTCCTGGATTGCATCTGGAGCTCCTATATCGAACAGGCTGTCTAATTCCAGCACAAATGCTCCTCTTTTTCCTCCAGGGTTACTTGCTCTTCCTTTGCTTTTCACCAGAGCACGATGTTTCTCATGTAGTTTCATGAAGAGCTTCATTGCGTTGTACTTGGTCATTGTCTTGATCCTAGCCATCTGCCAGAATGGGATGATAGATTCAACTGTTTCATATGCAAGGTCTTGAACCATGGGCCTCCCTGCATTTTCCGGTAAATTCTGAAGATTAAGGAAATACTGGAATGCCTGTCTGTTGGTGGGAAGCTCGGAACCACTGATAAAAGCTGAAGGGTATCCAACCAGGAAAGTTTCAGTGAGAGATCTGGTAGATGGCCCAGTTGACACCTGCCTGTGGACAGTACGTGGAGGTTCTGAGATATCAACTGTGCGCCCACGGAGCTCCCTCAGCTCCTTGCTTAATGCCATTGTGAAGTTGTAACTTGTAGATGGTTTTCTAGATTCTGATTGAGTTTCTGTTGTTTCCTGAAAAATGATAGATAATTATTATTATTATTATTATTATTAATTATTATTTATTTATTTATTATTATTATTATTATTATTATTATTATTATTATTATTTATTAATTTTATGCTCTTTCATTTGATACCTAATTTGTTGCTCTATCTTGTTTAGATCAAAAGTTAAAGTGCAAAACATAATTCAAGGGACCCCGGAATTGGCGCTTTGGCCGATTTCAAGGCAGAAAATTTAAAGCTCCATGCGGCAATGCTTCCCAACATCCTAGGTCAAAATAGTTGTGATTTTCGGCTTTTTCAGGTCAAAAAGCATGGGAAAATGTACAGAAACCTATGAAAATAAGAAAAAGTTGATTTTTGAACAGGCCTACAGTACCTCCCTTTCACTAACCACAATATTATCTAAAGTATTACTATTATCAAAAGGTTTTATGTCTATGACCGTAGGTATATTCGTAACATCATTTATTGTAAAAACTGATGTAACAAATTTGTTTAAAAGAGAAACCATTTGCTTGTTTTCAGAAAGTAGCTCACTGTCAGAATATTTCAATGGTTCCAATATGTTCTTTACTGGGTTCCTATTATTGATGTATTGAAAAAATTGCTTGGGGTTTTCTTTGCCATTACAAGCTATGGAAATTTCAAAATGCTTTTGCTTCATGCCTTAGAGATACGTAGTTGTTTTGTAACCACAAATTGTCTTTATCACAGTTATGTAGCCTATAAGCCCTATCTCTACTCCTTATAATATCCCCTACTCTAGAAGTAAACCACAAGGGCTTGTTATTTACTTTTGCATGCTTAATCTTGTATGGTACACATTCCTCATTTATAGTCCTAAACACTGTTTCAAATGATTCCCACATTGTTTCTGCATTGGCAGTCTCCATTATGTTTTCCCAATTAACACGTGACAATTCATTTCTAAATTTATAAAAGTCTGCATGCAGTAAATTATGAATTTTAGTAGAGTTAGCTAGTTTTGAGTGACTTACTGAGAGGACAAACTCTACCATATTGTGATTGCTATTGCTTAATGGTTCTATTACTTGAAGATCAGGATAACCCTATCATCTGTAGTTATTACTAAATCTAAAATAGTCGTATCCTCGAGAAAATTAACTAAATTATTACCTTCCGTGTCTCCCCTGCATTGTATCATAATTCCTGTTAGTGCAATTAAAGTCACCCTTAAGTAAGGCCTACTCACTACCTATTATTCTCTTCAGTTCATGATATAATGCTTCGCCCGTATTAACTGTTTGATTAGGGGGCCTATATATAATGGCAATAAAAAGTTTGAAATCATTCAATTTAAGTTCTGCAATAGTCGAATCTATCGGTTCTGGAATTGTTTGCTTTACTTCTATAACATTCGCAATATTATCTTTGATATACAACATAACACCGCCTCCTTGCCTACCTATTCTGTTTTTAACAAAAAGTCTATAACCTTTAATTTGATACTCCCCTACAAAGTCACATGTTTTAGTTCTAAGCCACAATTCATTTATCACATCATAACACCCCTACCATAAAAGAAAAAGAGAGCCAAAATGAAGGTCTGGGGTTTTCAAGATGCCTAGACACTGTGTTTTAAAGATGGGAGGTCATAGACAGGAGAAAAGATGGATTGAGGAAGATTGTTCCAGAGTTGACCTGTTGAGTAGCTGAAAGACTGAAAATACCAATTAACCCTTGCAATGGATAGTTGGAAAAAATGGAATGAGAAAGTGTAGAAAGTCTGGTACTGCGTGCTCTCCTTAAATGAGGAGGCATGCAGTTAGTGTGTTCAGAAGAGCAATGTCCATTATAATAGTGATATTAAAGAGAGAGAATGAGGCAACATTGTGGCAAAGAGAGAGTGATTGAAGACAATCAGTAAGAGGCAGGGAATTGATGAGATGAAAAACCTTTGACTCCACCTGGTCAAGTACAGCTGTGTGGGTTGAACCACCCTACACATGAGAAGCTTACTCCATACAGAGGCAAACAAGACCCCTGTGCAGAGGCAGAGACAGCAACTGAGTCAGGGTGAGGAAACTGTGGAGGCAGTACAGCACACGTAACCTCTTAAAGCTGTTTTAGAAAGAGAGTATATGTGATCTTTCCAGGAAAGATCATGAGAAAAGGAAATGCCAAGAATGTTAAGAGAAGAGGAAGGATTGAGCTGTGTGTTGTTGAAGATAAGGGGATAGTTATGTGAAAGATCATGATGAGTAGACAGAGGAAGGAACTGGGTTTTTGAGTCATTGAAAGCCACAAGGTTTTCTCTGCACCAATCAGATATAGCAAAAAGATCAGAGGTCAGGTGCTCCATAGCTGTACTACGTGAATCATTGAGTGACTATTGAGAGAGATGCTTTGGGAAGTGGGTGAAGAAGTAAAGAGTGGATTCATCGGCTTGGGAGTGAATAGGACAGGAAGTGCAAATTAAAAGATCATTAATAAATAAAAGGAAAAGAGTGGGTGAAAGGACAGAACCCTGAGGAACATCACTGTTAATAGCGTTAGGAGAAGAACAGTGGCCATCTACAACCACAGCTATGGATTGGCCAGAAAGGAAATTAGAGATGATGGAACAGATAGAAGATTAGAAACTGAAGGAGGGCAGTTTGGAAATTAAAAATTTGTGCCAAACTCCATCAAAAGCTTTTGATATGGCTCACACAATAACAAAAGTTTCACCAAAATCCCAAAAGGAGGATGACCAAGAGTCAGAGATATGCAAAACGATTGCCAGTAGAGTGTCCCTTGTGGAATCCATACTGATGATCTGAAAGAAGATTGTGAGAAGAAAGGTGTCTAAGAATCTTCATATTAAGGATAGATTCAAAAACTTTGGAAAGGCAAGAAATCAAAGCAATTGGACTTTAGTTGGAGGGTTGAGAGTGGTCACCCTTCTTTGGGACAGGCTGAATGAAAGCAAACTTCCAGTTGGAAGGAAAAGTACCAGATAAGAGAAAGTTGAAAGAGTTTGCCTAGTAAGTAGATTGATTTTCCACATTTTTTTAGATAATGACTTTGGACTAGTCGAGATAGTCAGGGCTTAATATGATGATAACTGACAAAAAATTTCAGATCCCTAGCTTTAACCATTTTTTGAGGAAACCATTTCAAAAATCATCAAAAAATTGTACAGAAAAATACCACATTTTCGCAATTTTTTGCCAAAAAAAACATGCTATTTTCATAAAAAAATCCTGAAAAAAGTTACAATTTTATTGAAAAAAAGTTAAAAAAAACGTACAGAGTCAAATAGACACATTTAGATCTCCAGATCATCATAATTTTCACTGTAAGAGCCCTTAGAAGCAAAGGAAGGCCTCATCTGGCAGCTTAGGGCTTTGGCCAGAATGTGTTTGTGCCTTGATTCGAGTCCATAAACAGTATGGGAAGCTTCAGATATCAGCTTCACGGCCCTTTCAACACTCTGAGAATGTGAAGGCAGATCAGGCAGCTCCAGCTTGGTGCCATTCAGCAATGCTTCTTGAAGCTCCTGGTCAGAAAAGTCTTCTGTGAGAGCAAGTTCACAGATGCCACTTTGAGAAAGGTTGATTAGTTCTGACCAGTGGGTAGCTTCAATGTTGATGGCTGTGATCTTCTTCAGCCTCTTCTTGGCTGGCTTCCCACTTCTGAAAGAATAATAATTAATTTATTTTTTATTCCAGTTTAAGATTTAATCCCTATTAGTCTCAGAATTGCTGATTTAAAAAAAAAAAAAAAAAAAAAAAAAAACAGTTCTATAAATCCCCATAATCAAATTTTTTTTCAGAAAGAAGGTAAGATTATTTCCATTATCGGAGGGAAAGGGGGGAATTGGGATAAGAAAATGTGAAAAAATATTTGATTATGGGGATTTATAGAACTCAGGCCTTTTTTTATTAAATAAATCCCCATAATCAAATTTTTTTTTTCACATTTTTTAAAATTAATGAATGCTTACCTGATGGACAGAATTTTCTTGAGAGCAGCTTCTCTCACTTCCAAGTCATCAGACTTCATCATGGAGTACAGCACATTCTCGGGCAGCAAGGCAAAAGCATTGTACTTCAGGTTCTTGAAAGCAACACCCTGGATTTCTTCAGACTTCTGCTTGATCCTCTGGATCATGTTGAAGATGTACAACTGCTGATTGTGGAACTTGCTGTCCCTTTTGATCTCAAACCAACTGACTGCATACACTTCCACAATGAACTTGATGGCCTGGTAAAGCTTATCCTGTAGTTCTGGAGGGTAAGCACCTCTGGTCGACAGACACATCAATCTAATTGCCAAAGTCAACCATCTTGCATGGTTTAATGGTCCAATTTTCCAGGCAGCAAATCTTGGGCTGACTTTGCCCCTGGAAATTCCAAGCACATACTCCAAAAGAAGCCTCTGGTCGCTACTGAGATCATTCAGTGTCTCCTCAGCAAATTCCATGTCATCCAGGGGACCACTGAGTTTGGTGAATTCCACTTGTGGCAGATCTTGGTAGTCAATTTCACAGAGTTTTCCCAGCGGACCAGTGAAAGCAGTGGGACTTTTGGTACTGCCATCAAGATGCTTGAAAACAGCTCTGAAAGGAAGCTCATTCTGATGGAGTGAACAGCCAATGGTGTGCAATTTCTGCTCAATTTTATTTTCCAGAGCTGTTACAAGGCCTCCCTCCCAGCCAGTATTTGTATTTGTGTTGTCAAGGAGGACAGCTTTCAGGGTATGAACACTGTTAAACTCCTCCAAGACACTAGCAACTTCTTCACCAAGAACAACTCCAGTCGCACCTTTAATTGGGATGACTCTGTGAGTGAGATATGTTCCACTTTCAGTTCCTGGCTCCTTTGTGAAAGTCAAATGGTGCTCTTGTCCCTTTCCTTTCTTCAGCTTAGTCTCCCCATTTTCATCCTTAACTTCTCTGTACAGCAAAGTGTCCTTGTCAACTTTCCCATCAACCTCAATACAGACTAACTTTTCCAGACCCTCATTGTGCTTTTCATCACTTTTCACTTTCATTCTAGCTTTTTCCCTGCCCATTTTCTATTTATCAACTATTATCTATTTCATATCAAGGCCAGGCTTAAGCAGGTCCATAGCTTGTAAGTCCAGGAGGAAGGCATTAGCAAGACTTGCCCCAAGATTGGAAGAAACATCACCCCTGATCAGTTCCATGGCATATCTGGGGGGTTTTCAAAAAGCTGTAACCTACACTTGGGTGCCTCCTTGGCTTGAACTCTTCAGCTTCACCACCAGATGGCTAAAATGAAAATAAAAAATAAATTACTAAAGCGAAAATAGGGGAAAAAGTAGGGAAAAATATGGGTAAAAATTGATGAAAATGGGCGGAAATAAGAATAAATTACTTAAACGAAAATGGGGGGAAATAGGGACAAAAAGTAGGGATAAATTTGGGTAAAAATGGGATAAGATATAAAAAAAAATATATCACCTCTCCTGATTCTCCTGAGCTGGATTCAAAAGAAATATCTTGTGAAGGTGTGGAGGCAAAAGTGGCCAAATCCACTTCCTGCTGCTGTTGAATCTGGCTCTGTAATCTTTCTGCTTCAGCTGCAGCCCTCTGGTCTCTCTTCACAGTAGCTTTATCCACAGATCCCAGCTGGAAAGAGCCCTTGGGTCCTATTTTGGCCCTCTGATCTCTCAAGTATTCCCCCTCCTCTACTGGAACCTGAAATATTAAAGTATATTAAGTAGCGGATCTAAAATAAGAGATAAAATCCTGAAAAAAAATGATTATTAATTTCTATTAACAGGGGGGGGGGGGGGGGGGGGGAGATTACAGGAGGAAAATGCGGATATTTTTCAATTACCATTGAATCTCCTTCCATTTAAAAGGCACCTAATCGCACTAAGTTAGGCTAGTTAAAAGTTAAAAAAATAATAGCATTACCTTCTTACTGGGAGGACAAGTGCAGATTATGTGCTGTGTCTGACAATTTTCTTTCTTGCACTTCACAGCATTGTCATCACAGGGATGAACAGGTAGCTTACAGGTGCAAGCAGAAATGTCAAAAAGTTTATCCAGCTTTTCCTCCAGATTCTGCTCCTGGACTGTAGAAAGAGATTTCCTGTTTATCTCTCTTGCTTTCTTGAAGCACACTTTATCCACCAATTCACTACATAATATTCCTCATACAGGGGCAGCTGCGGGTTCACTGCCTGCCAGATCTCAATCACATCCTTTGCTATCATTTTAGCAATATCATAGTCTTTCAAGTCTGGGTGGCTGTTTTGGAGGAAATAACTGTACTGAATAACTTGGCGGAGGGTAGGAGGCTCTGTTTTATCCAAAGGGGAAGGCTGACCACTGAATGTTTTGGCACTATCACTTCGAGTTAACACTGCAGACTTCCATTTTTTACCCATTTTTATGAAATATCTGAAAATAAACACAATTAAATGAACGCATCATAAAATAACTTCATTTAATACACATTTTATAGGTAAATATCATTTAAAAATACAAAATAATACACTAATAAACATCTATAATGCATTTACAATAAGTTTCAAGCATCATTTTGTTAAAAAAGCCGAATTTTAATTGATTATTTTGATGAAATAAGGTCTGATATTTTTTGTTTACATTGTGCGAATGCCATGCGCGTGATTTTATGTGTAAAATTCGTCATTTTTACAACTTAAAAATAATTAACAATCCTCAAAAAATACAATCATTTTCACAAATATGAGTTGGTGCAACGTTTTTTATACACTAATACCTTTCTATCTAGACTAGTCCAAGATCACAGTTCCAAAATCAACCTACCCTATTGCCTAGGCATGGTGTCAACACAGAAGCACAGTTCTTAAGAGCAACAGGAGGAACACCATCAGGACCATATGCCTTCCTAGAGTTGAGCCCAGATAGGGTAGAAAAAACACCTTTAGAAGAGATTCTAATTTCTGACATAATAAAGTCAGAGTGAGGAGGAGATGGAGGAACAGCACCAGAATCATCCAGGGTTGAATTGTAAACAAAAGTTTGAGTGAAGAGTTCAGCTTTGTCAGAAGAGATGGCAACTGTGCTGTCAGAATAGAAAAGAGGAGGGAAAGAAGAGGAAGTAAAGTTATTGAAGAGGTTCTTAGCTAATGCCAGGAAGAGTAAGAAGAATTAGAATTGGATAGATTTTTACATTTTTGTCAGATGAAGGAATTTTTGGTGAGTCGAAGAACAGATTTTCTGGGTAGAAATGTAATCTGAGTGAGAGTCAGGAGTTGGATGGTGATGGTACCTTCTGAAAGTCTCCTCTCTGTTGTGGATAGCATTAGAACGAGTAAAGTTAAACCAAGGTTTTTTTTTTGCATTAGTAGTAGGAATAGAATATGGAATGTATGCCTCCATGCCCAAGAAAATCATCTCTGTGATGCACTCAGCACACAGAGAAGGGCCCTGGCCATGGAAGCAGTAATCATTTCATGGGAAATCACAGAAGTACTGCCTAAGGGCCTCCCAATTAGCAGTGCCAAATTGGAGTGATAGGACAGGAAACAGATACAAGATTGTGATTGGAGGAGAGAGAAAAGTTTCACAGAGTAAGAAGAAGGATGACAGGTAAGGCTCAACATTCTGGATTTATTTCTATCTCTAAAGTGATTGGGGATATGAGTAAGATGCTGTACAATCTGCTCTAGGTCATTTAGGATAGAAAAGTTGTAAGCTAGTTCACCAGGGATGTTAGTTAAATGGGAGGAAAGCCAAAGGTAGTGGTGAACATTGAAATCTCCTAAAATGGAGATTTCAGCAAAGGAAAGAATGCATTCCACTGTGGAAGCAAGGTAGTCAAAGAATTTTGGATAGTCAGTGGAATTAGTAGAAAGGTAAACAGCGTAGATGTATTTAGTAGGGATGTACCGATATATCTGTATCAGTGATATTTGTAGATTTTTAACAGTATCAGTATTGGCCAATATTTCAGAAGTATGATTTTTCCAAAATTATGAATAAAATACTATTTAGAAGATGAAATTTCCAATATTTTATTATTTTATCACTTCACATAACTCGTTATTTTTTCATCATAGCCTTTTATTTTATTTTAATCATAGCCTAGGTCCTAAGAAATGTAGCACCTAATTTTTACCCAATTTTCTTTTCAAACAGCCAATCAAACAAGTGTAAATCCTTTGAGAAATAGATACAAAGCCTAGAAAACCAAAAAACTATTTTGTATTCATAGCTCTCAATATTAACCCATTAACCCAGCTAGCTGGTTAAAAACACATTACTAATCCCAACATAGGCCTGCAGTCCATTTGTATAACAAACAAAACTATGACATCTAATGCAGTATTGCCATTTTTAATGAAAAGGATTATTGCTTTGTTGCCAAATTTTCAACACAGAAAATAAATTATGAATGTTACAAAAATATAAACTAATAAACCCTAGCTGGATATCGGTATTGGTTACTGGCCAATACTATTTTTAATTATCGGTATCAGTTATCGGCTAAAAAGTGATATTGGTACATCCCTAGTATTTAGTTTGAGATTGGCATGTAAGCCATAGCCAGAGGGTATAGAATTTGGAAGATTCAAGTTCAGGAATATGAGAACAAGTTAGGTCATTGCGTACATATACACAACATCTACCTTTGGAGTGAAATTGAGTATAGAGGAAGTAAGAGGGTACAGAAAAGGGGTTGCTGCCAGTCATCCCAGACACCTGAGCTTCAGTGAGGAAAAGATGATGAGGTTTAGAGGAGGAGAGGTGGTGGTCAACAGATTGAGAATTTGAGAAAAGGCCATAAATGTTGCAGAAATTTAAGAAAAGTGAATCAGACAGAGGTCCAGAACATCTCAAATGGATGGTAGCAGATCCAGCCCTTTTGCACGTGAAAGGTAAATTTAAGGAAATTAATGTTCAAGTTATGGCAGCCTGAAAAGAAGAGAGAGTATTATGAAATAGTCTTCCTAAATGCGCAGCTCCATCATCATATATATGAAGTCCATCTCCAAGGACCAAGTCCCTCCTGCTGTGGAAACTGTTCCAAAAATCTGCAAAATTCTTCCTTCCTGTTGGCAAAGAGACTATATGTTATTGTTAATATAGGTCACCTTGCTGTAGAACTCATTACATTGGATAATTTGAAGAAGTATACCTGTTAAAACAATCTTAGTTTTTTCCTTTAGTTACTCTAATAAGTGCCTATAACTAGCCAGCAGCTCTTCTGATCTAGAATTTAAAACATTATTAGTACTGACATGAATAACATGCGCTGTGTCATCAGGTTCTGTCTGTAAAATGGTCAACACTATTCATTATATCCTCCACCCTTGCACCAGGGTAGCGGTAACAGCACCTATGATGGGGGTTTCTTCCACAGAATTCCTTGAGCTGCCCTCAAACAATGGAATCACCAATGAGTTGTATTTCAGGTTCATCAACATCTTTGAAACCTATAACAGAAAACTCATTGTTTGTTAATACTGGTAGACAAGTTTTAGGTTGTCTCAATGGGGCTTCATTATGCACTTGAACAAAGGGTCAGGAACTGGGAGAAGAGATAGGGCTGTTAGAATTATTTATACCATTGGTAGAAACTGAGGCAGGAGAGGCCACAACTGAAGAATAATTCCTCTCAGAAAGGCCAAGGGATTCTAATTTTGCCATCAGAAGCATCACCCTTTCTTCAAGCCTCACTCTGGCCTCCCTCTCATGCTGTAGCTCATTCTTTAGCAAATCCATGTTTGAACACCACCTGCAAACTAATTTATTGTTATTATTAGCTAAATTAAATGCATAAGCAGCAAACATCCCTTTGCACCAACTGCAAGTACTTGATGGAGGTGCCATGCTATTAACTAATTAAATTACTAGCATTTGAAAATTAATAGCGAGTTACTAATAGTAATCTAATAAAGACGCAAGTCTCCAGGAATAAGTAAAGAGCAATTGATAAATAAAGCATAGGTCTACCGTGTGCTTAGTTGTGATGTCAAAAATGCAAGCTCACGAAAACATTCTTGAAATGCAGAAGACAGGTTCCTGTAACACAAAATTGTACTGAACAAATATATCAGGTCATCCCATAAGTAATGTCATTTTTCAGATTGGAATTTGAAGGACAAAAAACTCAACTGAAACTTTTTAATCTAGTATATATTTTCCATCGGAATCAATGACACTCTGCCAACGTCCTACAAGCTTTTCAATGCCATGTTTAAAATTCAGGTGGTTTTGAGGCGAAAAACGTACAAAGACTGGTGTGCAGGTCATCTAAAGAAGTATGCTGTTTCTCATCAAGATAGTTTTGCAGACTCCTGAAGAGATGATAATCTGAAGGCGCAAGGTTTGGAGAATATGGAGGATGTGGAAGTTTTTCTCACCCAAGCTCCTCAATTTTTGCAGAAGTGATCCGAGCGGTATGAGGATGTGTGTTGTCATGGTGGAACACGATTCCTTTCTGATTAACCAAAGAAGGTCTCTTTTCTTTTAGTGCAGTGTTCAATTGATCCAGTTGTTGACAGTAGACTTGAGCGGTGATTGTTTGGTTGTGTGGTAAGGTTTCAAAGTGTATTACACCACCTTTATCCCACCAAACACTAAGCAACACCTTCCGAGGGTGAAGATTTGGTTTTGGATGGGGTGTCGCTGTTTCTCCGGCACAAATCCACTGTCAACAGCACTTAACATTCTGGTACAGTATCCACTTTTCATCACCAGTCACTAAACTGTGCAAAAATGGATCTTGGAGTTCACGGGAATGAAGAGCTGTTCTAATGTTTACCCGCACCCTCAGATTGTCGACTGACAATTCATGTGGCACCCATTTTCCTAACTTAGGCACTTTCCTGAGTTGTTGCAAATGTCGATGGATGGTGGATGGGGATGAATTGAGTTTCTGGGCCAATTCTTTGACAGTTGTTGAACAGTCTTCTTCAAGTGTGGCTAACAGCAGGTTATCATCAAACTCAGCAGGGCATCCAGAGCATGCTGCATCTGTCAAACAGCAGTCACCATTCCTAAACTTTTGAAACCATCTTTGACATTTCCTCATATGCAGAATATCGTTGCCATAAATGTCCTGAATGTTTCGCGTTGCTTCAGTAGCACTATTCCCTTTTTTGAACTCATAAAGCATTATATGCCTGATATGCTCTTCTGATACTGCCATGTTTATGAGGGGTTCAACATAAAGCAAAACACACGTCTTCACTGGACAAGGTCTGTAAAGTATGTAGCAAAACACGATAGATCTCCTCTTAGATATAACCTTTGGAAAATTTATGCTTAGACCGAGTAGGACTAGTTTAAACTTAATCTATCATAAAAAATGACATTACTTATGGGATGACCTGATATATGTAATTAAGCTACCATCAAAGATTCTGCAAAAGGAAAAGTATTAATAAAGATGGATAAAGATACAAGGCAATTTATGAACAATGACAAAAAAGAAAAAAATAGGTAAATAATAACAACTTATCTGTTTGCTACTTGACCAATCCATTTTTTCCTACAGAGGGTGACCACACCCTACTTGACGATCATTAGCAAAGCAAAATCAACCTTATTAGACAATTTCTAAAAGATTGGAATTTGACACTTGTCAAACAGAATAAAAACATGTTATGCACTAGCCTTAGTTTAATCAATATAATAATAAATAAAGTCAATAAATAAAATATATTTGGTTATGAATAATTAATAACACATGGTAATTTAGTTAAGAAGGCACTGAACACTATTTTTTTTAAAGCTACTTTGACTGAAACCACATATTCAATTGGAAACACTGGGCATCAATAAATCATGTCTGTTTACAAAGGAGGACAGATCACTTCATCAGTCGTTGATAAGTACTATCATACCTCTTTTAACAGGGAAGATACATTCTTGAGGCTTGTCCACTAAGCAAAAAATCCGTTAATAGAGGTCATTATAACATGGTGCTTATAGAGATGGTTCTTGCTTAATAGCAAAATCAGTCAAAATGATAAATAAGTGCCTTTAAATACTATTATTTTCTTAAAGAATGACTAAATAATGATTAAATGTGCCAAAATATGTCTTAAACATTACAAAAAGTTGGTTACTTAGAAATACGTATGTGATTTTCCACCACTGTCTCCATACGAAAAGTGAACATTAAGTGGCAAGCAAACAGCTCCAGTGCAACAATAATAAAACAACAAAAGTGGCTGCTGTGATCAGTATAGGTGACAATGCTTAACTTTGTACAATTCAAATGAAGACTTTGTTAACATCAATAATAAATGAAACTAAATTTAATAACACTCACCATTTAATTTTTTTGGAGCTTGCTGTGTGGTTTACCACTGCTGTTTTGCTCCTACTGCACACCTACTCCTCCTTCCTGGCAGTGGTGGAAGATGAGAGACAGCAGCTACTCCTAGGAAGATGGGCCAGGTTGTGGCCCAGCCTCCTCCTTTACAAAGAAGGCATCAAGGGGTGATGGTCTTGCCTTCTGTTTCTTCTCATGAAGCATCTCCTCATAGGGGCAAATTCATTTAAGATGTTTCTCTTCACTCCTGTGCTTCGCTTCATAGTCATTTTTGGTAATGAGTTCTAGGGCCTTACACAACATCTGGTAGAAATCACTTAAAATCCTTTTACTAAGGAATTTTTCTGGCTTGGTATCTTCTGCAAATGAATATTTTTTTCATGTCTGTTAAACAAAAATCCATTGGCCAAGGCTTCATTAAAAGAGGTATGATAGTACTTAGGTGTTGTAAATGGGACACATTTTTCCCATATACATATTTAGTGTTATAATGGGGGATGCATTCCTAGGGGCAAATTTTGGACTTGCTAATTTAAATTAATAGCCTATACAGAAGTGTTATCCCCCTTGACAGGAAAGGCCCATTTCTTTTTTCACCATACTAAGGCAGGATAAAAAAAAGTTTATTGTATTCACATACATAAAAAAGTTACTGGAAAAAGGGCAGTTCTGAGTCATGGAGGGGAAAGGGCAGGGGCTCAAGCCCCTCTGTATGGCCCTGATCTTATACCCATTTCTCATCCTATTGCACCAGGTTGGCCTTTGGATACATCAAGAGCAGGTGCTTTTGGCACTGCTGATTGGGAGGCCCTTAGGTAGTACTTATTTGATTTCCCATGGAATAATTATTGCTTCCATGGCTGGGGTTCCTCTGAGCATATGCATGGAGGCATACATTCCATATTCTTTTCCTACTACTAGTGCAAAAAAAACGTGGTTTAACTTTGCTTGTTCTAATGCTATCCAAACACAGAGGTGGCATTCAACTCCTGACTCTTGCTCTCATTATATTTCTGCCTGGAATCCTGCAAAATCTGTTTTTAGTCTCTGAAAATTCCTTCATAAGACAAAAATGTGAAAACATTTCTAATTCTTCTCTCTTTCTGGCACCTTGACAAAAATCTCCCCAACAACTTTGCTACTACTTTCCCTCCTCTTTTCCATTTTGACAGCACAGTTGCCATCACTTCTGATAAAAGTGAACTTTTTGCTCAAATTTTCACCTCCAATTCAACCCTGGACAAGTCCAGTGCTGTTCCTCCATCTCCACCCCACCTCTCTGACTTAAGTATGTCTGAAATCAAAATCTCTTGCAAAGATGTTTTTTCTGCCCCAAGAAGGCGTATGATCCTGATTGGTTCCTTCCTGTTGTTCTCAAGAACTGTGCTTTTGTGCTGGCACCATGCCTCAGCAAATTCTCTCATTTGGTACTTTTCCTTCCTGCTGTAAGTTTGTTTTCATTTATCCTGTGACTGCTCTCAACCCTCCACCTGTTGTGCAATTCCTTTGATTTCTTACCTTTCTAAAGTTTTTGAATCTGTCCTTAACAGGAAGATTCTCAGACACTTCTCTACTCATAATCATCTTTGATCATCAGTATGGGTTCTGCAAGGGACACTCTACTGGTGATCTTGCATATGGCTCATTCCATGACAAATCGTGCAAAAAAAAAAAGTGCACCATACCCTCATAGATTTTGCTTAAATTTGGTTTATAGAATGGTCTATTCTAGTAAGTACCAAATTTCAAATATCAGCTCAATCGGAGTTATGGTTCAAAAGTTATGCTCCCTCCTTTTTTGAGTGGGGGACAAAAACTGGAAATTTTCAAACCACCCTAACTCAGTCCCTAATTGACATAGAACAATGATTTAAAGTGTGTATGAAAGGTAATTGCACAAATAACAAATTAGCATCAGCAGAAAAATGGGTAAAATTAACAGAAAAAAGTTATGACATTATTCCAATTGAAGGGGTCCTGCCCCCCCCCCCCCCCCCCCCTAAATTACAGATTTTTTAAAATTTTCATATATACAAAAAATGAGTTTCAACCTTATTCTATCAATATATGAAAAGAAATATGTGTGTATTTGCATGTAAAATAGGTATTTACAGATTTGAAAATGACTACTTTCACTTAAGAGACAATAATTTCTAACAAACTGTTCAATATTCTCATTGACTTCTGGTATATAGATTGGTGTACTTGTTAAAAATGTAAATACATGTGTTAAACTAGTATTCTAAGAACTAAACATAAAACACTACTACCTACCATAAAATATCTTCCCCCATTCGATTGTTGGGTAAATTGGTTGAACAAAAAATCTCATGTGGACATTAAAAAAGTGGCAATCCTACCCAGAATAACTATTGCCTAACTAGAGAGATCTTTATTTTGTTTTCTGTGATGTGCAAAGCATTCACTGTGTTCTCATTTAATGTATATATTTTTTTTTAATTTTGAACAGATTTATGTACATATACGCATAGTGTTTTAAATAAGTAAAAGTGTTTGATGAAAATGTCTACACACAAAAGCTATAACAAGCGCTGTTGCAACCCTTTTGAACTGCACAAAAAGCCTATTCTGCGAAACTTGAGGCCACTTCCAAAGCTTGCTGTTGAAAATAGTGACCCTAAATATAATTTCAGTGATGAATCGGAAGTTTGTATAAATTGTCTGAAATTAATTAATAAACACGCAAAACCTGAAGAATTATTCAGACTGCCAGAAGCAATAAATAGTAGTACTGAAAGTATGACTACTTCACCTGACATATCCCCAGAAAAAATTCCAAGAAAATGTACTGAAACAGATAAAAGATATTCAATGAGAAGAGCTTAATGCAACTTTGGAGCAACTTCATGTTACCCCAGTGAAATTACTTAAGTAATTAGCTATTAATGTGTGTACAGATAATGCATTTTTATACTGTCAGCTGAAATTTAATTCAGATATAGTTGTCTTATACCTAATACATATATATATAAATTATCTAAAAAATATATTTCAGTTCAGAAATTCAGATTGTTGCCACTAGATATGTCATACTTATATTTATTAATTAATTGTATTTCAAATATTTTTCAGATGCCCTGAGCAGTGGAAGCAGATCAAAGGCAGTTTAACAAAAATACAAAAAAAGCTTCAACCTCCCTCAAGAGGAAGTTGGAAACTGCATTTGCTACTGAAGTTCAAGATGTTGGTGAGCCACTGAGTAAACAGCATCTCAAAGAAGCAGATTTAGAGAGGTAAGAAACTAAAAATAATTAATGAGATGACTTTGAACTATTAATGTATGTATGTAAATACCTGTATATAGGTACAGTATTATAGGTTGTCATGTTTGGATATATATGTAGACATTAGCTATATTTCCTAAAATGTGACATATCCCATATACTAAATCTACTGGTATATGTTCAAATTCATGAAATACAGTACTTCCTTAATTCTTGAATGAGATAAATCATGTACTTAATCCTTAATATTGTACAGTAATTTGGGGTTATGTTTTTTATAGGTACAAAAACCTCATGAGTGATCATGTACAAGACTTCAAATCCTATTTCTAGGACAATGGATTTGTTTGGTGCAACCAGATACATGGTTGACAAAGCCAGACATTTGAAACATACATTTGGTATTATGCCACAGATTCCTATCTACAGTAAAGGAAGAAAACTAACAAGATATGATCTCTGAAATAAAGGAATTCTACGAAGATGAAGAAGTCAGTCGTTTGTGTGCAGGGAAATCTGATTGTGTTAGCATAAGAAATGAAGATGGTGAAAAAGAGTACAAACAAAAACGTCTATTACTAGGAAATTTAAAAGAATTATATTCAAAATATAAAGAAAACAATGACAATAGCATAGGGTTTTCTACCTTTGCCAATCTGAGGCCTAAATGGTGGGTAATTGCTGGAGGCAAAGGAACCCACTCAGTTTGTGTTTGCACCCACCACCAGAATCCTAAACTCATGGTATCAGCAATTGCAGAGAAAAACTTAACCTATTACACACTTATGGAAAAAAGTGTTTGTGATATAAATTCTTCTACATGCATGTTACATGAATGTCCTGGTAGCATAGGCATATTTGATTTCTTAAATACTATACCTTCCTTGACAAGCAGAGATTCTGTTGAATATGTTCAGTGGACTAATACAGATAGATCAACATTGGAAACTCATATAGCTTCTCCAGATGAATTTATTGAACACCTTTCAGAAAACATTTTTTCTCTTACTAGGCACCACTACATTGCAAAAAGCCAGAGTCAGTATTTGAAGACTATGAAACAGAATCTTCACTATGATGAAATACTTGTGCTAGGGGATTTTGCAGAAAACTATTCATTCATCACTCAAGATGAACCACAAAGTTTTCACTGGACAAATGACCAGGTGACCCTCCATCCATTTGTGGTGTATCACATGAAGGATGAGGAATTAATTCATACTAGTTACTGTATTATTAGCGATTGTCTTAAATACTCAACATCAGCAGTTCACACTTTTCAGCAAGATTTAATGAAGGATATTAAATAGAAATTCCCCAACGTACAAAAAGTAATTTATTTCTCTGATGGGTGTGGAGGCCAATACAAAAATAAATATAATTTCAGCAATCTATGCTATCATGAACAGGATTTTGGTGTGAAGGCTGAGTGGAATTTCTTTGCCACAAGTCATGGGAGAAATGCTTGTGATGGTATTGGAGGAACTATTAAGAGAGTTGTAGCAAAGGCTAGTTTGCAACGTACTGATACTGGTCATATTCTAACACCAAGAGCTTTCTATGATTTTTGCAATGAACACTTTAATTCAATTATTTGTTTGTATGTTACAAAGGAGGAGATTCATGCAGATAAAATCAATCTTTCTAGTAGGTTTAATGAAGCTTTACCTGTTAAAGGTACACAGGGTTTCCACAGGTTTGTACCAGAGTCAGAAACCTAATACAAGCTTATCAGACATCTGATAATTGTAAATTGTTTAGAATAAGTACTGGGGCTGAACCAGATAAAGATAGTCAACGAGTTGAAAAAGATGAGTGTCAAATTGGCCAGTATGTTGCGTGTAAATATGATGATAAAGTTTGGTTGGGAATTATTTTAGACACTTCAGAAGAATATGGTGATTATAAAATCAGTTTCCTCACCTCATCAGGATCTACCACTCAGTATTATTTTCCGATGAAAGAGGATGTTTGCTAGATAAAACAAAGTGATATGATTTCTATCATGATGACACCAAATATCAAGCCTGGTGTTAAGATTATTTACTCCTTCAATCCAAAGCATGTTCAAGAACTTGGTGGGAGTTTGGAACCAAAACTAGGATAAAAATCTGTTGAAAATTAACTATATATAAGCTTAGGTAGGTATAGATTATTAGCATTAAGAATTATTGCACCATGTGTAAATTGCAATGTATTAATTACCTAACAGCTTACATGAATTTGTAAAAATTAGTCTTTTAAGTAAAAGTAGCCATTTTGAAATCTGTAAATACCTATTTTATATGCAAATACACACACATTTCTTTTCATATATTGATAGAATAAGGTTGGAACTCATTTTTTGTATATATGAAAATTGAAAAAAACTGTAATTTAGGGGGGGGGGCAGGACCCCTTCAAATGAATGGAATAAAGTGTTGTAACTTTTTTCTCTTAATTTTAGCCATTTTTTCTACTTATGTTAATTTGTTGTGTGTGTAATTACCTTTCATACACACTTTAAATCACTGTTCTATGTCAATTAGGGACTGAGTTATGGTGGTTTGAACATTTACAGTTTTCATCCACCACCCCCAAAAGGGGGGAGCATAACTTTTGAACCATAACTCTGATTGAGCTGATATTTGAAATTTGGTGCTTACTAGCATAGATCATTCTATAAACCAAATTTAAGCAAAATCTGTGAGGGTGTGGTTTTGACCACTGCATGATTTGTCATGCCCATATCTGACTAACTTTTGGTTATCCTCCTTTTGGGATTTTCATGAAACCTTTGCTGTTGCACTAGACACATCAAAAGCTTTTGATAGAGTCTGGCACAAATCCTTAATTTCCAAACTGCCCTCCTCCAATTTCTATCCGTGTGTTTATCTCTAATTTCCTTGGTGGATCTACAGCTCAGGTTGTAGATGGCCACTATTCTTCTCCTAAAGCTCTTGATAGTGGTGGTCCTCGGGGTTCTGTACTGTCACCCACTCTTTTCCTTTTATTTATCAATGATATATTGAATTGCACTTCCTGTCCTATCCACTCCTATGCTGATGATTCCACCATTCATTTCTCCACCTGCTTCATGAATTGTCCCTCAACACTCACTCCATTCCTTTGCATGGTACAAAAGGTAAGGAGAAAGGTGCACCTAACCTCTGCTCTTTCTGCTATCTCTGATTGGGGTAGAGATAAACCTTGTGGCTTTCACTGCCTCAAAAACCCAGTTCCTTCATCTGTCTACTCATTACAGTCTTCCACATGACTATCCTTTTGTCTTCAACAATACACAACTCAATCCCTTTTCTTCTCTTAACATTCTTTGTTTTTCCTTTTCTTGTTATATTTCATGGAAAGATTACATATACTCAACGTATAGAATTGTACCAGCTCTGCAGTTTCTTCATGTCAAACTTGGTTGCTGTCTCTGTACAGGGGTCTTGTTCGCCCCTGTATGGAGTATACTTCTCATGTGTGGGGTGGTTCAATCCATGCGACTCTACTTGACCAGGTGGATCAAAGGCATTTTGTCTCATCAATTCCCCACCTCTTACTGACACACTTCAGTCCTACACTCTTTACTATTGCTATTATAGTGGACATTACTCTTCTGAACTCTCTCTGCATGCCTACTCCTTCAATGAGAGTATGCAGTACCTGACTTTTGACATATTCTTGTCCCATTCCTGAATTTCCTGTCCTACTCTCTAATGCAATGGCTAATTGGTATCTTGACCCCCGTCTTTGACCTCCAATAGGGTGGGGCTGTAGCCCTCCAAAATCTAAAACTTGGTCCAATCAAGCCTACCCTTTTTTTCTAGTGGGAATCCCCCCAAATAACAAAACTGTGAAGTTTCAGCAAAATTGGACTTTATTTACCTGTGGCTGGGACGATTGTGTGCTTTTTGGGGTCTACGCATAGACCCCATTTAGTGAAATCAATCATAACTCAAGAACCATTGCACCTAGGAAGGTCATTTTGGGTGCAAAATGACCAGAAACATCAGGTTTATATACAACCTTTGAACAAACATATGTTCTAGGGGGCTTACTTTTCGAGTTATAGGCTTAAAACTACTTTTTTGTGATTTTGTAAGCACTAGGCAGGTTTCAGCTCAGTAACCCCACTTGAATGATACAAATTCTCTTATTTTTTGTTTTTGTGAACAATTATAACCAGTGCAGTGGTTATTAGCCACTGCTTAATTATTTACTGTTTACAGGTGACAGGAATATTTTAAATTTTTAAATTTTTTTTTCAGGAAGTGTTTAAATTTTTTTTTCAGGAAGTTATGACAATATGACGTTAATGACTGCAACAAGGAACTCCAACAATACCACGTTTGTATTCCAAGAAAAAAATAACTGAAGGTCATCAAGAGATTAATGGATCACACCTTCTAACAGAAAAGCAGGTGTTAATGTGTTTCCTTTTGTTCAAAGATAGCCTGTGAGCAGAGGATGACACCAAGCAGATGCCCATTGTCAGAAGAGCTGTATTGAAGGTAGTTGGGAAAGTCCTGCCTCATTACAGCAAAGCAGGTATACCAACAATCCAGGAGCACAAAATGGCCAAAAAGATTGAAGGTTTGTTTGAGAAATGCAAAAAAAAAAATGTTGAAGATCAATGCCAAAGAAAGACAAGATGCCAACTGCCCAAGAATAGTGAGATTTAAAGCTGATCTTCAGAAAACTGGCGTTTTGGCCATGGTCAACAGTCAAAAATTTAGAACAGAGAAGAGACAGACGAGGGATAGAAAAGGAGGAGAGGGAGGCATTACAGGCAGATATTGACTTCTTGCAAAGTATGATGACTTGTAGAACTGCATCATACTCTGGTAGAGACAAAGTATATGAGGGTAATTCTATGAGAAATAGACAAATGAAGTACACGGTCACCTCTTCAAAATTCATGAAACTTGGTGTGAGGGTTGGTTTAGGTCCAAATTACAAATTTCTGAATTTTTTTGAAAATTGGTCAAGTTGGTCAAATTTTATGGCTTGACCAAATTTTGGTCAAATGAAAAAACCAATAATTTTCAAACATAAATATTTCAGCCCCTAATTGTGGTAGTGTAGTAAGTCTTAAATGATAAAATATGTAAAATTAACTGTAGTTTCTAAATATGTATCATTTTTTAGGGTAACAAAAATAAAATTATGATTTTTTAGAAAAAGTATTTTTTTTTTTTTTTTTTGCAATTTGGCAGCGAAGATATCATTTTTCGAAAAAAAGACCAGGAATAAAAAATGTTTATTTGATGTATGTACACCATAATAAGTAATAAAAAGTCAGCTTATCAACGATTATTATGAAAAAAAAATGACTAAAAAAAAAAATCCTCCAAATTTTAACAATTTTTTGCTTTCTTTCCAGATTTTCAGTATATACCTAATTTTCTAGCATACATAAATTTACCTAACCCTTAAAATGCCTCAAAACACAAAATTTTGTTGCGATCCTATGAAAAAACACTCAAGAAGAATTTTCTGTAACATCAAAAAAGTAAACTCTGCCATGGCAGCTGCAAGCTATGGAATTTTGGAAGAAAATCAATTACTATGCAGCAATTGCTATGTCACAATTAAAAAGAAGCCAATTGTATTAGAACATGTTCAACGTTCATCCAGAGAGCCAGAACCTGCGCCAATACCTGAGCCAGACATACTTAACGAATGTATAGAGCGAAGCAGTAGCGATTCCACGAATCCACCACCATTGGAAGAATTTGTCGTTCAAGACAGGCAATTCAATAAAGATTTGCTCAGCGACAATATTTTACCTTTATTTGATGAAAGCCCTATTAAAACAGGTAATAAAACAATAGAGACTCTGTTCAGGACATTTGTTTCTTAATGCCAAATTCGTAGTTTTCTGTTTTTAAATATTAGCATCAGCACTTGAATACATATATACAAAATATTTGATATTTGATTATTTCACGCAACCTAAATTTATGAATTTGTTTTACAGCTGGATTGAAGCCGGGACAAAAACAGATAAAGGCTTCTACGAAGTTGTAGATGTAGAGCTTTCTTTGCAAAACGTCTGAGTGAACCTATTACTTCTATCAAAGGTACTCAACAATTACATCGCTTCGTCCCAATTTCCAAGAATTCGTTGAAGGTTTATCCACTCTCTCAGAGTGCACAGTCAGTCGAAATAAGAGAGCTCATTAGAGTTTCTGCTTCGGTTCAAGAACATAATACTGTCTCTCAACGCAAAATTGAAACAAGCTCTTTTGTGGGTTGTATGTATGAAAATAAACTATGGCTCGGATTAGTCCAGTCCTTTGACTGTGAATATGATGATTTTCTGATAAAATTTCTCCATCCTTCGAGCGTATGTCCCTCATACGTTTTTCCTGCACAAGATGATGTTTGTCACGTTCCAACAGAAAATATATTTGGGAGTATTGAAGCAAGTTTATGAGGAGGAACAAGAATACAATACATTTTTCCGCTTCAAGAATTAAATAACTTTTCAAAGAAGATAAAATAAATTCTATCGAATGTATACTATTTAAGATTGTCTATATAATATTTCTAAAATTTTTATCTAAGATTTGTGTATCTACTTAATAGTTATAAAAATCTTTTCAAATTCTTTTTTCTTATTATTATATTATTAGTGTCTAAAATTTGGATTCACTGGATGAGAATACTGTCTCTTAATTCATTCTCAAAGACTTGTGTACGTGTAGTATTAGGAAGAGTATTTTATACTCTGATAAGCGCTTTATAAATTAAACATTATTATTGTCAATATATTCTGTCCCTAAATATAAGAGAGGTTATGTATGTACATTGTACATATATTTTAAAAGATTTTTTCTCCTTTGGTTTATCTACATGTATTTTTTATATGAATTGAAAATTGTCTTTTTTTGGACCAACAAGTCTAATAAATCTTCGTCGTCTGAAAAAAAATTTATTACTTAATTTCAAACTCAGTTTTGAGCCTTATAATAAACTATAAGCTGACTTTTTATTACTTATTATGGTGTACATACATCAAATAAACATTTTTTATTCTTGGTCTTTTTTTCGAAAAATTATATCTTCGCTGCCAAATCGCAAAAAAAAAAAACAAATTGACATTTTTTTCCAAAAAATCATAATTTTATTTTTGTTACCCTAAAAAAATGATACATATTTAGAAACTACAGTTAATTTTACATATTTTATCATTTAAGACTTATTATGCTACCACAATTAGCAGCTGAGATATTTACGTTTGAAAATTGTTGGTTTTTCATTTGGCCAAAATTTGGTCAAGCCATAAAATTTGACCAACTTGACCAATTTTCAAAAAAATTCAGATTTTTGTAATTTCGACCAAAACCAACCCTCACACCAAGTTTCATGAATTTTGGAGATGGTGGAGTGTACATTTGGAACTTTCATTTGTCTATTTGTCCTGGAATTACCCATGAGGCAATTGTGGAGTCAAGGAACAAGAAATGTGAGTGGAGCAGATCATCTCATGAAGCTGCAGAGAGCAGCTGTGTAAGTGAAGAAAGCCTCAAAGAAGCGGAAGGAGCTGAATCATCTCCATCCCAGAGTGCATGGAAGTATTGCAGAACCGAGAGTGGCGTAGACATCCATGTTCCCCCTGACATACTGAAGAATGAGCTGCTGCAGTCTACAGCCATAAGGAACAAAACTTCACCAACAGTACTGTCAGCTAGGGTTATTCCATGAAAATGTCATCATCTCTGTCAAAACTGAAAAATAACCAAAATGCAATAAATTATACATGGAATTGAAACTAAAGGATTAAAATTTAATAATCTGATGTGAAAATTTTACTAGCTTGCCCATAAAAGCACTTAAAATCAAAATTGGTCAAGAGTGCCAGGGAAGACCAGGTGAATGCCGAAAATTAGTAAATTTTCACTATGATTTGCTGGAATAATTACAATCCTATGGTGGGTTCCTTGGTACCAAGTAATAAAGCACCCTTTAGTGTGTTAATAGTAGGAATATTTTTAAATCTTCTATGAGTACTTATATATAGGTTTGAATTGTCATCATCCAAAATGTAATGACCATAACTTTTTTTTGTTTTTTTCCCATAGAAATTTATTAATTGAAAAAAATTAATAAGGTAACTTCAGGTCCTATGTAGGGTTTGTAATAGCTATCTAATGGATACCTAGTTTCCTCTTTATTTCTTCTAGTATTCAAGCAAAATGTGTTACGGATATTACACATTCAGTGTTAGGGTTGTTTCATGATCTGCTGTAATGACCCTAACCACAACCATTCTAAGAATACTGTAAGAGGTTCCAAAAAAACCTTAGCCCCCCCCCTATTTGCAGCTTATATGTTTACTTATATCGAAATAGTTTTTAGTGATTATAAAAATATATAAAATTCTTTATTTGCTGCAGGTATTAAAATTACTCTAGCTGATAGTGATGATAATAATAATGGCTTCTCAATTAATTGGTGATTCGGAGAGGCAATGTGTGATAGATCGCATACGAGCAATAACATTTCAGAAGCTTGTGATGCTGGAGCCACCTTTATAACACGTTCATGGGTTGCCAAAAAGTTGCGAAGAAGTGAGGACTTCATCAAAAGAAATTGGAATAAAACTTTGGATGAATGTGAAATGGATACAACCAAATCTGGGCGCCCAAATTTGCCACTCTCAGGAAACAAAGGACATCATTGAAAGCGGTACGCATAAGCGGAAAAACAGCTGTGCCAAACTTCCTAGAGAGATCGAAGTGTTGAGAGGAAAGATCATTAGTGGTGAGATCATTCGACTGTACCGTCATAGGCAAGGTTTAAAGCCTTGGCATGAACTTCCAAAACCAAGAAAAATGCAACTTAACATTGATGACAGAATGTGGTTTGCCCATTATCTTGAAGAGTGGGATGTGGCTGATTTCATGCATTTAGCTGTCTCCACTGAATTTTTTTTTACGTAACACGTCGGCCTAACTACCAAAATGATCGAGTGTGGGCCACAACACCAGATGAAATTGATGACAATGAACATTATCACGAATTATTAAAAAGTCCAGACTGTGTTGGTGTGTTTGTTTTGTTCACTGCAAAGAAGCTCATGTGGGTGCTGAAGCCAAATGGTCAGAGTTGGGATGGACAGTATTTTCGTGATATTATTCTATCCCAGCATGTCATTCCTTTTCTAAGAAACCCAAACAATGTTATGGATGTTGATCAGGTCACACTTCTGCACGATAAGGCCCCCTGCTTTAAGGCATTAGCCACTCAAAAGTTGTTGCGGAACCATGAGATCAATTTCTTTGGAAATGAAGAATGGCCAGGAAATTCTCCTGACCTGAATGTCTGTGAACACATTGGATCAGTTATAAAGGACAAGGTTGAATGTCTCTTGTTTCAAGAACCTGCAGCAAATCGATTTTCGAAGGATACAATGACGCAACACATTGAAACTGTTTTAGCAAATTTGCGTAATGATCAAGATCTATTCACGTCACTTTTGGCAAGCTACCCAAAGCAAATTCAGGTTGTCTTGGAAGCCAATGGCAGGAACACCAAGTTTTAATTGTTTCTCATTAAATGCAGGATTAAATTCTCCTTTGTAAGATATGTTTAGTTTTACTGTACCTCTAATGGTTTAGGCCATGGGCAGGGGGGCTAAGGTTTATTGGAGCCCCGTATATACACACTATATTACATGAAAATTATTTCATGAAAGTAAGTGAAAAATATTTATGATGAATAAAACCACGAAGGAAAGGAAACACAGAATGGTGCTCAAGCGCTTTTGTCTAATGACATCCTCAGGATGTCATTAGATGAAAGTGCTTGAGCACCATTCTGTTTCCTTTCCTTCGTGGTTTTATTCATCACTATATTACATATATACACTACATATATATACACTGCAGTACACTACATATATATACTGTGCTACATATTATGTATGGTATATATATATATATATATATATATATATATATATATATATATACACTGGTGACATGAATATTTCGTGCTTTCTTGCGTGTTTCAGATTTTTGTGTGATTCATCATATTGGGTGAGAGTTGTCAAATTAGATTGAAATCATGTCACGTAAGCTGTCAAATGCTGAAAGACAGAAAAGATTTTATGAAAAAAGTCCATCAGATGAAGCATACAAACTGAAAAACGTAGAGAAATGTAGAAAGTACCAAAAAGAGATGAAGGGTGTTTCCTTGTTAAGAACATAGAGACTTACAAATATTAGGGTGAAAAACTATAGAGAAAGACAGAAAGCAGCTAAAGAATTGATAGAAAATGACCAAAGTATCCCAGCAAGTGCTAGTGGTAGATACAGCAGCAGGCAAGCACTAAGAAGGGCCCTCAAGCATACATCTGGCACACTTCCTAAAAGTCCTCGAAAGAAAAAGGCTGTAGTACAGCACATAGCAGCAGATATAGGATTGTTTATCATGGGTAGTCCTCAGTCACTTCATCGTTGAAAAATTTCAGCAGAAACTAAAGAAGCTGTGCAAGATTTCTATGTTGAAGATGAAATATCAAGGCAAATGCCAGATAAGAAAGATGTAAAAACAGTAAAAGACAAAGAAGGTGGAAAACAAAAAGTTGTAAAGCATTTGCTAATGTATAATCTGAGAGAAGTACACAACATTTTTTTTAGAACATCCAGAGCATAAAATTGGTCTCTAAGTCTTGAGAGTTGCGTCCATTGCATGTCCAGCTAGTTTCCAGTAAATCCCAAGAAGTTTGCTGTTGTCCATATTGCGAAAATGTAAACTTTTTGTTTTCAGGTGTCAAGTGGGAATCTAATATAAAATGTGTATCAGATGTAGTTGCATTATCAGTATGTGACCCCAAAAATGCAGCGTGTATGAGAAGAATGTGTTCCCAGTACCCAGTGGCAACAGAAATCTCAACTTTATTTTTAGAGCACATTGCAGATGAGCACTTGGAAGTAACTATTAAGCAATGGTATGATGGAATACTGACCTGGAGAGACTTGTCAGTTGCAGAATTATGTGAAGACATCAATGCTGCAATGCTCAACTATGTGAGACACATCTACAATCTTAATGAACAGTCAAGGGCCTTCAGACAGCAAAAGGAGACCTTAGTTGAAGGTAGCATAATTCTACAGACTGACTTCGCAGAAAACTATGCTATAAAGCACCAGAATGAAGTCAGGCCACCCATTGGGAGCCAAGTACTGGAGAAAGTATGACAATCTATACTGCAATTGTTCATTACATTAAGGATGGTGATCTTAATTCAAAGGCATTTGCAGTTGTATCAAACACTACATCTCATTCTAGCCTTGAAGTACAGGTGTTTAATAGTGCAATTTTTGATTATTTAACTGTGTCTGGTATTTCTTTCAAGCATGTCCTAATCTGGACCAATGATGCTGCAGCACACTTTAAAAATAAGTACTCAGTGGTTGCTTTAACCTTCTATCCTGACATATATAACTGCACCACAGAATGGAATTTTCATGAGAGCTATCACGGCAAAGGCTCTCATGATGGAATTGGCGCACTTCTCAAATGGAATGTTTACAGACATTCATTTGCTCAGCAGATGACTTCTATAAAGAAGCTATGAATGTGACAGAGAAAACAACAGTACTATATATATCTACAGAAGATATAAACCATCAAAAACCAAATTATGAAAACATCTGGAAAACCTGTAAGACAGCAAAGTCTATTCAGCAAAGTAGGTTTGTGAAACCTCTTGCTCACTACAAGATTGCTCTCTATCGTAACACTGGAGATCCTGCACCATTTAAGCAATGTTTCCTTGAAATCACTCACCCTGAGCATGTATCATCAGAAGGAGAATCAACAGATGATAGTAGTGGGAGAAAAACTACACCACCTTTGGAGATGTGTTCGAGCTTGGAGATGTCAACAACTTCAACTGATTATGTAGAGACTGCTGATCCAAAAACTTTTATGGGAAGTTATGTACTAGTTCATTATGCAACAATGAAGAGCTCTAAGCATTATGTTGCATTCGTATCTTCTGTGTCAGATGATGAAATTTTCTCCATTCAGTGTTTCAGAATGATTGGCAGAGGCAGATCTGAACTTTATAAATTTCAATACCCACCAAATCCAGACTATGATCTGATTGAAAAAAAGGACATAGTACAGGTATTGCCAGATCCTGTAATTTCACGAATGTCCCATACATTTCCAGGTGTGACATTCCCATCAACTATTAATTGATATCTGAAAATAAAATAATATATATATATACACTATATAAAAGCAAAGAACCACAAAATCCCAGCGCTTTCGTGATATATTCACATCTTCAGGGAAAGCACTCAGATTTTGTGTTTCCTTTTCCTTTTCCCTGTGGTTTTTTGCTTATTAAAAAGATCACGTGTTTTGTGATTTTATTGCATTATATATATATATATATATGTAATATATATATAATATGGATGATTTATGACCTACATCTATGAAAATGAAAATTAGAAACTAAAAACACCCTAAAACCTGCACAGTAATGAGCCTAACATTTTTCTGTTAATGACCTTAATGGCACCTTTTCTTTCATAAGTCAATAAAGAGAAATAAAACAAAAACCTATTTATTACTGCTTGGAACTACATTTCATGGGCTATTACTGATATACACCCCATCATCATTGGAACTACCACTTCACAGGAAATTCAAGAAGAGTAAACATACCTGATGACAGGTGTTGCATTTCTGTAACGACACTAACAGTAAGTTCAAACTTAAGTTTTTGCTATATTTTAAACATTAGCTTAACCCTGATTGTAGCAGTAAGGAACTCTAGGTCTAACTTATATATGATACAAATTACATTAGTGTCTTATTAGTTTCAGAGAGAGAAGGGGGATTTACACTATAACTTATCTCAGACTGTAACAAACCTAATGCTGGAATGACCTGCTATCATCCACTCCTTCATCTCAGCTTGTAATTGTGGTGACACATCTGGAGTTTACTTGCACCACACACAAGCATACAGGTTAGTCTAGACTCTAGAGTGTTGCACTAAAATGTTTATACAATTCATCATTCAATACTGATTATGTGGTAGTTCCAAAAAAATCTGACATGTTACATTACTGCATAGTGCATAATTATGTATCCAAGTCTTTGAACAATTTCTTTCCTCTGATACTCGTAAACCATTCTCTCAATACCTATTGTCCATTTGTCAAGCACTAACCAAATAGCAACTATATCAGTGAGGTATCTACATAAAAATTCAATGTACTGACAAGTTTTAGCTGGGCTGTTTCAAGCGTTGATTCTTGATATGCTTTCCAGGTATCACATAGCTGCTGGCAAGAACATCAGTAACAAGATTCTGGAACAGTGGCAGCCACCAACCATTGGAGTTCTACATTGGGATGGCAAACTCATGCAAAGCTTGGTCACAAAATATGACATTGTCAAATGATTGCCAGTTCTGGTCTCAGTTACATAAGCAACTCATTGTTAACTAGAACTTTGTATTGTTGCAATTTGCTGGAAAAAACAAACTGTTTAGCAGTTACAGTTGAAACAGTAAATCAGCCTTGAAAATCTATTCAAATTCAATGATATTTGTGAACCACTCTATTTAATATACCTCCTTCACAAGCCAACAACAAAGTGATCTTATGTACCTAAATACCCAGTTACCCACCTATATTGTGTGACTATTCTGTATCCTTATGTGCACATAAAATTTAGCCAGTTGACTTATTCCTAGGAGATGTTGGTGTGAAGTTGCTCAGTGTTCCAGCCCCACCCACTAAAAGCAACCAGTCTATGGGGGACCTGATGATCTATGGTGCAACCTGTGAATTGCTGAGTGAATGGGGATGAAGCAACTGCATTTGTGCCATGGTGTTCGACACCACTGCAGCCAATACAGGTGATTGATGATTTCCTGATTCTTTTGTACATCTCTTTTTGGATTTTCTTCTGCTAATTCTATAACTTTAGTGTTACAATGTTACACTGTTACTAACCCATCTCTTAAAATCTTTCTTCATTTAAGGGCACATAACTGCTGCATGTGTAGCTGTTCAGACAAAGTTAGATCGGGAGTTGCTGTGGTTGGCTTGTCATCATGATGTTGGGGAAGTCATCCTGTCACATGTTTGGGATGGTTTGCAAATCGAAACCAAACAGCCCCGACATTCAGCTCTTCAAAATGTTTAGGGATAACTATGGATCACTCACATCCAAAGATCTATCAGATGTTGTCTTTCTGAGTTTTGAGGAGGATACCTCAGAAATAGCTGATGCCATATCATTGATGCTATCAAGTGACAATTTGTGCTACAGGGAAGACTACAAAGAGCTTCTCATCCTTGCCTCTCTCGCTGTATCAAGGAATACTAGTGGCTTCATATTTCAAAGAGCTGGTGCTCTCTACAAAGCCAGGTGGATGGCAAAGCTCCCCAAAGGAACAGTCTTTGCATCAGGACAAGTTGACAAATTGGTGAGGTTTGTGAAGTTTGTACTGCTCGTATACATCCCTTAGTGGATGGAATGCCCCTCACCAAGCAATGCACCAGTCAATGACCTCAATCTCCTGCAGAAAATCATGAGGTATCCTGACAGAGATACAAAGGTCAAGTACCAAGGCCATAAAAAACCATCTGTGGTATCTCACAGAGGAATTGGTGTGTCTGGCACTTTTCTCCCACAGAGTCTCAGACTCAGTCAAAACTGAGATAGTGAGCAGAATGAGAGCTACTCAAGCTCCAACTGAGGACATCAGCAGGAACCAACAGACATTTCATGAAATGGTTTGGAATGGGCTATGGAAAGCCCAAATTCCCTTCTGTAACTTCGGTGCCATTACAGCTGGCTGAATATGCAGGGTCTGACTCGTGGGTTTTTTTTCAATCTGCTTGGACTGGACACATCATTTTTGGACCTGCCTCTCCACCAGTGATCTGAGCATCCATCATACGAAGCTGCTCTAAAAGTGATTGAAAACCTCGGAGTAGTGAATGATAGTGAGGAGAGAGGGGTCAAACTTCTGAGCGACTTTCTGTCTGCAGCAAAGATTGAGGACAGGTATCCGAATGTGCTACAAGTCGCAGAAAACAGACATGGAGTCATTATCATTGTAATGGTAATTAATTATAATTAATTACAAATCTCTTGTAATGATAATGAAAGAAATTTTGAGGCAATAATGGTAATGAAAGGTCTTAAATGAATCATTACACATTACATTTTCATTACAGTGTAATTTCAATACATACATACATACAGGGTGTCCCATAAGTCTGGCATCATAGGAAAAATAATTAAAAAAAGGCAAAACAAAAGCTTTTATTTACAGAACATGCTCTATATGTCCACCATTGTTTTCAATACACAAATTCAGACATGATACCCAGTCAGCAAGCACACGGTGAATGATGTCAGGAGTAATGGTGTTACATGCCCCAATAATGCGCTGCTGCAAATGTTCAACACTCATAATTTTCTCTGCGTATACCAGCACTTTCAAGTGGCCCCAGAGATAAAAATCTAGTGGTGTGAGATCCGGGCTTCTAGCTGGTCATTCCACAGGCCCTTGACGTCCTATCCAATGACCAGGGAATTGTTGGTACAGGTATTCCCTTACTCGGGTGCTGTAATGTGCAGGAGCGCCGTCTTGCTGGAACCATGTTGGGAAATTTCCTTCTTCGTTCAAGGCCCTGGGAAATGCTTCTTCCTTGAGCATACATAGGTAGGTGCCTCCAGTGATGTGTTCATTGAAAAAGGGGGGGGCCTATGATGCAATCCTTCCAAATGCCACACCATACCATCACCCAAGATGCACCTTGTTCCTTTGAAGAGGTATACCAGTGAGGGTTGTTTTGAGACCAGTAGCTGGTGTTCTGTCGATTTACCTCACCATTTCCATAAAAAACAGCCTCGTCACTGAACAGAATGGTGGATGGGAAATTGGCATCCCGAGCATATTGTTCCATAGCCCATTCATTCACAACATTCCATCAGCCTGTCAGGATCATCATCGCTTAATTTTTGTAGGATCTGAAGTTTATATGGATGCCATTTGTGAGCCTGAAGAATGCGATGGATGCTACTTTTTGACACTCCTGTCTCGGTGGACAATCGCCGAAGAGACTTATTGGGACTTCTGTTAAAATGAGCCAGGATAGCAGTTGCTGTATCATCATCAGTGGACCTCCTTGAAGGTCCACTGCGTGGTTTATCTTCTATGGATCCTGTTTCCTTAAACTTTGCAACAAGTCTGCTAACACAATTCTGTGTTATTGGCTCACGGTCTGGATGCTGTCTGTTAAATTCAGCAGCAGCCTCTCTTTGACTCCGATTTCCTATGAGTAGAATTATGTGGATTTGTTCTTCCTTGCTCACAGACATTATGGCCTGTAGAAAGAGAAAAATATGAATTATGGTTTGTAGAAATAGAAAAATATGAATTTCTCCTATGATGCGATTTATGGGACACCCTATATATATATATATATGCTTCTGATTCCTCCCAGTCCCAGCCAGCATGAAAGTGGTGCAAGTTGTTCAATTTTATGGCTGCTCCAGCTCCCTCTACACTTCTCAGAACCCTATTGTCAGCCAGGTGGACAGCTACCTTGATCAGCCGTGCATTGATGAGGACTGCAATCCCCTGACATGGTGGAGGGACAATGCACATCTGTATCCTGACGTATCTGTTCTTGCTGCCAAGCATCTTTGCATCCCTGCCTCCAGTGCACTGGTGGAGTGCTTATTCAGTATATTTAGTATTGTAATGATCATTACAATGAAAATGAAGGGCTTGTAATGATAATGTAATGATAATGAAACAAAAATGCTGTAATGATGATGATGATGAAAAATTTCTGGTAATAATAATGATGATAATGATAAACCTTGTAATGACCCCATGTCTAGCAGAAAATGACAGGAAGAGTGTCCCAGACCAGAGAAAATGGCACAATACTCAAGAAATGTGGTTCTTGAGTTTTGTGATTTTTTTTGTATACTGTACTACATAGGCATATATGCATAATAAACATTCTACAATTCAGTAGAACTGTGTTTTTATTGATTTCTTGGGAAGTGAATGTTTGCAAGTTGATATGCAATGATGGTACAATGGGTTTTTTTGCTATAACTCAAAAAGTAAGCCTCCTAAACCATATGTTTGTTCAAAAGTCATATATAAATCCGATGTTTCTGGTCATTTTGCACCCAAAATGACCTTCCTAGGTGCAATGGTTTTCGAGTTATGATCGATTTCACTGAATGGGGTCTACGTATAGACCCCAAAAAGTGTGTAATTGTCCCAGCCACAGGTAAGTAAAGTCCAATTTTGCCAAAACTTCACAGTTTTGTTAATTGGGGGGGAATCCCACTAGAAATAAAAGGTAGGCTTGATTGGACATGGTAAGGGCTACAGCCTCACCCTAACCTCCAATCTTTGAAAAGCTGGGTGTCCAGGCATCTCAGAAACTCTAGACCTTGATTTTGACTTTTCTCCTTCTATGGGGTGGGAGCATTTTTGCAGGCATTTGCTGTTGTCCCCTCCTTCCTGCATAAAAAAATGTACTTGGCTTTTATTTCATGATTGTCTTACGCAAAATTTTTTATTTATTACTTCATTGGGTCACTGCAACTCTGAATTAAGATTACCAACATGATGACCATTTAAAGCTTTGTGATTTTAGCATTATTGGCTATAGGTAAAATTAATCCTAATAAAACCCAAGGTTTGGATAAGCTCTACCCGAGGGTATTTAAAGAAATGAACTGCGCAGTTTTCTTGGCTCTTATATACGGGTGACCCTCGGTATACACGGGGGTTAGGTTCCTGAAAACGCCCATGTAAATGGAAACCGTGCGTACGGGGACTAATACCTTATGGAAAAAAATACAATCAATCCCTAGACCAACTGACCCCCTCCCTATGACCAACTATATTTCCTCATACATCACTAAAACACATACAGAAACACCAAAACACATACTATACATACATGTATATTTATATATTAACTGCGTATAATATTATTACTGCAGTAACAAGAAAAAAAATGGTTTAACTTACAAATAACGGTAGGCAGATTGGGTAGAGTTGCTGCGGATGATGTTTACTGGTGAGAGTGTTGTTATTTATTGTGATTGTGATTATTTGTTATGATTTATTTTTTTAATTGTAGTACTAATAAAGTATAAAAATACATTGTAAAGAAGTTAAAATCATTAGAGATGCATATATTTAATATAACAATTAATTAAAATATTGGATAACATCCTTTGTATGATGTATAATTTGTAAATTTGCAGAATTGGTAATAGAATCCTCGCCACAAGACAGGCCACCACACAGCTGTGTTGGCTCAGGAAACCGTGTATGGATGAGATCCCCTCCTGTGTATACGGGGGGGGTGGGGAGCAATACCAAAACAGTGTATAGCTGAAACTGTGTATACAGAGGGTCACCTGTATATACAGTGGCACTCGTAAGTATTTGTACAGACATATTTCAGTTATACTCATATTTGTCCTTACCTTGTGTACCATGCGTAGGATAGTTGAGAGAAGTTTACTGTTCATTTGGGAAAATATTAATTCAACTCCAACAAATAATGTAAAACATCAAAGCATGTTGAAGTGCGAGAGATTTTGTACATTTACTTACAAAATTATATAATACTTAGTGTGTCCACCTTTTGCTTGAATGACTTCAATTATTCATTTTGGGTACTTTTCTACAAAGTTTTGACAACTTTCATTAGAAATTTTAGCCCATTTTTCTAAAGAAAATTGTTACAATTCAGATTTGAAGGGTTTCTCTCGCAAACAGCTTTTTCAAGTCAAACCATAAATTCTTGATTAAATTGAGATCTGGGCTTTGACTGGGCCACTCAAGAAGCTTGAAATTTTTTTGGTGAATCCATTTCATGGTGTTCTTACTTTAATGTTTTGGATCATTATCTTGTTGCAGTACCATTTGCAACCCATTCACAACTGGATTGAAGGCAATACATTTTCTTTTAAAAATCCTAATATTTCTTTGAATTTAAGATTGCATTGATGATGACAAGCTTTCCTGGACCAGAAGCACTAAAGCATCCCCAAAGAAGAAAACTACCATTGCTATGTAGTTTTTTATTTGCTAAATTTTTCCAAATGATTGGTTAATTTTTCGTAACTATCGAATGCATGGTACAAAAGATAAGGACAAATAACTGAAATATTTCTCTGTACAAATACTGAGTACCCACTGTATTTAATAAAAGCATTACAGTCTGGACAAGTTCTGTTTGATTGGAAACTTTTGAGCATTATGCCAATATTTGAAAAATGGGACAAATTATTTTCTGGAAATTAGCATCCCATTCAGTAGTTGGTAAGCTTATTGAAACAATTATTTGAGACAAATAGTTAAATTTAAATTCTGTACCAATTCATCGATTTGTTGTACCTGGTATTCCATACATTAAAACCAAGCTCACCCTCTCATCTATTGTTAACTTCGCAGCTATCCTCTACCTAAAAGAAAAAAAAATATGTAGACAGCACTGAAAATTCCTATGATGTGTGACTTTTACGCCACTCTGTATTTCAATTTTCAGAAGCTGTTTGATAAATTGTCCCCATAGGAGATTATTAGCTAAACCTGTCTCACAGAAGTGATGATATAATGTTCTCCAATGGATTGAAAATTGGCTTAGCAGACGTAAACAAAGAATGGTCATGAATGGCAAAGCATCTAACTGGAGGAGTGTAACAAATGGCATGCCTCAGGGATCAATTCTGGGACCAGTTCTTATTATTATTTATATCAATGACATTGACATTTGAATTATTAATAGTATAATCTCAAAATCACTAACAGAACATTTGCAGATTTAAGAAGATAATAAGAAGTTAGCTCTACTTGAGTGCGCAGAAATATGGCAAATGAACTTTAATATTGCTGCGGTGGCTGTGTAGGCCGTAGTCCCCAAGTATCTGTCTTGTCGAACCACCCAGCACCTTTTCACGTTTCTGGGTTTGGGATAGTCAAGAGACTGGGCAAAGATGTAATCCCCTCTGGTATCTAGGAATGCCTCTCTTGTCAGTGATATATTTCCAGGAGATTATTCAGGTCTGACTCGCATGTTAACTGTAAAGGACTTCCCCCAGTTCAGGTGTCTAAATCTGACTCTCCAATGAGTAGGAGAACCAACCACTCAGAGTCCAAGAAAGGGCTAGAATTCAAAGGTAGACCTAATAGAAGTAAACTACTCTGCTTGTTTTTCTCTTTATTATATCTGAAATAAACATTTATTCAGTGTGAAAGTATAAACATAACAAAAAGACTGGCAATGAATCACAATTAACAAAACCTCTGGAAAACCAATAACACTTAGTGAGATTTGGCAGAAAGGATAGAAAGCAAGTGGGAGACAAGTACCAGAAAAGACTGGCACAGAATGTTAACCCCTGTCCCAGCCTAGCTACCCTCCAAACTTGACCACCCCCTTATGACCTGAGTTTCAATTTCGTTATACACTGGCTAGTTAGTAGGGTTAGGGTCACCAGCCTGATTCCAGGGCAGATCCCAGGGCAGATCCCAGTGGCCAACAGTGGTTGACACAATGTCAATGGACTGTGTAGCTCCCACTGGATTGGATCCACAACCCAAGCCTGAAGAAGCTAGACCATGTGAGTTGAATCCCAACTGGTTGCCTAGACAACACAAGGTTATTAGTTACATGCACCAGGCACCATTAATCACAATAGTAACATAATGTAACAGGCAATTAATTGACAAACATTAACTGGAATCATGACTTCATAATTGATCACTGGAAAACATAATTTACACATGAAATCAAAGCACATAAATAATAAATAACCAACATAAAAAATAATAACTATAAACATTGACAATTATGGCAAACCTATCTCACATGAGTTAATCAACCTATAATCAGTGCCAAACAAGCATGGGCAAAAACCTAACTGTGGAATAATGTGACTGGTGACCTATAATAATGATAATTGGTTCTCTAGCTAGTTACATGACAGGGTAGCAAACCTATCTTTACTCAGTCACAGTTTCAACAACCTATATATGTCTACTTTTAATAATAATAATTAATAATGATAATGAGGGTGAAATACAAATGACCACAACACACTAACTAGGAATAAGGATTATGGACAAGTTTTTAATCCTATTGTACACTGGCCAAGGATTACAAGCTAGAGCACTTAACATCATACCTTTAAAGGCTTTCCAAACTCCCTTGGCTTCCAACCTTCTATTCCAGTTTCATAGCCTTTTCATAGGCTTCCCAGATCACATAGTCTGGATGTTACCCTCTAGGGTTTTACAACTTAACAGACTTACTAACTAGACTTCTGTGGGAAGAGAAAAACTTGAGAAGAACCAGATAGGACTTGAAAATTAGGGTGAGGTTTTTGTGAAAAACTCCACAACCCCAAAAGGGGGATTTGAAAAACAGGTGGGGGTTGTGAGAAACTTCACAACCCCCACAATATAAATATAGTAAATGTAAAACATTGCATATTGGTAGAAACAGTATTAAAGAAAGTATTCTATCCATGACAAAACACTAATGAGTGTTACGAAAGAGAAAGATTTAGGTATTATTGTTACTGACACTTTTAAACCAAGTGAGCAATGTATTAAAGTGGTTAGAAAAGCAAGTAAAATTTTAGGATTTATTGGTAGATCACTTGAATTTAAGTCAGAGAAAACAATGCTGACATTATATAATTCCTTAGTATGCCCCTACCTGGAATACTGTGTTCAGTTCTAGTCCCCATATTTATGACAAGACATTGGCAGAATGGAGATAGTGCAATGATGGGCTACTAAGATGATTGCTAGACTTAGAAATGGTGTCCATTTAGAAACATTAAATCTCACTTGTAAAAAGACAGATTCAAGAAGATTTAATGTAGATATTTAAAATAATTAAAGGTTTTGATAATGTTGATGCCAAAAAATGTTTCACCTTCAGAAATACAGATAGAACTTGCAGTGATGTTTTCAAATTAGTAGGTAAACATTTTAATTCTAATGAAGTTAAACATTTTTCTTCAATTGTGTAGTTAATTTGTGGAATGGGTTGCCAGGCAGTGTAGTTTACTATCTTTCTTTCACCTCTTTAACCTCTCTTTTTAGCTTTGTTTCACTTATTAATTTCCTACATTTCTTTCAACCTCCCTTTTAGCTTTGCTTTAAAGTTTTCACTTGTCTTCAAATTTTCTCTTATCTTTTAAACGTTCCTTCTGAAAAGACAGCCTCATAGGGACTAGCTGGTCTGTTGCTGTTTGGTGTTCTTTGTATATTACAGTTGCAAATTTGGTGTCCTTTGTATATTACAGTTGCAAATTTGGTGTTACCCTACATGTAGTAATACATGATGGGAGACAGATTTTAATTTTAGTAATTTTTCTTTTCTTTAAAGGGTTTTGATTCATGCTGGTGTGTCTGGTGTGGGTGTGGTGGCCATTCAACTGGTGAGGGCATGGGGTGGCCATGTGACAACCACAGTGAATTCCCAAATGCAGCCCCTTGCCCACATGTTGGGTGCTGATGATATAATCACTTACGACACTTTGAACTTCGAGAAGGAGTTACTGGTTAGGGAGAAGTAAGAGCCTCACAATTTTATGAGTGGGGTTGTAGTTTTTTCTTAGATTAAGATTTTATTTTTGTGGTAATGCCTCTTTCAGGTCACTGCTACTTGGTTTTAAATATTTAACTCCTTTTTATTCCCTTGCCATCCCTGCTAGAATAATTGACCACCACAAAATGACATTTTAGAAACAGTGTGATATGGAAAAGGAAAAAAAGCCAGCATTAGGATAAACATTGTGATGGTATTTGGTCATACTCCTTTTTGTTATGACAAGTGCCTGAACCTTGGCTGATACAATGTTAACAAAATTTTGTAGGACACCTTGATCCACATTATTCTGTAAAATTTCCTTGTTTGGTAACTTTGGTTTTACTTCCACCTGATTTGTTCATTCTGATGAAGGTTAAGCTTGTTGACCCACCATAGACTGACAGCTTAATGTGAAATCCAAACAATGACCCACTACAGGTGGTCAGAAATTACAAAGTCCTTGTCTGAACTTGCTCTCATGATCCTCTGATCAGCACCCCAGGGTCTTAACCACTCAGCTACACATGGTACCCATTTACCTACCACCCAAGGATGAACAGCTGGGTAAGCTTAGCACCACCTGCCATTGGGGAGAAGCAAACCTGGGGTTGGTGGATTTGTAGTCAGTGATGCTAACCACTACACCACCAGGTGCATTTTTGCATTATACAGTGGGCCCTTCATTGTTCATGATTAATTGGGACCAAGAAAAATGTCACAAATTACAAAATTGCGAAGAAGATCCATTTTCAATGTAAAATGGCTAATTGGTTCCAAAAGCTCAAGGATGACAATATAAAATATCCTTAAAACAACAAATTTTGTAAAACACTGCACAGAATATACTAAAGCAATACATATTGTTAAACAATGATTTGCATCAAACACTAATAAAAACCAATAATGTTACTGTAATATTACATAAACAATGATATTTTACATAAATAAAACTTTTTACTGTATGCAATATAAAGCAATATTATTACATAAAAAATTATGTGAAGCAATAATATTTTATAAACAACAAAATAAAATGTAGTACACAGGCATTGAAGAGCATGAAATGACACAACCTCACTCAGTGAAAGACACAGCGTGAATGAGCCTGCATTGACCTGTGTGAGCACCATTGCAGATGCCACATGACAAAATCACAAATTTGTGGAGTCAGTCACAAATTTACCGAAACATGGTAGTAAAATGGGTTATCATAAATTTGCGAAATCATGAACAGAGCCTCACAAACAATGAGGGCCCACTGTATTTGGAGTGTGTGGACAGTGTGCCTTCAACTTTTAGTCTAAGCATTTGATGGGGTTCACTCATAGCCTTGTGATGCCTGGGAAGGAATTTAATGTAACATGTAGGTCCATCTTCCTGAAGAATGTGAATCATGGTGTATAATGCCTTGCTGGTAAATGGAAGTACAGGAATACCTCAAAATTTGTTAATTTATTCTGGAATAACACGACGAAATACGGAATGACAAAATTTGAGGTAGATTATAACATGTTTCAATGAGAAAACATTTTACTGTATTGTGTTATTAAACAGATTAATTAACCAAATTCTACTTGTTTTTCGGCAAAATATAATGTATATTGCGTTGGTAAACAGTTGAATTTCATCAATTTTGATTGTTTTTTTTTTACATTTTTTGAAAAAATGATGAATCTGCGAATATGGATGATGGATTACGAAACTATAGGTAGTAAAAGATTGATGACGAATCTGCAAAATGATGAAATTCGAAATGACGAATTTTGAGGTATTCCTGTGGATCCCTTTTCAGGGTGTCCCCTAGCCAAATTTAACTATCTTTTCAGAGTACATTACAGTTCATTTGGAAAACATGATGTCACTTCAGCCTATTAAGGTTATAGAAGTTGAGAGTTGTGGAAACTGCCAGTCTCAAGTCAGCTAATTAACATATCAAGGCAGCCTACATAGTTTAAGCTACTATTTACTATCTACAAACTGTGTCTCATTCATTAAAGCATCCAAACTTTTTTTAAAACTAAGGAGCTACTACTTACCACATCATATAGCAAGTCATTCCAAAAATCTACTATGACTGAGAGTATTTTTGTAGATCCAGTCTCTCTCTCTTCAAATTTTCTTATTATGCCCTTGAATTTCTTCCATCAGACTCTAATAAGAAAGTTGCATCTAAATTGTTCAAACTTGAAAATATTTTAAATATCTATATCATATCTCCCATCAAACAATGTCTCTCAAAACTAAACATACCCAGTTCCTTTTATCTTTTCCTGTATTACAATTTTCTTAGGTTAGGGATCAGCTTGGTTGTTGTACATTGCACACCTTCAAGCATATCACTATCATGTCTAAGGTGAGGGGACCAAGCTCGAATGCAGTATTCTAAGTGAGGCCTAACATAAGAATTATATAATTTACAGATTACTTCCTTACTCTTGTAACTAACATTCCTCTTAATAATAGCTAACATTTTATTTGCTTTATTTCTAGCCTCTAAGCACTGCTTAAAAAATTTTAGATCACTACCAACTATGACACCAAGATCTTTTTGATGTCTAACATCCTCCAACCAGTTTCCCTGCATCTCCTAAAGTTCTAAAGTTTTTGTTATTTTTGCCAAAATGGATGACTTTGCATTTTTGAACAGTGAATTCCATCTGCCATTTACTAGCCCAGGGATCTAATCTAGCAAGATCTTGTAGATTATAAGAGTTTCTAGAGAATAGATGCTTGCCATTCACAGATTTATTTATTCATAGTCACTTTATTGTGGCAACCCCTTGCAGATCATGGCCCAGGTGCTTGATTATTCATGGGTCGTAATGAACAAAGTAGTTCCCATGGAAGAATACAGGTGCCATTTTATTTCCAACATAGTGTCAGTCTGTGCCTGCCAGCATCCCACGAGGTTGTTCTATGTATCACGTGATTTTATTTACTATTTCAAGTGCCCTTACTAACATTTTGATGGCATCTAAGAGAAAATCAAGTGGTTGTGAGCCTGAAATTCAAATGAGATCATCATGGCTCCATACAGGAAGATTTATAAAGGGCTACAGAAGAAGTTGACACAGACTAGGATCACCAGCTTCTTTAATAAATCTGAACCTTCAGTCTACCACCACCACAACTCCATCATCTCTTGATGACTTATGATCCCCAACCAGGATCATCAACACAACCTCATCAAAACCCATCAACTCATCTTTGTCATCAACATCACCACCATTCCTATTCGTAATCTACATTAACGACATAGATGTGAGCTTGACCAGTAATGTGTCAAAATTCGCGGATGATACTAAAATAGGCGGTAAAGCTGTTAATGTGGATGATAGGAATAGGCTCCAAGATGATGTAAATACGATTATGGAGTGGATGGATAAGTGGCAGATGCAATTTAACGTAGACAAATGTAAAGTTTTGCATATAGGTTCTCGTAACAACAATTACGCACACACAATGGATGATAGACAGTTAGCGAGTGTTATAGGATGTTAGGCTTCATAGCACGTAATTTTGAATTTAAATCAAATAATATTATATGGCCTCATTTAGAATATGCCATTCAGTTTGGGTGCCTGTATTTGCATGAGGATATTGATAGGTTGGAAAGGGATCAGTGTTGCGCCACGAAACTAATTCCATCATTGCTCAACAAATCTTACAAAGATAGGATTAAAGAGTTAGACTTGCATTCACTTGAAACTAGGAGATTAAGGGGGTAGCTTATTGAAGTTTTCAAAATCGTTAATAAAATTGATAATGTAAATTTTGACAAACTGTTCACTTTCGATAATAGCAATACTTGTAGTAATGGATTTAAGTTGCGTGGCAGAGACGTTTCATTACTAATATCGGTAAAAACTTTTTTACATTTAAAGTAATTGATAAATGGAATAATCTTCCTGCAACCGTTGTGACCTCTACCAGCATTAATATGTTTAAAAATTGTTTAGATAGGCATTTTAAAAATATTAACGTTATTTAAAATAAAAAATAATTAGCAACAGGAGCTCTGGGGGTAGTGGTTGAGGATGAGTCTGTTGACGATTAATGCCAGCTTGTGATATGCCAGCAATAAAAAAAAAAAAAATAGACTAACATGAACTTAGATATAGCTCGGAGCATAAACTAACCCACTTCTTTTATACTCTTTATACTTTTTTTTTCATATCCTTTCCTTACTAGCATGTCTCTAACTCTACTTGCATGTCTGTAGTTTGCATGGTATGATAGTGTTTGAATTAAGACTGTGTTTGCATGGTTTGTAAGTGTTCTTATTTTACTTTTCATCTTTCACCCCTTTCCTATTATATTTGACTATTTTTCCAACTTGTCAGCAGTGGTTCTGGTGGATGATGATGGCGAGTCTTTCTTTCTCTTTTTCTGAATGAATTTTAACCCATGAATGATAGGTTTTGCTACTTACTTAACCCCTTATTCTCTTCTTTTAACCCCTTACTCTCTTCTTTCTCTCGGGCTAACCTTGGAGTGGATCTTAAGGTCTTTGTTAGCCTTAGCTTCTGTAGATCTGTAGATCATCTTTGCATTAAATTTATCATCATTACAGTATTACAGGTACAGTATGTACACTAGGGTTATAACTTTTTTACAACCTAATATTCCTGTACTTTAATTCGATGAACTTTTGCCTAAAAACAAAGAAATGAACTTTCATTTTAATATCTTTTTTAGAAAAGGTCACCCCGAAATCAAAAAATTGATTATTGCATACGTAACTTTATTGCATATTCCATGTAATATAATAAAAGAACTCACAACATAATCGTTATAATACTTGTACATATATTACTGCTTATTGCTTAGAATAAACCGAAGTTGCAGTTTGTTTTTGTTTCTGCAGGCAGCATACAGTTCCTGCATAACTTTGATTGCACGTTCTGCACACTGATTACTTCTTGGTATCTTGAGTGGGGATGGCTCCTGCTTCCAGTGATTTTCCAATGAGTTCAATGCTTTTTTGTAAGTTTCAATATTTCTGACAAGTTCTTGAAGTCATTTTCATTGTACATCTGATTAGTAAACCAATATTCCTGCCCAGTTGTATGAAATGAATCTGCATATCTTCTCCAAAGTCTTCCTTGTTGTAGGTATAAGAATAAATGCAAGGATAGCTAGAATGGCTCTTGAATGCCACCTTGCATTGCTGATGTTTGGAATTTTCTGAAAGTTAATCAAAGGAAAATTCCCTTTTTCTTCAAAGAATCTAAACACCTGTGCCTTTAGTTCCTCATAATTCTTCACCAGTTGGGATACAAATGGATATTCGATGTTTGGAGAACTGGTGTTAGCACCAAGATTTCGTCCATTACCAAATGGAGAATTCTGTCCAGAATGTGATGCTGACAACTGATAAATTGTGGTTTGCAGATACCCTTCTCTGAGAACATTCGTTGCAATTTGACAACAACTCCACTCTTTTTTCCCAGTGTTCAACACTTGTTGTATCAGCAACGATCATCTTTATTGCATTCCATAAGGTGTATTCATCAATAACTTTTGCAATTCCTTCAGCAATAGTTTCAGCCTTGCCATCTTTCAGACGCAATGCATCCAATTTTACTTCGGTTCTTTCATTTTTAAGTACCACTACTTGATACTCATTTTCCTCAATGTGCTTTCCATCAAAATGTAAAGACCACTCTTCCATCTGTAAATTTTCAATCATTTCCTCCTTCAATTTAGCAGCCTCTTTGTATGCTGACTTGTAAATTGCTGCTTGACTTGGTGTTGGAATGTCAATACCATCAAGTGACAACTGTTTGCATATTTTAGCGGCTTTACTTGTTGATACTCCTGTGGATATCACCAAGTTGGTTGCAACTTTACTTTTGTTATGTCTTCTGGTTGGTGGAGTAATACTCTCATCTTCATCTTCATGCTCGCTCTCTTCAGATTCAGTACCACTACCACCAGATTAGTGATGTAGCGGATGTCATTTTTTTCACATCTGCGGATGCGGATGAGGATGTTTGATTTCAACATCCGCGGATGCGGATGCGGATGTCTACATTTTCGTTATTTTTTAGGATATATTCGAGATTTGTTGTGTTTAACGTATATAATAAGTTATTATATAGAGAGAGCTGTAGCTATAATGTAGTATAATTGATTAATTATACAATAATTGCTGTACTTTTCTCTGAACATATAAAATAATATCAAGCATCTAACTAATATAGAAATCAATTAGTGAATTCGTCTGCAAATAAATTCGTTATATTTTGTTGAGTTTCAGCCACAATTAGAAACCATAATTGTGTTACCAGGATGCGGGACGTGAACCCAACTCAAATGCACCCCACCGACCTCTTTCCCCAACCTCCACCCTTATAGAAAGAGATCTTTAATTAGCTTGATAACTATTTATATTAAGTTTAAAGTTTTATTAGGCATATTTATAAATGAGTAATTAAAATAAAGTAAACTAAGATGTTCATCGTTTAATGTTCAAACTTAATTATAGGAAGGTTATGCTTAAGGAACATTAATTTTTCTGCCTTTTCTGCTGCCAGTCTGTTTCTCTTTTCATCATATATTAATCCAGCACTGCTAAATAATCTCTCGCTTGGTACGTTTGTTGGAGGACAGGCTAAATGTTTCCTTGCAAGTTTACTCAAGTATGGATAGATATTCTGCGTATTTTTCCACCAACTAATAGGATTGTCACATGCAGCCAGGCGTTTTTCTTGGTGATAGCTCTCGATCATTTTTACTACATCTTTTGACATCGCGTAGGTCTCGTCATTGCTGCTTGACTCAAGAAACTGAGAGACAGATTCTGTGATAGATTTGCTTGTTGAAGGTGTTGGTTCTGTCACTAAAACTTTTATTCTTTTGGTGGGTGGCAAAGCGACAGATTCAAGAGATTGAAGCTCTTCAACTGCTTTGCCAAGTGATGATTTAACTCGTTCTAATGCACTAGGTGAAAATAACTTAGCTTTGTAACGTGGATCTAAGTAGGTTGCAAGAGAGTAACTTCATACAAGAACAGCCTCTCGTCTTGTCGCTTGCATCACTTTTGCGCACAATGAACTAGTTCTATTAATATAGTAGAATTTGATAATTTCCGCTTATTAATGACATTTTATCTCAATGGTCCACATCCGCATGACATCCGCAGTCCAAAGTGCGGATGCGAGAAAATGTGTGGATGTTCCGCGGATGCGGATGCGGATGTGACCTACATCACTACACCAGATACATGATTGTAAGATGTTGATGCTGATTCAGCAGGCAATTTTCGTCTCTTTGAAGGGTGAATCATTTCTTCACTTGCAACTTGACCTGTAGAGTACCCCACTTCTCCTTTGCTTTCCACTTGAAGGTGGTACAGTCGTTTGTCTTCCGAGGATAACCATTGGCCATTTACTTTAGTGATATCAAAAAGTTCATTCAGGGCATCATATTTTCCCCTCCTGACACATTCATCATAAGTCTTCATCACCTTGTCAAGCTTTGCTCGTATTACTTGATCTGACACATGCGGAAAATTCAATTTATTCTTCCATAATTTTGTAACTTCTTTGGAAATTTTCACTATTCACTCCTTTCTTCCTTTGATTTCTGTTCCAAGAAACTGGTACCGTCCAATGATTTGGATTTGGAGTGGCATTCTGCATTTTTCTTCTAGTGAAGATTCTTCTAAAGGCACACTTCCTCTTCTTCTATGTGACTGCTGGAATCTCACCAGATTATTGGTCCAGATATCCTTGTTCTTCTGTATGGCAGTATCACTTTTCTTGTGTGACATTATATTTCTTCTGAAACAGATATAAAAAGGTATTAAGTTGATTTGTTTGTTTGTTTATATATATATTATATATATATATAATATTAATATAATATATAGAAATAATATAATAATTAGAGGGCGGATTTTTAGGTAAAAAAATATGACCAAATATTTATTTTTTAGGTGATAAAATTTTGGAAAATATTTTTAGAACATCCATAGAACGTCTCACGAAAATATTTATCACCAAATATTTTGGGCTCTATATATTTTTGAGTTTGACTCCCCTCTACAAAACATTCTGGATACGCTTTTGTTTACGTGTTAAAATGGAAGAAAAATTCAACAAATTATTATGGTTAATAAATTTTAAAAATGTTCTGGAATGTTCAAGAGTGCAGAAGCGAATTCCACATTTTGCTACGTTTTTTAATTAAGCGAACATATTACAAATAATAAAAGCTTACCTGAAGTTGAGTTGAACTGAACAGTTGAGTAACTATTGCGCAATACTGGACACAAGTGATTCGGTTGATTTCATTTCGTGCTTTTATACAATTTGCGAGTGCATGAAGAACAATGTCGTGTGTTCTAGAATTTTCTTGTATGGGTGGATTGATATTAGTCATCGAATTTGAGCACCGGAAGTGATTTTTCGGGCGATCTCACGATATATTAGCATACTGAAAAATTTGAAAATATTTTTTAGGTTAAAACCTAAAAGTCCGCCCTCTAATAATAATATATTTATATACTTATGAGTAGTAACGTAAATATATGGTGATGGTGATTCAAACTTTTGATTTGGGGGTGACCTTTTTTAAAAACTGAGAGGAATTAGGGTCTTTTTCATTGTTTTTAAGCAAAAGTTCATCGATTTATGATACAGGAGATTTTATTTGAAAAAAAGTCTAAAAGTTATAACCCTAATGTACACTTTATTGAAAGGGTGTTTTTTTATTTTTATTGTAGCTATTTTTGTCCTTAATAACCCATTCTTTTTCAGTAAAGTATATACCATAAAAACAATGCACAAACTCGTATATATAGTAGACTCTCATTGTTTAGTGAGATTCAGACCAAGAATTACCCTGAAATATTGTTTTCATGATATATGGTTCTATATATTACCATGAAATAGTGTTTAGACTGTACTATATAAAAAAAAATGAGTAATTTAAGGATAAAGAAGGGAAAATGTTGGACTGAAATAAAGAGCATCTACTGTATAAAGAGCAAAATATGGCAGAAAGGGTAAAAATTTCTAGACTTTTCCCCATAAGCCTTTAAGTGTATGCATTGTGGATTTGGCATTTGCAGCAAAATCCAAAAATGTAACCTCTATTGTATTTGTAACTCAGGCAACTACGTTTGTATCATCTGCAAATTTCAAAACTGTACTACCTACTCCCTTCTCTAAATCATTTAGATATACAAAAAATTTAAAGAGTAATGGACCTAACACTGATCCCTGTAGTACCTCACTTTTCACTTTTTGCCTCGGGGTAATTCAGCCTCTTTTGGGGGGTAATAAGCTGGTGCCACTGCCCACAAAAAGCTGAATTATGGTTCCACTAAAATTTTATTCTTTCCTAATTTTCCTTTTCTCATATTTGCCATTTAAAAAGGGGAGGGGGTAATTATGGTTTTGTTGGCTAGCTGAAGGGGTAACAATGCAAAAAAGGTTAAATACCAATTTAGAATTACTCTCTCTCTCCTCTGTCTTCTAACAATTTTCCTACCCAATTAATAACTGATCCTAATAAGCCATGAGCTTTTAATTTATATAGAGGTCTCTTATGTGGAACCTTTCCAGATGCCTTACTAAAATCCAAATAAATAACATTACATCATTTCCATTATCAACCTGTTCAGTTACAAACTGTAAAAAGTAAGAGATTAGACAAATGAGACCTTCCTGATTAAATCCATATGGGAACTTGACGGAAGATGAAATTTTCCAAATAATCTTCAACATTATTGTTTATAATTCTTTCCAGTGTCTTTCCTACCAAGGATGTTAAACTAACAAGCCTATAATTTTGTACCTCCTTTTTAATACCCTTTTTTAAATGGGTACTACATTCGTTTTTTCCATTCATCTGATACCTTTGCATAATTAATAGACCTAGCAAACAAAATAGTTAGTGACTCGTATAAGCTTTCCTCCCCTTCTCTGAGAATCCTAGGATATACACCATCTGCCAAAAAAAAAGGGTTCACTCTAAAAACATCCATGGAATCAACATTTTTGAAACAATCAGTATGAAATCTATACACATAAAAGATACATAAAACATCTTTCTATAAACCAAATTTCAGTTATCAAAAATAAGGATTTATTAAATATTTCTCTAATAATACTACAACTGATGCTCAACAAACTAATCAAGAATCCTTTATTTCCATTTTCACTTTTGTAAATTCTAATATACAATTTTTTTTTTGCAGAGTTATAAAATATACTAAATATGCCATTTTCAGAGGAAGATAAGATTACACTGCCCAACACCAATTTTGCTGATTTAATTCTAACACCTGTTTTTAGGTAACTTTGGTGTGCTGATTTAAAAAATCACCTTAGTTTTTGCCTATCACATCAGGTTTTCGAGCAATCAAATACGGATATTTTGGGGATATCGCATTTTGGCAGGGTTATGCCCAATTTTTTTTCTTTTCAAAAAATAAGTTTTTACGTACTCAGAATCAGCATGGAAAAGTAAACAATTGTGCAGGGAGTGAACTTTAATATACAATGTTAATATTGACACATAAAGTGATTAAAAGTGTTTAAATAAGCAAAAAATGAATCCATATTAAAGCAAGCACGGGACCAGTTTTCTTAACATTGTCTTTTTCTTGTTTTCTTACTTTTCAGTGCTGATAAATTTTCTCTTATAGGACTTCCTAGAATGAGAGATGTCAAGACAATCTCTTTGCAGGCTCCAGCAGTAGTCAGCCATCATATGGGTATCCCATCTTCCTTGGTATCATTCTTCCATCACTTTGATATTTTGGTGGAACCTTTCACCTTGCTCTTCACTAACATCACCAAGATTTTCTGGAAATTTATCCAGATGACTGTTGAGATAGTGAACTTTAATGCTCATGTTGCAACCCAACTGCTGAAAGTTTACAAGTAAATCCTTTACAAGATCTTTATAATTTTCAGACTTTTTGTTTCCTAGGAAGTTCTTAACTACTGCCACAAAAGCATTCCAAGCTCTTGCCTCCGTTTCAGTCATTGAGTTACTGAACTGTGGATGTTTCATCAATTTTCTTATCTGGGGACCATCAAATATACCAGCTTTAAGCTTCTCATCACTAAGACCTGGAAAGGCTGCACATATGTAATTAAAGCAATCATCTTCTTTATTCAAAGCTTTTACAAACTGCTTCATAAGCCCAAGTTTGATGTGGAGTGGTGGAAAAATGATCTTTTCTCAATCCACCAATGGCTTGTTTACAATATTTTTATCTCCTACATTTAAATTTTGCCTTAGTGGCCACTTTTCCTTTACCCAATGTTCAGCTTTGGCGCGACTATCCCATAAGCACAAGAAACATGGATACTTTGTGTAGCCACTTTGTTGGCCAAGAAGAAAGTTGACCATTTTCAGGTCAACACAAATCACCCATTTATGAACATCATATTTTAGCATCTCCAGCACTATTTTTATGTTTTCATATTCTTCTTTTAGATGCACTGAATGACCAATAGGAATCGCGCCATATTCATTCCCATTGTGAAGCAAGACACACTTTAAACTTCTTTTTGAACTGTCTATAAACAATCTCCACTCATTGGGGCTATAGTGGGTTACACCCATTGCATTCAAAAGTCCTTCTACATTATGGCAGTAAACCAAATCCTTCTCTGCACCAAAATATTGCAACAATTCTCTTTCCCTATTGCGATAAGATGTTATTTTTGTCCCAGGATGAAGTAGATTTTTCTCGTGCAATCTTGAAGCTAATAGTTCTGATGACTCTTTTGAAAGGCTGAGATCACAAATTAAATCATTCAACTCAAGTTGATTAAATCACTGAGGTGTCGTTGATGAAGAAGGCTGTTCAAAATCATCATCAGTGATATCACGTTCGATCTCATCAGGTAATTCCATATCTTCTTCATCTTCTGTGAGTGTTGGAAGGTCCATGAAAATTGGAACAGGAATTTCATCTGAGTGAGAAACTGGTCTGATTGCTGAATCTAGGTTAGGATACTTTAGATGGTGTTTATTCTTTGCATTGAAGCCAGAAGTCTTCACAAGGCAAAAGTAGCAATCATCTGAATGATTTTTGGGCTCTCGCCATACCATAGGAATGCCAAACTTCAAACCTTTTCTGTTTCCATTTGTCCATTGTCGTAAATGTTCCACACAAGTTTTGCAAACAGTGTGAGGAGCACACGACTTATCCTGATCTCCAAGTTTAACTTTAAAATAGGCCAGGTATGCCTTTTTTATGAAATCAGTAATGTTCATCCTCTGCTTTAGTAACGTAAAGCATCCACAAATGTAGCAGAAAACATCTGGGCTGTTTGAACACTTTCTTCGAACAGCAGACATGATGATGAGCTGCAACACACCCTTCACTCACCACTGATCGCAAATAACTGCCGCAGTATTGGATCACTGAATGCTGCCCACATGTAACTCTGTGCTGCTCCCAATCATGTGGCAAGCAGGCGATGATGTCACACAGTTTGCAGCTGTATCCAACCAGGACAGACTGATGTCACTAGCGGAACTGGCTGCTCTCACTCCCCAATGGGAAATCTCTCTCAGATCATGACGTCACACTCACACCTGGGGAAATCACAGATACAGAAGATTTTAATATGTTGTACATGACCTTTAGATTTAATGCACAGATTTGCATATTCCACAGATAAAATTTTAACAGCAAAACAGCTGTTAACAGGTCTCAAAAATCATCAATTTTGATAAGCGCCCTTCATGGATCACCCAAAATAGGCATATTGCATTGCACGAAAACCTGATGTGATGGACAAAATCTAAGGTGATATTTGAAATCAGCACATCAATATTATCCAGAAACAGGTCTTAGAATTAAATCAGCAGCAAAAAAATGTTTTTTTTTGTTGGGCAGTTATAATTAAGCATTACACTGGTATGCATCAATTTTGCTGTCAAGGGTTTTGTAAGTGATTCTTATAGTGTTTTTCCTGCTGATTTTGAATCTGCAATCCGTTTTTCTCAATCAGCTCAGGTTATCCGGCTATGGCCTCATAAGTAAAATAGAATTTTTCATGATTTTGTCAAAGCGGAATTGGGACAGTAACATCTATCATCACTTGTTTCACTTGTATAATATCTTTTTTTACTTTTCAGGCATATAGATAAAATATTTCATAATGAATAGAGCGTGTAAAAATGATCCCAATAGATTCTGCTACATATGTGGGACGGTTACCATGCCAAATAACCAGTCCCAAATCACTAAATTTGTGAAGACAATGTATAGAGCATACTTTGGAATTAAGCTAGGGGACCAGGACAAAAATTTCGCCCCTCATATGTGCTGCAAGACGTGCATTGAAAATTTGAGAAGATGGAGCAAAGGCAGAGCGAAATCTTTGCCTTTTGGAATTCCCATGATTTGGAGAGAAGGAAAGGATCACGTGACAGATTGCTATTTCTGCATGACAAACCTCCAAGGTGGGCTTATAAATTTATTTTTCTTAATATTTTGAAATCCTCGTATGAAACTTGACATAATATTCACCATAATGTAATATTCACCATATATAGCATAATATTCACCATAATGGTAATCATACATTTACATATACATATTGTTATAGAAAATACATTTACACATACATATTGTTATACAAGTTACATTTACATATACAATGATTGTATATTTTCTTTCTTTTTCATTCATATTGTCCACAAAGGGACAATATGAATGAAAAAGAAAGAAAATATACAGACTCCATCGACCTATTTCATATCTTACAGACCGCAGCCTTCCCTCACGAGCTGCCACTGTCTGAATGCTTCTTCTATTTCATATGCAAGTTTTATATCCATGTTTCTGTGTTTCTATTTTCAGGAGTTAACAAGAAGAATAAACACATTGTTGTATACCCTGACATTCCTTCTGCTATGAGACCTGTACCCCATGGTCCTGGAATTCCAATACCCAACCCACCTCAAACCCTGGACTTCGATGATTCTGATGATGAATCAATGACCAATGCCAATGACCAGTCCCAGTCGTATATACCTCAAAATACCGCTTCAAATGAGCCGAGGCCTCTCAACCAGGCCAAACTTAATGATCTTACCAGGGATTTAGGACTTTCCAAATTAGTTGCCGAGATCTTGGGCTCACGACTTCGAGAGGACAACTTGCTGGCTCCGGGAACAACATTCTCCTGGTATAGGAAACGAGAGGAAGAATTCCGCAAGTTTTTTGCAGTGCACGAAAATACCTCTTCCTTAGTGTACTGCTGCAATGTCGAGGGGCTAATCAAATCCTTGGGCCTGCCATATAACGCATCAGAATGGAGGCTATTTATAGACTCATCTAAACAAAGTTTGAAAGCAGTACTTCTCAACATTGGGAATAGGGTTGCATCAGTCCCTGTAGCACATTCCGTACAACTTACTGAGAGCTACGATAACATGAAAATTTTACTGGATGCTCTCGTATACGACCAACATAACTGGAGGATCTGTGGAGATTTGAAGGTAATACTAATATCATAAGTAAACTATTGCTATTGACTATGTTGTTTTTCCAAAGGTTATTTGAGAGCATATAAGAACACTTAACTTCCCCACAGAAGTGATACAGTCCAATGCATAGATTTTTTATCTGATAGAACAAATTCTCTAAATTCTTTAAATATTTTCATTTTTTTTCAGATTGTGGCATTTGTATTGGGAATGCAAGGGGGATACACGAAATACCCATGTTTCCTCTGCAAATGGGATAGCCAAGCGGATGAGAAGCACTATGCACAGCATGAATGGGCATCCAGAGAGAATTTTGAACCTGGGTTGCATAATGTCGTTTCAGTGCCCCTTGTACCACCAACAAAAATTTTGCTCCCACCACTTCATATTAAGCTGGGCTTGATGAAAAATTTCATCAAATCAATGAATAAGGAGGGTTCAGCATTCCGATATCTCAAGAGTAAATTTCCTCATATATCTGATGCTAAACTAAATGCTGGGGTTTTTGATGGTCCTCAAATTCAAACTTTGATCAAGGATACTCAGTTCGAAAAGGCAATGACTCCAACTGAGAAGAATGCCTGGCAGGCATTCAAATCAGTTGTCACTGATTTTCTTGGCAAGCATAGAAGTCCAGAATACGAGTCCATTGTCAAAAACTTGATGGAAGCTTTCAAAGCTCATGGGTCGCGCATGTCCATAAAAATGCACTTTTTGTGGTCCCACTTGGACTATTTTCCTGAAAATTGTGGGGATTATAGTGAGGAACAGGGTGAACGATTTCACCAAGATATCAAAATAATGGAAGAGAGGTACCAGGGAAACTGGGATATCAATATGCTGGTGGACTATTGCTGGTGTTTGAAGCGAGACGTGCCCGAAGAAAAACACAGACGGAAAGCCAAAACAACTTCATTCCTTCCTCAATAAACTTTTTTCCATATTCATTGTATGAATAAAAGTATTTATTCACACAATGTTTTCATTTTTCATGAGTGTTCTTATAATATTACTCGTATCTAGTGTTTAAGCAAAAAAAATCAATAAATTTGGGGATAAAATTGGACTTATAATAAATGGTCAATAGAGAAAAAACCTGACCTGATTGAGGAAAACCAATGTCATTTTCGAATTCAGCATGGTCGAATTATATAATATGAGTTGAAAAAACCCTCACAGCAGACAAAAAAATTTCATATGCATACCAGTGTTATAGACTAGGAAAGGGATATGGATGAACGAAACTACTCTCCGAATTCCCCAACAAAGGATGGACTCTTGGTGGTTTGGGAAAGCTTCTAAAGAAAATTGACAAGACTGGGGATATCAAAAGAAGAGAGGGAAGTGAGTGACCAAACACTGTTCACATGCAAGACAATATTGATGATGTTGAACAATGTATATTAAGTCAGGAAAACCAGCCAGGAACCCATATGACACCAACTTGCATATCAAAAGTGTTACAATTATCAGAAACTAGTGTGAGACGCATAATTAAACAAGATCTTCAACTAAAACCTTTCAAAAGAGTGCACAGGCAAAAGATTACTCAAACTGAGGAGCAGAAACGAGTCCAAAGATCAAAACAAATCTTACAGCGAGTAACATGTGGTAAATTTTCAAAGGCTTTTTTCACTGATGAAAAGAGTGTCACTGTGGAGCCACCTCGGAACAGTCAAAATGACAGAGTTTACTCGCACGTCCAATGTAAGAATGAAATACCTGATAGCAGACTTTTTGCAATCAGAAGTCATTTCTTAGCTAGTGTCATAGTGTCAGTTGGCATATCAAAGTTAGGAAAAACATCCATTCATTTTATTGAGCCTGGTGTAAAAGTCACTACTGAGTACAGTGAGGCCTTGCATAATGAATTTAATTCATTCCAGAAGGTCATTCGTTAACTGAGAAATTTGTTATGCAATGCATTAGTTCAATGGGATTTTCAGTAATTCGTTCCAGAGCCCAAATTTTGACCCTTTTTGCGCTTGTTTACCCATTTTTTAAATGGGTTCACCTCCTTCTGCTTGAATATCCTGGGATTTTGGGAATGATACACAAGCATAGGCTTAATCTTCAGCTTCCCCTGATGCATTCCTAGCCATAAGTAAAGTAAACTGGTCTTTCATTGGTTTATGGCCAGGCAGTTTGGACTCTTCTCTAGTAATGTAGGTTCTGTTTGGTAGCTTTTTCCAAAATAGGCCAGTTTCGTCAGCGTTAAAAACTTGAGGCAAATAATCCTCCTCCTCAACAAGTTCTGCAAATTCTATTTTAAATTCCTTTGCTCCCTGAGTATCAGCACTTGCAGCCTCACCATGCCTTATAATGCTCTTAATTCCTGACATTCTCTTGAAATTTTCAAACCACCCACAACTTGCATTGAATGATTCATATCTTTAACTGATGCTGGAAGGGATTCCTTAATTTGTTCATATATTTGCACTGCCTTGTCACTAATGAATGCCTTAGTAATGGATTCCCCCTTCATTTCCTTTTCTCTAATCCATATCAGTAAAACACACTCCATTTCAGCAATAGCTTCCCTTCCTTTAATAAGTCTACTTGTAGCATCACTTACTTTAGTTTTCATAATTTCTTCCTTCTTCTTAAAAATCGTCGAAACTGTACTGGCAGACAATCCATATTCAGCAGCAAGATCTTTGGTGCTCGTTCCAGATTCACTTTTTTTAATAATGTCCTGCTTCATCTGGAGACTGATAGTTTTCCTGGATTTCTTTGGAGCATTAGCAGATGATAAAGGTCTTTTAGGGGCCATGACTACATGTTTTATACACTTATAAAGCTAATAAATTAAAATTTAATAGTGAGCAATTGTGTTGTACACAACTGCTCACGACAGCTACCAACCTCCAACTGAACAGAAAATGTGTTATTACGTTTTTCGTTACCAAATTCGTTCTGCAAGGTAAAATCGTTATTTAAATCAATGGAGCCTTATGGAGGTAATTCGTTAAGCAAAAATTCGCTATTTAAGGCGTTCGTTATGCAAGGCCTCACTACTATCCAAATACTCTGCTGCGAAACATGCTTCCCAAAATCCAAAATCTGGCCAATGGTGGTTATCTTTTTCAGCAAGATGGAGCAATGTCCCATACAACAATAGCAACTGTAGATTCCTTTAAAAATAATGTTCCAGAATTACTTGAACCCCAAAATTGACCACCTAACAGTCCTGACTTGAACCCTGTTAACTATGGAATATGAGAAAATTTGGCACAAAGTTTACAGGAGCAGGGTGAGAAATGTTGATCACTTGCATCAGCTTCTTGTGGAGAAGTGGGAAGAGATACCACAGGAGCAGATCGATCGAACCATTGATGAATTTCGTCCAAGATTGAAGAAAATTGTTGAAACATGGAACAATATTTTTAATAGGAATTTCAAAGGAGTAAAATGTTAATTTGATTTCTTTTGTGAACTTAGGATTCAAGTTCTGTTTCAAAATTCAAAATCTTTTTTTTTATTTTCATGGTTTTTTAATGGAGGCATTTCCTATATTTTATAAATCTTATGATGTATTTTATAACTAAAATGAGAATAAAAATTTTATCACCAAAGTTTTATCGCCTTTGTGGACTCGTGGAATTCCAAACTGGAGTGATGTTCACCAACAAAATTTGTTGAACATAATCCTCATTAAATCATTAATTTTGAATATAATAATCTGAAAATTGGTGTACATATATACTGTTTACATAGTTTTGCTCTTTAGGAGTTTCATTATGATTGGTTAATAAATGTTGATTTTATGGCTGTTTTTAGAGTGAACCCTTTTTTTTGGCAGATGGTGTATATTAGGGGGGTTCAAAATTTTGTATTCTTATTCTACACACTGCTCAGAGTTTCCTTTGGGCCCCTAAACAACATACTGTAATTACACTGCTATGTGCCCCCCCCCCCCCCCCCTACCCGTTTCATATGTCCCCCTTTTTTTAAATTGAAATGAAATTGAGATCAATTCTTTGAATAAAAAACCTGATAAATGACAAAGATTAAAGTAAATAATGATATAAATAAAGTTAAAGTAAGTTTTATATATATATATATATATATATATATATATATATATATATATATATATATATAGTAGTGATGTAGGTCACATCCGCACATTTTCTCGCATCCGCATCCGCACTTTGGACTGCGGATGTCGTGCAGATGTGGACCGTTGAGATAAAATGTCATTAATAAGCGGAAATTATCAAGTTCTACTATATTAATAGAACTAGTTCATTGTGCGCAAAAGTGATGCAAGCGACAAGACGAGAGGCTGTTCTTGTATGAAGTTACTCTCTTGCAACCTACTTAGATCCACGTTACAAAGCTAAGTTATTTTCACCTAGTACATTAGAACGAGTTAAATCATCACTTGGCAAAGCAGTTGAAGAGCTTCAATCTCTTGAATCTGTCACTTCGCCACCCACCACCAAAAGAATAAAAGTTTCAGTGACAGAACCAACACCTTCAACAAGCAAATCTATCACAGAATCTGTCTCTCAGTTTCTTGAGTCAAGCAGCAATGACGAGACCTACGCGATGTCAAAAGATGTAGTAAAAATGATCGAGAGCTATCACCAAGAAAAACGCCTGGCTGCATGTGACAATCCTATTAGTTGGTGGAAAAATACGCAGAATATCTATCCATACTTGAGTAAACTTGCAAGGAAACATTTAGCCTGTCCTCCAACAAACGTACCAAGCGAGAGATTATTTAGCAGTGCTGGATTAATATATGATGAAAAGAGAAACAGACTGGCAGCAGAAAAGGCAGAAAAATTAATGTTCCTTAAGCATAACCTTCCTATAATTAAGTTTGAGCATTAAACGATGAACATCTTAGTTTACTTTATTTTAATTACTCATTTATAAATATGCCTAATAAAACTTTAAACAATATAAATAGTTATCAAGCTAATTAAAGATCTCTTTCTATAAGGGTGGAGGTTGGGGAAAGAGGTCGGTGGGGTGCATTTGAGTTGGGTTCATGTCCTGCATCCTGGTAACACAATTATGGTTTCTAATTGTGGCTGAAACTCAACAAAATATAACGAATTTATTTGCAGACGAATTCATTAATTGATTTCTATATTAGTTAGATGCTTGATATTATTTTATATGTTCAGAGAAAAGTACAGCAATTATTGTACAATTAATCAATTATACTACATTATAGCTACAGCTCTCTCTATATAATAACTTATTATATACGTTAAACACAACAAATCTCGAATATATCCTAAAAAATAACGAAAATGTAGACATCCGCATCCGCGGATGTTGAAATCAAACATCCTCATCCGCATCCGCGGATGTGAAAAAAATGACATCCCCTACATCACTAATATATATAATATATATATATATATAATAATAATAATAAGAAATCTTTCTCTGAATATTACTTAAAGAATCAATTGAAGCATACTAAAATCAAAATATTCACCTTAAGAAATTTAATTGAAGCGTATTAAAACCAAAATATTCACCTTAAGAAATTTAAAATTGTAAATTACTGATACCACTGGCCTTTCCATTGGAACACAGGTAGCTTTTTTCTCAACTCCAGTACATTCAAAATAAATTTGTCTATTTTCGTAACCAATTCTATCTTGTGATGCTTCTATTACCACATTTACAGCATGTTCTACTCCCTGGCTGTGACAGGGAAAAGGAATAAGCTGAAGTGGTTCATTTTGAACTTTAAGAAGATCATCATTTGTCAAATTCTGTAAAATAGTTGGAGGGGTGATGGTTTCGTTGTCCCAGTTGATCATGTTAGGATAATCATCTGCTTTAAAATTCAGTGTTTTTGGCAGCTCAAAATTTCTCACATTGGTGCTCCTAGTTCTTGCTCGAATGATATGCTGAAGAGCCAGCTCTCTGACCTCTCTTCTTGTGTCTGTTATGATTGAGAGTAAGATATTCTCTGGGTGGGCAAAATAGGCGTTATTTCTGAGGACACGCTCCATAATCATCCGATGCTTTTTATCTAAGCCTTTAAGCAAGTCATGATATACCAAAAATTAGATGCTCCCTCATTTGCCTTTAGATGAGACTTCATCCAAAACGAGCCTGGAGCATAAACCAGCATTATAATTTTTACTAGGTCTTGGATGTTTTTGTCTGAATTCCATGTAGAGACATATAAGCGCAGGATCCTGTTTGCTCATGTTAGCCATCTTGCATGATGGAGGGCACCTGGGGATCTGGTGGCTAACGCTTGTGAGATGCGTCCAGATTGTATGCTAATGCACATTTCATACATATATTTTTGGTCACTGCTGAAACTTTTAACAATATCGGCCAAAACTTCTTTAATGTTGCCCTCTACAGGGGTATAATCAACTATATCCAATTTGGTCAAATCCTCTCAGAGTTTATTTCCAAGAGAACCTTTGAAGGTGTTTAGTCCCGAAGTTTTTCCATCAATTGCTTCAAATACGTGCCTGAAGGACAGTTCGTTTGCATGCAAAAGGCAAATTAGCCATTGTACTGGCCTGTCCAGATATAATTCAATCAATTTTAGCACTCTGCCAATCCTGCAAGTGTTCACTGGGGTGCCATTGCATAGCAAAGCTTTGAGGGATCCTTTGCTATTAGAATCAACTATAAAAGTTATTATTTCATCTGCAATACAACAAGCAGTTCCGTTATCTGGAGCTATATGATCCATGTAAATATCACCAGGTTCTTTGACTATTACATAATGTTCTTCGTACTCCATTTCTTTGCCTTAGTTTGATCTTTTCTACCATCATATCCGATGCCTTCAATCTGTGTGTGCTCTGATTTCACTTTGATTATGTTCTTTTTACCCACATGTATTCTTTCTCTTTCCACTTTTTTCCTATCCAACATATTGGTTTTGTCTAATATTCCCATATCCTTCAAAGCTGCATTTACTATAGCTGCAGTAGCTCTGTAACTTACACGGTATCTATCTGCTGTTATTGTTATCATAAATAATTCTGTTCTGATGGTTTTCTCTCGGCTCAAAATCCGGAACAAAGTCAATATCGTCGCTGTCATCATCAATTTCCATGCTCTCATCTTCCATAATATGTAAAGGGTCCAGTTTGCTGGTTGAGGTGACATTCATATCTAGGCTTATCTTGGCTCTTCTTTCTAATCCTTTAACTCTGTCATGAGTCCTTTTTCTTGCGGAAGTCGTTACTCTGTTGATTGGTCCTAGTTGGTTTTTTCTTTGTTTCTGCCCCACAAAAGTCTCCCACTCAATCATTGGAACTCTAATATCACATCTGCAATCCGTTTGACTGATTTTTTTATCATAACAAGTACAAGTGCAGATATCAAACATTTCATTGAATGTCTCCACCTTCTGCTGAAAACTGTTGTTTCTTTGTTTTAATGGTACTTTATTTAGCTTTGCTGCAGATTCTATCAATCGTTCAACTTTTATAGCTATTCCTTCAAATCCCCAAATGGCTTCCACATCTTTAGTGACAATTCTGTAACATTCTTTTGCTGTTCTAGAACCTTTCAAAATCAGTTCTCATTTTCTTACCAATAAATAATGCCTAAATACGTCGGCCTTTGAAGGAGTCATTGAAGGTGGAAATTCTGCAGGGTGACCAAATGTTGAATTGTGCGTTTTGCTTCTTGTTGCCATGATTTCCCTTATTTAGGTCTAGTAGCATTAATAACAAGAAACTAATTGTTAAATTCTAGCAATTGAATCATTCAATCTGAATTTAATATAACTCATTCAGAATTAAATCATAACTCATTCAATCATAAACAATCTGAAAATAACAATCTGAAACTAAAAAAAACGTGACAATAATTTATATAATTCATCTAATCTATCTAAATTAATCTATGTAATCTATTCAATCTATCTAAATCTCTATCTAAATAATCTATCAAAATTAATCTAATCTATTTAATAAGACTTAATATAATGCATGATTTTCACATTTGGGGTTTATATCTGTGGAGAGAGTAAAATGGGGGGTATGCTATGGAAGGGGTAAGGGGGTTTGCATATATTTTTTTTACAAGATGTTGAGATCATCATTTCCAACTATGTACATACTGTGGAATTGGAGAAACTTGATTTTTGATATGTTTCAACCCCCCCTAGTGTGTATTATCATGTCCAGCAGCTTTATTTTACTTCATTGTATGAATCACTTGCCTAACATCATCCTTCCTTATATGAATATGATCAAGAATGCCTGAGTTTACAAAATCTAAAGAATTAAAATCAAAGTTACTTAAATTTTCTTCAGTAAAAATAAAGCTAAAATAATCATTAAAAATACCAGCAATATCCTGATCATTTTCAAATATCCTATCATTATGTTCTGTTGACACCATGACAGTTATTCCACCACACTTAACAGAAGGCTAAATGCACTCAGGGTCCATTGTTATACCCTTGACCATGACAATCAAGAATGTCTAAGCCTAGGTTTTCTATTTCTGCCAAAATAATTCTGGTTGGATCACTTTCTGTTGTTTGGTGTACCAGCAAGGAACTGATAAAATGCTCTTCAGCTTCCTCAGTATTATATTCAGCAGAGCATAATATCACTGTCATATGTTCAGTGTGACTTTAATCTCGCACACAGTTCAAAATAAACTAGTAGTATTTGACCTCCTTCACTTTGTCCAGTGGAGTAAACCCTCATCATTCGTGGGGATTACAATGCGCAAACTTAAAGGCTTATGGAGAAAATAGGGTTAGGTACTTTGTCTAAAAAATTTTACCCTTTATATATACACAAGTTTGTGCATTATTTTTGTGATACATACTTTACTGAAAATGAATGGGTTATTAAGAAAAAAAAATAGCTGCAATAAAAATAAAACAACACCCTTTTAATAAACTGTACATACCTGTAATACTGTAATGATGGTAAACTTAATGCAAAGATGGTGATTTTGATGATGATAAAGAAATGATGGTGATGGAGGGTTTTGAGGGAGTTGTGTTGATCATCCTGGTTGAGGATCATGAGAGTCATTAGATGATGATGGAGTTGTGGTGGTGATGGAGACTGAAGGTTCAGACTTCTTAAAGAAGCTGGTGATCCTCGTCTGTATTGCCTTCTTTTGTAACCCTTTATAAATTTCTCTGTATGGACCCATGATGACCTGAAGATCTCGTTTGAATTTTGGGCTCCTTTCCATAAAATGATCAATCTCAAAGATATGATCACTAAGGTCATCTGCCACTTGAAAGGCCTTCAAGACAAACTTGGCAGCAAGCTGAGGTTTCTCCACAATTTCCTCACCTTCCTCACTCCTCACAGTTACCTGATGGCTGGGGAAGCAAGGCTGGAGTGAGTGTGGCACTTGCTCCTTGAGTGCCCCACTCTCAGTGCCCTCAGGAGGAAGCATCTTTCTCATTGCAGGGGGAAGGAGGTTATTACCTCCACCAGATGCTTGGACCTGATGTGGCTTTCTGGGAGTGTGATTTTTTATTTTATTGAGGAAGCTGGCCTCTTCAAATTTTTAGGATTCATTTTAGTTTTTTTTTTTTTTTTTTCCTTATTTATTTTTGACTATGATGTTCAGTGTCAAATGACCCAGCTGTCGCAATGCCAGGGTTAATTTTTAACAATAAGTTAAATCATCCTCACTCATTCAACTGTATGAGAACATTACCTTTTCGCGAATCACTGGTCCACTAAGTAGCACTTTTCTGAGAGATTAGTTTTTGATCCAGATAATTAAAGCCTTCTCCATCTTTTCCATGATGGGATCGTGGTGACTAACAAAGGATACCTTAGCACTTGCAGGAGCACTTGCTGAAAAACTTGCCCTTATTTTTTCCTCGCTTAATGTACCTTATGGTTGACTCATTGATGCCATAATGGCAGCCAACAGAAGCGGAACTTTCACTTTCCACTAATTTATCCAATAATTAATTCCACTTTATCAGTGAGACATCACTTTTCTTTGCCTCTTTTCACTAGGCTCGCAACCACTTGATTTTTTCTGACATCATGATTAAAAAGTTAGTAATGGCACTTGAAATAGTAAATATGATAAAATCATGAGATACACAGAACAACCTTGTGGGATGCTGGCAGGTGCAGACTGATGCTACATGGAAGATAAAATCTGAATCTTGAATCTGAAATGATTTTATTTCACTCGAAACCTGATGTTCTTGACACGTAATTACGGACTGGAAGCATAACAAACGGATAGAAAATGAAGGGAACTTATTAATAATAATAATACTTCATTTTATAGGTTCTCCTCAAGAAGCCCAAGTTTAGGGAAATAAAGGACGGACTTTTCTTCACCATCAAAGTCCTTCTAATCCAATAATGCAGCAATCATGCCATCCGGGTTCATAGACACTCTAGTAAAAACTTGAAGGTCCTTAACCCGTTGATACCTAGTTACGCATTTTCTATTACTCGCAGATCTGAGATGGAGAGAGAGGGGATACTTTTATATTTTTTCAGATATAATTTTATAATTTTAGTCATTTTAGTGGATAAATATTACATATATTCAGTTGAGAATTTTGCTCAAAAAATTGTCTTGCCTTATCATTTACACACTGGCCAATATAATTCATCAGCGTCAAAACAAAATTCCCAGTCACTTTTTGACATTTTTTAGTTTTTGTTGCTAATGCCATGTAAAAAAAATTTAGCATCTTTTGGTACAAATTTCATCCTTGTAGGATGAACTATAAGGGTGATATTTGCAAAAATTCATATTTTCCTGAGTCATAAGTAATTTAATTTAGAACCCTTTTTTTAATTTTTCTCAAAACTACAAAAAATGACAGGAAAATATGGTATGACTCTGATGATTATGCAACATCATCATCACCAATAAATAACTTGAAACAATTGGTTTTTCATGATCAAGCACAATATTTGGATTTACACTGGAATAAGAGCGCTGTAATGGAGGCTTCTCCGATGGCCTTTTGTCTTCAAACAAATTTGGAACACGAGTCCAGTTTTTCTCTAATTGAATAGGCTCATTTTCCCATTCACTCTCAACACTGGTGTCACTAAAATCACTAAGCCAATCACTATCCTCTTCCTCAGTAGGAATGTAATCAGAATCAGTGTTGCTAACATCTATTTCACTCATTATGAATGTTTATAAACTTGTATAAAAAGCAATTATGCCAAACACAGGTCAACCACACCGTAAACACTGCTCAAGGGCATAAATGACGCGACGTTTATAATGCTAGCCCCACCCACAAATTATACTCATTTGTGATTGATTGAAAGATTTGTCAATAAACTCCTCCTACAACTCAGAAATCCCTCAGTAATATTCTCCTAAGAATATTAAAGCGGTAGAAAAATTAAATGCATATGGATAACGCACGTTACCCATGGGATATTGGTGTGCACATCCCATGGATAACGCATGTTTTCCATTGGGGCCAGCGGGTTAAAGTTCAATAATAATTCTGTGAGAGGCTTTTGAATAGCTGGAAGATTTCCAGCTGATCCAGGTTTTTCCTGCTCTAATTTTTCCTTTAAATTTTTCAAGTAAGATTTCATATATAATAAGTCTTTCTTTGAGGGGAATCCAGTTTCTTGCAGCCTCTTGTACATAACAACATCAATACCAGACTGAGAAACGGTTTAATTCCCTTCAATTGCTCCTTCAGCAGATGGGTTTGCTCCCTCCAGTTGGATATCACCCTCTTGGACAGTAATGTTCTTACCAATTACTCTATAAAAGGCCTCATTAATTTCTTCATACAGTATTTGTATGTATCTGTGTGGAGTTTTAGCATGAAAAACAGATTTGGGGCATGACACAAAGTAAATAAAGAAACTCCTTCATTCTACCATGGGATTGAGTGTTATGTCACTAAGTTGGAAATGCTGTTTGGGCACATCATAAGATAGAATAGGTGGAGGGACTGAACAGCTTGTTGGTTTGCCAGTAACTCCAGCTTGAATGTGTGTAGAGGACGGAAGGGCCCACCCATGGACAAGTGAGAAATAGCCAGACAAGAGGAATTCTTAGTGGGTACTGGGAAAAATTGCAAGCTGGCACAAGTACAAAGTTCCAGAGTCAAGAGCATTGGGGGTGTCTGTGGAGCAGTGGTATTCAAATGGGGGTACGCGTGCTATTTCCTCAAGGTATGCATCACCACATCTCAAAGTCGATTTAATTAGCAATCAAAGTTTTTGCATCCAAAAAAATTATTTCAGTAGGCCTACTTCATTTTTACAAGTTTATCTGCGATATTTCTTTTTTCATTATTGGTATGGTATCATCAATAAATGGGAGACAGATATATTTAGAAAAACATCTTATTCAGACTATAAACCTCTGCAAACCTGTATATGGAGATGCGCAAAGGTGGAAAAAGATTCTGATTGGCTGACACAATTTGAAGAGTTTGTAGCTTCTTTGATTCAGACTTATTCAGTAATATTTTGGATAATTAACTAATAAGATCTCTGTATTTGTATTTCAACCATTGTATTTACATACCTAATGTTTGCAGATTTTAATACTTTTATACTCTTCTTAAGTCAATTAAATATAAAATAATAATTATAAAATTAAATAAGTATTCGATAATTCAAAATTCACTTGTTGGCAACTATGTTCAGTGGACTGGGCAGTATGTTTTTAATGAAAAACAGTCTCACACATCGCATTGACCAGTTTATAGTATGTAGTAACTAAACTATGAAATTGATGATATACTTTTGTATTTTACATAGATTTGAGATGAAGTATGTAACAATAATTGTCTACGTACAAAAAAAGGTGTGATTTTTATATTTGTATAAGTTTTGTACAGGACATTTAATTACCTTTGAAAGAGAGAAGGGGTACGAGATTCATTTATAATGTTTCAAGGGGTACACCAATGAAAAAGTTTGAGTACCACTGCTCTGGAGTATCCGCAAGTAGAACAATCCATTTCAATTGTTGGTTGCCCAATAAAAGAAAACTAATTTATCTAGAAACTAAGCACAAGGGCTTGAAGTGCAGAAATAAGGTTTATCAATTCAGTGTGGCATTCAAAAAGAATTTCTGGCACATAAAGTGTACAGTACAGTATAAGTGAAAATGCTTACAACTGGAGTTGACATTGGTATGGCCCTGCATGATGATGAGGACCCAATAGTGTATTTTTGGATCCTGGTGATGGGCACGTGTTATATGGAATATTGCAGTGTAAGGCTTAAGGTTAATCAATTATAGTTCTCAAATCTGTTTCATTGGTCTGTGTCAATTTATTAAGAAATTGTATACACATTTAATATGGGTATAATTGCACGAATAATATTGTTAAGCAAGTTAGGTATTGAGTTCTAATTGCTAAATTGTAGATGTGATCATTATTAAGATTTTCCACTGTAACAAATTGAGTTTTTTTTTTTTGCCAACTAATCAAGTTACATTTGAATGTGTGGAGAAAAATTGAGTCAAAAGAAAATCATTCCCAAAGTAAAATTAAAGGATTGGCAAGCTTGTGTAATAGTGTCTTGTTTATTTTTCTATTTGGATATTATTAGCTTGGGGTAGCGTTGATAAGCCACATCCAGCTCTATGGGATCATAATTCTAGTTGATTGGAGCAGCATAGTCACAAATCTGTGACATTCCCACAGAGGAAATATCATACGAAAATAGACTCAAGATTTAGTAATACCCTCTTGGTGAAGAACTACAGACAAATAGCCAATAAAGAGGGAGTTTCATTGTCCACGGTGAACAAAACCCTCTTTCATCATTCTCAAACTGGGAATGTAATGAACAAAGTAGACCAACAACAAAAAAGGAAGACCTCGGAAAAAGAAGACAAATGCAACAAAGAATACTAGTGTTGAAGTAGTTGCTGAAGTCAGTGCATCACACAACAGCAGCCCTTCTACTTCAACAGAGAAGAGATGGTTGAGAGAAGTTGGTTTAATGTGTCGGGTTGTTACCAGAAAGCCTCTTTTGCAACAAAGAAATAGAGCCAAACGTTTAAAATTGGCATAAAATCACAAAGAATGGTCACTCCAAGATGGCAAAAGCGGCTTTCTGGTATTTTCTTACGCTATCATATTTCCTTTGTGGGAGCCATTATAGAGAGATATCTCTGTAAGAGAAGGGCACAGTGTTACTAAACAATGTCCAGGTGAAGGTTTCACAAATCAAATTACGTTTTTGAAGGAAAATGGGGTAGAAATGAATGAATGAATGCAAATAACAGAAAAATATTGTAACCAATAATATCAATGTTTCTGTGAATATAGACAATTATTTCCCTGCTTGCCCATCCGATCCCTGCCTGCAGCAGGTTGAGGCAGATCCAGACTTGCGGGAGAACCGTCGTATTTGTTCCATGTTTCTGGTTGGTAGTTCTTTAACTTTTCATTTTTACTCTTTCACTTTTACCTTTTCACTTTTACCTTTTCACTTTTACCTTTTCACTTTTACCTTTTCACTTTTACCTTTTCACTTTTACCTTTTCACTTTTACCTTTTCACTTTTACCTTTTCACTTTTACCTTTTCACTTTTACCTTTTCACTTTTGAACTTTTTTTCCCTGTATACAGTATTTTCTTCCCAATGGCTAAATTTCGTTCATTGGAACTGACGTGGCATTTTTGCGAACTATGAAGGCCTTTCTATTTTACGATCGTCCCGACCTACTTGTGTCTGTCTCCAGGGAATGCTTTTGGGTACTCATACTATGCCTTCTCCCATTGGCTATGGCTTCTTTACGAATCCCCTGCCCACCCATGGTCCCCTTGGTGGTTCTACCATTCTTGTTCATACTTCTGTCCCCCTGTCATCCACTTGTACTCCTGTCTACTTTACAGGTGCTTGCTGTCCGGCTTTCTTTGTCTCGGCAGTAATACGGTCTGTTTTTTTTATCTTCCTCCACACGTCCTGTCTCTCGGGAGGAGCTAGTTGAAGTTGTTGACCAACTCCCCAGACGTTTTTTACTGTTGGGTGATTTTAATAGTCGAAGCCTAGTGTGGGATGATGTTTGGGACACTTTCATGGTTGGTACCTTGATTTCCCTGATGTTATCTCGCTCCTTCCACCGTCTTAATTTGGGTACCCCTACTTATTACTACATCCACACTGACACCTTTTCCTATATTGATCTTTCTCTTTGTTGCACCGACGCTCTTCTGGATTTTTCTTGGGAAGTTCTGGGGAATGATTACGGGAGTGGTCATTTTCCGTTGCGGCTGTCATCGATTGTTTCAGACACCAATCTGCTACCTTCCTCCCGTTGGGAACTCTACCGTAATACCACTCAAGATTTTCCATCAGTGAACGGTTGTTTGGATTTCCTGGATGCGAAGATTTTGAATGCAGCAGAGATGGCCATTTCCACTCGACAGTACATTTCTCATTTGGTTAGTGTCCTTTGGTGGTCTCCGAAGTGTGTGGAGGCTGTCCGGAGAAAGAAGGTCACAACTCGCCAGTTTTACCGTCACAAAACTTCGGATAACCGCATTGCCATGCCGAGTCCTTAAGCAAGCCCAGAAGGACTCCTGGCAACAATCCGTGTTCGACCCCGATCGCCACGGTTTGGAACCGGGTTCGCCGCATCTCTCGCAAGCTCGTTTCTCTTCGTTCCTCATTTTTCCATGTTGATGGCAGAGGCATTTTTGATTCGACAGAAATGGCAAATACTTTAGCTGCTTCGAGTATTACAGGATATTCTCCTGCTTTCCGTTTACGGAAATGTGCAATGGAGAGCGAAGATCTCAATTTTGACCGCTCGAACAATGAACCTTGCGAAGCCATAGTTGTCCCTCTTTCTAAAGGCCGCCGCACACAAAAAAGCCACGCTAACCACGCCACACACGTAGCCAGTCAACGCCGCCAGTATCCATCCGACCTAATTTGGTAACAATTTCTTTCCAACAATTATCTTTTTGTATATACCCCTGTACTTTTTTCCTCATGTCATAAGGGCATGGGTACCGTCTGACTTCTTCACTCAACTCTTCCATTGCAAAATTGGTGCGAAACGGGACGGATGGGGAATGAATGAATGAGTGCGACTGATTGAGCCACTTTTGCCAGTGGGGATGGGATAAGCTCCACATACTACGAAGACGAACTGAGCATACGCAGCCAAAAACACGTTTTGGAATATCGCTCAGGGAGCGAACGCGAGCCACGTGGCGTCGCTGGCCGACGCATGGTGTAGCTAGCGTGGCTTTCGGTGTGCGTTGCTTCGTTGGAAAATCATCAGAGCGATGCCGAGCCACGTGTCGGACGTGCGTGGCGGCCTTAAGCCTGGCAAGGACGCCTCCCTCTTGGAATTTTCGTCCGATTGCTTTGACCAACTGCATTTGTAAGCTCATGGAGAAAATGGTCGCTTCCAAACTGTCTTTTGCTCGAGAATGATGAGGGTTCCTTTCTTCTTCTTAATCTGATTTTCGTCAGTTTCGTTTCGCAGCACCTTAGATCCTTTGCTTCTTAGCCATGATCTCCAGACTGCATTTTCCTGTAAACATATTACTGTGCCTGTCTTTTTTAACATCCATAAAGCTTATAATACAACGTAGAGGTTTTACGTCCTCCAACGTCTCCGTTCCCTGGATTTTGTGGGTTTTCTTCCTCTTTTTGTTAGTAACATTTCTCGTTTACAAATTTTGGACCATTTTCATAACTGGGGTCTCCGCCTGGCTACCGGTGCCTTTCGTTCTTCACCGGTGGCTAGCCTTCAGGCAGAGTGTGATTCCCCTCCCCTTCGATACCGCCATGCATATCTCCAGATGAAGTGCTATTACCAAGCTCACAGGATTTTCTCCTATCTTCTCTGTACTGTACTTCATAGAACTCTTCCTCCGGATGATCCTTGGCACCTTGCTTCAACTGTCCATACCTTTTTCTCCCACTGTACCCTTGCTCCTCCTCTGGTCCTTCCAGTTTCGTTTCAGGTCCTTCCTCCGTGGGTTCTTCCCCGATTTCCTTCTGCAAGGATTTGTGTCCTTTGTTTCGTAAACACCTTGTTCGCCATTCTTCTTTTATCCATGTCTACACTGATGGCTCTCGCTCTTCGTCAGGTGTGGCCACCGGCGGTTTTCCATCTCCCTTCTGAGACCGTCTTGAGTATTCATCTCCCGTACGATATTTCTTTTTACTCGGCAGACCTTTTTGCTATCCTGGAAGCTTTAACTTATATTAGTGCACTCGCCCTCCCTGAGCTCTCTTGTAATTTTTCGGATTCCCGTAGCGCTCTTACGTCCTTAGAATCTTGGGACTCCAACACCCTCTGGTAAGAAGGGTACAGCAACTGGTTCATTTTCTTACTGTGTATTCCGCAACGGGGTATTTCCTTCTCAGTGGGTATTGCCGGTAACGAGGAGGTGGGTCTTTTGGCCAGGCAGGCTTGCTCCCTTCCACTTGCTTCTAAGCCTTTGCCCTTTTTGGACTTTCCTTCCCTGGTCGCTTTGGCAGCACGACTGGGATGACGTCGATGTGAACAAACTCCACCCTCTCAAGTATATCCTTCGTTATTGGTCGTCGTCTTATCATAAATCTCTGCATAAGGAAGTTTTCTTGGTTCCTGTAAGAATCGGCCATACTCGTTTGACCCATGGCCACCTTATGTCTGGCAACCTTCCCGTGCCTTGCCCTCGTTGTCGTGTCCCTTCAGCAGTTGAGCACGTGTTTGTTTTTTGCCCACTTTATTTGGCCTTTCGTTTGCGGTGCTTCCCGGAGTTACATTTCCATCCGGTCTCGGTGCGTCTTCGGTCCATTCTTGCGGAGAGTGCTTCTTTTATCTGTTGCCCTTTATATTTGAATTCCTTCGACTGTCGCAGCTCTTTTCCCGTCCCTAACCTTAGTCTCGCCGTGATATGAACCTATCTAGGTTTGAAACGGCGATCATTTACAAAGGGCGGGAAAAAATGTGTGTACACACACTTCCAAACTGTTTAAATGTAGAAACTTCTACGTGATAACCACCATTCATTGCTAATGTGTGTATTCGACGCTCAAACTTCATTAGATTCCACAGGATGCTCTTGTGGAATGGATCCATTAACCTCTGATTCTTTGACGGAATTCTGTCAGATACCAAGGTTTGTCATGATACACAATTGTTTTAATATAAAAAACACCTAGATAAAAGCCCAAAGTCGTGTGATTGAGGTTGTCTATCTAGCACTGAAACGGGTTTACCGAAATTTAATGTTTGGTGTGCTTTGTCACGGGACTACGTAACCAGTCCATTTTTCTTTGGTAGTCGTAATGTGACTGGAGTGAACTGTACGTAACATGTTACGTACAGTTCGCTTTCAAGTTGAAGAAAATACGCATGTATACATATTTTCTTCTCCAACTTAGGTGCTGTTGGAGTTTATGTGAGAAGTGTAATCTTATAAGAATACCATTACGTTGCTTTTGGCAACTTTCTAGATGCATCCTTTCCTCATTGCTGGCTAGGCTGTGATGGATCGATAGCACAGCCATTTGAGTCACCGCTATTATCCCCTCTAATAATGTACCTACGACCGAAGTGAGACTAATGGGACGATAGTTCCCTGGACTTAAGTGATCTCCTTTCTTGAAGATAGGGGTTACGTTGGCTTCCCTCTTGTCACCAGTGGAGTGTGGCTAGTCCCCCGTTAAGCCCATTCCTAACACGTAAATGCCTGACCAGCCCCCTGCGACCGTTCTTTGGTGACGATTTGTTGGTGCTTGGCTGTACTGCTCTTAGGTGAGAGAGCTTTGCTGCCCGGCGGAATGTCTCGGGCGTAGCTGCTGGGTCTGGTGGGATATCCCTTGAACACTGGATTCAAAGAGTCGGGCCGTTTGTGAGTGGATAGTAATACTTAGTAAGGAGCTGCATCTCGTTGTCGCTCTTGACGGGAAATCCGTGACGCCTGCGTCGCGAATGTTTGTCAGTTGGTAGCTGCGACACTTTTGGGACTGTCCGGTCCCCTGGGGAAACCCTTGGTCGGTGCGCCAGTAGCGAGAGGTGGTCTTCTGGAAGGGATGAACGTCACAGGCAGATGCGGCTTGCGCGGGAAGAATTGATGGACCCCCTCAATTTTTATGTACTGTTCAGAAAGAACAGTCTAGAGCGCTTTATCTTATTCAGTGTATTCAGAGTTAGAAAAATAAGTTATAATGACTGGACCGCAGAAACTGAAGGCTGTGTGCGCGAGGTGCAGAGTGAACCACTGGGTGACGAACTTAAAAGAAGCTTGCTTCGAGATCAACCACCCCAGCATTTGCCGCTTTTGCGAACTCATGCAGTTGTACGAGAACCTAGAGGAGAGGGTCCGGCGGCTCGAGTCGTCCAGATCGGCTGTTGGGGGCGCGGCTGCGCCCTCCACTCTGGAGCTTATTGATAAGATCGCCGCCCTGGAAAGGCGGTCCAGCAGCGGACTGGACAGAGCCCGAGACCGCGGAGAAAGAGTAGAGGTGCAACCGGGGGCCCGGGGTGCAAAATCAATGTCAGGAATCGCCAGCGACCCACGTGGAATGCACGGAACCGCGACGCAAGGTGGAGGGAGGGGAGGACGCAAACAAGTGGCAGATAGAGAAGGGTGGGAGGGGTCCGATAAAGAAAAAGGGTGGGAAGAGGCCTACTGATGACCCAAAGAAGCCGAAGGACGTAGCTGCGGGTCGGGTGCTGTAAGTGCGGCTGGGTCGACGGGTGGCGACGGGTATCGAAACGTTTCGAGCAAGAAGGTTGCGAAGCTGAAGCCTGAGACCCCGGTTGCCGCTGTCAGGACCTCCAACCGCTTTAGTCTCCTGTATGCGAAGGAGGAAGACACCGTTTTAATTGGGGACTTAAAGGTCAGGGGCCAAGAGAAGTACTTTGCTTCTGCAAACCGGGACAGGATGAAGGCAAGGTGCTTATCCGGGTGGGGAACGGCGCACTTAAGGAAGGAGTTAGAGAAGCTACGCGTGGCTAGTCGGAGGACTGCGATCGTTGTCCACGCTGGTGGCAACGATCTGTTCCTCAAAGGCAGTAGGGTAGGTTCGACCGAAGGGATCATGTCTCTTAAGGGATGATCTAAAACTTAAAACAGACAGGGGAATGTTGATGGGTATTTTACCGCGGATGAATGCCAGTGACCACGCGCTCAGTATGGTCATTGGCATCAACGAGAGGGTGCAAGACTTATGCGTCCCACTGGGAGTGAGGTTTGTTGACCCCTTCGATGCGTTTTTGGGTAGGTGGGACCTTTATCAGAGAAATGGTGTCCACCTCACTGACAAGGGTAAAGGTGTGTTGGGCGCGCTGCTCCACAGTCACCTACACCGTATGGTGAGGTCAAGCCCGGGGATTGATGACGTGCCCCGACTGGGGGGGAGATGATCTTCAGCCGCTGGCGGACGTACCTTGAACTGAAGGGTGCGTCCATGTACAGGTGAGTGACCCTCCTTCCCCGTTGGAGGGGGCTCGGGCGCCTGCGGAAGTTGCCTCCTCGTTGGTGAGGGGCTCTTCAACTCCCGACAACCCTGGCTGTTCGGGAAACGGATCGTGCTAGGGGGCGGTCAGAATAGGCAGGGCTCCCTCCGTGCAGTGCTTTTTAATGCTAGGTCGATTAGGAATAAGTTTTGCGAACTACGGGCGCTCTTAGCCTCAGAATACCAGGATATCGTTGCTATCACCGAGTCCTGGATTCATACTGATAGTAGGAACTACGTTGGGGAGTTCGAGATTCCCGGGTATAGAATGTTTCACAAGGACCGCACCCGTGGGGAGGGGGGGAAGGGTACTAATATACGTCAGGGACACGTTGAGTCCGGTTGACTGCCAGTTCCGATCGGAACGGGAGTTGCTTGGCGTCGATCTGAACCTGGTAGGGACGAACTATAGATAGGTTAATCTTGGTGTATAGACCTCCGCATCTCATCCTCGAGGAGGATACAGTCCTGTACACCGAACTCCGTAGCCTACTAGGGGACATGGTGTGTGTAGTTTTAGGAGACTTCAACTGTCGCGGCATAAACTGGGAAGACAGGACTGCTGATGCCGAGGGGAGGAGGCTAGTTGACTTTGCTGATGAGAACTTCATAACTCAGTGGGTCAATGGGCCTACACGAGGCGAAAGCATTCTAGACTTAGTATTCACGACCGAAGACAACCTCGTCACTGGCCTCACCGTTGACGAATCGTTGGGCGGGAGTGATCACAGTCTGATTAGGTTCGGTGTCTGCGTCCCTCGGGTGAAACGTAGTAACTCGCGAGACACTAAGCTCTATCTTCGGCGGTCGGACTTTGTTGGCCTCCGGGATAGCATAGGTGAGATGGGGGTAGAGGTCGGCGGCGATGTTGAGGCAGTGTGGAGTGCATTCTAGGACCAGTTTATGGTGCTGCAGTCTGCTGCCATTTCTTCAGAACCGGTCGCCCCTGCTTCAACGCAGCCTAAGTGGTTCAGTCGGGACATCGCTTCGACGATCCGAAATAGGAAAGCTGCGTATAGGAGGGCGAAGGCCAATCGTTCCCACGAGAACACTTAGGCGTATGTCCGTCTGTGCAGGGAAATGAAGGCGAAGGTTAGGCTAGCCAAACGTAACGAAGAACTCCGGGTGGCAAGCCTCTACAAGGCGAACCCTAAGGAATTCTTCAGTTACGTTAATAGTAAAATCCATTAGAAGCCCAAAGAACCCCAGCGGCGCGCTGCGGACTTCCGACGCGGACATCGCTAATGTGCTGAATGAGTACTTTGCGGGAGTGTTCACCAGGGAGGACACCCGAGTCATCCCCGAGCTAGGCGTCAGGCACGACGGTGTTGGCCTGGATAGTGTTCGGTGTACCGCGACAGACGTTGCTGATAGAATTGACAAACTGAGCGCGTTTAAGGCTCCTGGGCCAGACCAGTTCCTCCCCAGTCTTGCGGGAAGTGCGCGAACAGGTGGCTCCCCACCTGGCTATAGGAGAGAGAGAGAGATAGATTTTTTTTTTTTAATGCCTAAAAATTTTCCTGTAATTGATGAAAAAAGTGGATATTAAAACTATTTAAAAGTTGTCAAAATATAGACAAAGATGGCGAATGTGCCCACTAAAAGGGTGCTTTCACCATATTTAGGGTCACCTTCGCCTGAAATTAACTTATGGAGAGAAGAAATTAGTAGAAAAATATTAATGAATTTGTACCGTATATATCCTGAAAATTAACATTGAATAAGGGATAGTATCTCAATCTAACCGCACTTAGATTCTACTGGGGGCACCTTCGCCAAACAGGTGAGCAGAGGTGAAGGTGCCCCTAAAAAAAAAAAATCTCATAAAACGAAAAATATTTTTTGTTTCACTTGCCCTTTAGCACGTGCAGCCAACCCTCTTTCTTGTCACAAACTGACGAAATACTGATAGTTTTGTTTTTTAAATAGATCTGCGCATGGGCATAAGCAGTTACTTTGTCTAAATGTGGGTATGGCGAAGGTACCCCAATAGCGAACTACCCCACTCTCCCATATATATATATATATATACACACACACACACACACACACACACACACACACACACACACAGGGTGTCCCAAAAAAACTATATACTCTTTATAGCATCACATATTTTATAATTAAAAAAAAACCAAACAATATATTGTTAAAGCAATTGCCAATGAAAGGTAAATTAGTAATCTAAGTGATCAAAATGTTATAGCGAGTTGTTTGCATATAAAATTTAATTAACTACAAGTGCTCAAAATGTTCTCGGGCGGCATGAATGCACTTTCAATAGAACAAAATCGTGTGGTCAAGCTGAATGGCACAGTAAATCGACACAACTGCAGGTACTGGTCACTTGATAATCCACACGTTTATGTGGATAAACATGTTAATTTACCTGGATTAACAGCATGGTGTGGTTTATCATCCAGGGGTTTGGTTGGACCATTTTTCTTTAATGGGACAGTTACCGGTGCCGCATATCTCGACATGCTGCGGACAGAAATTATACCTGCAGTTCGGAAGTTGTTTGGAAAAGACGACTTTTACTTTCAACAAGATGGAGGCCCCTCTCATTATCATTGTGATGTCAGAAGGTACCTCGATGAAACGTTGCCTAACCGTTGGATAGGACGAAGAGGAAGCATTGAGTATCCTCCACGTTCACCGGACTTGACTCCACTTGATTTTTACTTGTGGGGCTACCTGAAGGATGCAGTTTATGGTACAAGACCTGCAACACTCGAACACCTTAAGGATGCAATTAGGGAAAAGTGCGGGACCATCACAGCATCCACATTAGTCCATGTCTGCGAATCAGTTAGTCGACGCATTCAAAAGTGCATTCATGCCGCCGTAGAACATTTTGAGCACTTGGCGTAGTTAATTAAATTTTATATGCAAACAACTCGCTATAACATTTTGATCACTTAGATTACTAATTTACCTTTCATTGGCAATTGTTTTAACAACATAGTTTGGTTTTTTTTTAATTATAAAGTATGTGATGCTATAAAGAGTATATAGTTTTTTTGGGACACCCTGTGTGTGTGTGTGTGTGTGTGTGTATATATATATATATATATATATATATATACGCCATATTTTAATTTTCTTTGTGAATCTATTCATTAATGTTAATGAGCGTCTTTGGTCTGTAAAATAAAATATCTTTGTATTTCGTTGTAATGAAATGGCTTGAAATTAAGCCTGAAAAATTATTAACTTGCAAAATTTTAATTTTACCACATTGGAAAAAGTGTTTAATAAAGATGTTTCTTTGCAGATTCGATGTTATATTTAATCCATTGGGACCCATTTTTGCGGAAGATAGTTTACTGGGGTTTTGTAAGCCAGGCGGATCCGTAGTGACAGCGATGCACCCCGCTTTAGCATCGGATTCATTTGGGGTTTTAATGGGGCTTTTGTACGCTATGTTCATGAAGATAAGATATTACTTCACGAAGGTCAGTTAATCCTAATAAGATTATTTTCTTGTACTACACAGTGTTTGAAGCTCGTAATGTTGATTTGTCACAATGTAGGAGAACAGAGTGCCATTAAAGTAGGGTACATTGGTTTTTATGTTCACTGTCCATTAGAAAGAAGTTTTTGAACTTTAGATCTGTATATTTTATTGTAGTTTACAAAAGCTACTTTCAGTTCTTGAAAGCTGTGTGTGCAAGGCCCTCCATGCGCAAAGCTGGAGGTAAATGTAAGGATTGGTTTGTTTAACCTCTTTCGCAATATCTAAGGCCATACGACGGAGGGATCTATAGTTTTACGCGGAATTCGAACCTCGGGTCGCTACATAGTCTGGACGCAGCGGACGGTCTCCCATCCAACTACTATCCGACCCAATGTCGCTTAACTTCGCTGATCAACCGGAACCGGTGTTATGACATTGGCTACGAGGTAACCCGCAAAACTGGAGGTGATAAAACCAAACGAGCAATTGTTCATACAAGGAATAATGTCTGATTTAGGGTAGAAAGTGTTCCATAATATTCTAGACTTTAGTGTATACTCGTACTTGTTCGCAGGCTCCCTGGGTGACGGGAGGGAGATTAGGAAGTTTAGAAGTATCTGGAGAAGTATTGGAGAGGGTGACTCCTCTGATTGCAACAGGCCAGTTACAAGCGATCGTGGACAAAACTTATTCCTCTCAAGATGCTGAAGTTGCCTTTCATTACATTACGAAGGGAGAACCCATTGGAAAGACGGTCATCAGATTCAGGTCAGTTGCAGAAGGAGTTGTATCTCCTAGCCTCTACACCTTAACTGTGTAAATGGGCTTCGTTGTTACGAGTTTAATTTGGATGTGTTTTCTCGACGAAAAATGTTGTTGTTACTACTACTACTACTACTACTACTACTACTACTACACATACAGAACAGGCCAGTTTTCTTTACCAATGCGTAAAAGAACAAACACGCGGAAACAAATCTTATTGAAGGTGTTGACGTCGGAGAGGAACTAAGTACTTCCGACCGTAAATTAATACGATTTAGAATATATGTTAAGGTTAATGCGGAATTTTTTTTTTTATGCAGGAAGGAGGGGCCAAGGGCAAATGTCCGCAGAAGTGTCCTCCCCTCCCCCCCAATAGAAGAAGAGCCAAAATCAAGGTCCAGGGTTTTAGAGATGTCGAGACACTGCGTTTCAAAGATTTGAGGTCATAGACAGTGGGAAAAGTGGATTGAGAAAGATTGTTCCAGAGTTGACCGGTTGAGTAGATGAATGATTCAAAATACCGATTAACCCTTGCGTTAAAGAGTTCGACAGAAAAGGAATGAGAAAATGTAGAAAGTTTGATGCTGCGTGTTGTCCTTAAAGGAGGAGGCGTGTAGTTAGAGAGTTCAGAAGAGCAGCGTCCGTTATAATAGCTATTGTAAAGAGAGAGTGAGGCAACATTGCGGTGAAGAGAGACGGATTGAAGACAGTGAGTAAGGGGCAGGGAACTGATGAGACGAAAAGTCTTTGATTCTACCCAGTCAAGTACGGCTGCATGGGTTGAGCCACCCCATACATGAGAAGCATACTCCATACAGGGGCGGACAAGACCCCTGTACAGACAGCAACTGAGTGGGGATGAAGAAACTGCGGAGGCGGTTCAGCACACTTAACCTCTTAGAAGCTGTTTTGAAAGGAAAGTATATGTTATCTTTCCAGGAAAGATCACTAGAAAAGGAAATGCCAAGAACGTTAAGAGAAGAAGGATTGAGTTGTGTGTTGTTGAAGATAAGGGGATAGTCATGTGGAAGATTGTGACGAGTAGATATATGGAGAAACTGAGTTTTTGAGGCATTGAAAGCAACAAGGTTTTCTCTGCCCCAATCAGATGTACTGTAGCAAAAAGCTCAGACGTCAGGTGTTCCATAGCCGTCCTACGCGAATCATGAAGTGACTGTTGAGAGGGACGCTTTGGGAAGCGGGTGGAGAAGTGAAGTGTGGAATCATCGGCATGGGAGTGAATAGGACAGGAAGTGCGAATTAAAAGATCATTAATAAATAAAAGGAAAAGAGTGGGTGAGAGGACAGAACCGTAAGGAACACCACTGTTAATAGCTTTAGGAGAAAACAGTGACCATCTAAAACCGCAGCTACAGATCGGCCAGAAAGGAAATTAGAGATGAAGGTACGGATAGAAGGATAAAAACCGAAGGAGGGCAGTTTCGAAATTAAAGATTTGTGCCAGACTCTATCAAAAACTTTTGATACGTCTAGCGCAGCATTTCTTAACCTGGGGGAAATGTCAGGAATCCAAGCGCGAAAACTTTCGGCCAAATTTCAATCAGTATGTTCTACTAGGAAGGCGTCTTAAAAGCTAAATTAAAAAAGCAGAGAGCCAATATGAGTTAGTTCTTTCAAAATCATGCAAACAGGAACCTAAGAAGTTTTATGCATATGTTAACCATAAAAATCCAGTTAGGGAGACCATTGGGCCAATGTTAAATGCTATTAGAAACAACTAGCGACGGTATTAAATGACTACTTTGTTGAAATGTTTACAGTAGAAGACTTATCGAACATACAAAAAGCTCGATCTATGTTTAACCTAAATGAAGAATTATTGGTAACTGATATAACTACAGGAAGAGGAGGTTTTGCATTGCATAAATTTATCCAGTTGTATAATTCATCTCATCCTAAGGTACGGAAAATACAGCAGTGGCTTTTTCTTATTCTCACACGACATCTCTCACTTTCTGTTGGATTTCCGCTCACGTTGGGATCCTAAACAATGAGGAGGCATATGCGGCAGCCAAAGCTGCCAGCCGATTACCTTCAGCTGCACTCTGGCTTCCCTATTCGGGTTATATTCCAGTTTTCGCAGACGAACTGGGGCAATCTAATATTAAATAAGCTGCACCGAATTAAACTTGAACACAGTTCGACAATACGAGGTGACACTGGCACCCTCCGAATTTGGCTTTATCCTTTTGTGACAATTGCGTGGTTCCGTTAACAGTAGAGCACCACCTCGCGGAATGTCTGAACTTTGAAGATATACGACTGAGCTTTTAGCCAAATGTTTATGAAATCCACTTTTCTCATGTATTATCATTTATGCTATCTGAATTATAACCTTTTGAGATGAGGCTAAAATCTGCAGTGAATTCTCAATCAATCAGTCAGCCTCATATATATAAATCTGTATTAGTGCACTAATTAAATGATAATGATCAAGACAGATGCAAAGAATTGTCACTGTTTGTGAAAACCATTTGTCGAGATTTGCTATTGACACAGACGTATCATATTTTCAGGTAAAGCAGGTTTGTACGTTAATATGATAGATCCTTTAATACACATAATTGCCACTATTGATCAATTGATAATAGGAAAATTGTGGAAGAGATGCCATTTCGTGGACAAGATATAACAGTTTAGGCAATGATAGACTGGGATGGATTACGTATGTACCGTATACCTGATTCCACAATGAATGGCGAATGGTACTGCGCGTTCTTGACAAAATTATTATTCCACTTATGTCCCAGTACAGATAGAGGCAGTGTATCTTTCAGCAGTCCCACCTAATACTCCCTTCAAGTCAGAGCTCATAAGTCGAAACGGCTGAGCGATGGATTGGGCATTACAGTCATAGCGAATGACCCGCGCATTCGTACGTGTGACTTCGGTATGTGGGCCCACTTGGGAAAAAAAAAACCCTGAACGTAAGCCGCGAACTGTTGACAAGTTATAGGAATTCATAGAATATGATACAAACGCAATTTTGATTTCACTTTCATCAGATGATTTGCCGAGGGGAGGTAGTATGTAATAACATCAATGGGGAGCAATATGAGGCTATCAGGTTACCAAGAAAATTACTTCTTGCGAGTGAAGTTCATTAGTTCAGTTTTATTACATGTAATTTCAAAATGTCGATAAATAAATTTGTATGTGCATTCAAAATTATTTTGACCTTTCTGACGCGCCCTATACAAGTGAATTGAAAAATAAAGTAGACAGAAAAGTATCCCTATTTTCATGGGTTTCTCATTATATCGGTAGCATCAGTATTCCAGCAATTTATAGAACTAAATTACTGTTGGATTTTCCCAACAGATCCTCATACGGCTCCAGACCAATTATGTCACCAACCTTCAACTGCGTACAAACAAAGCAGGTTGACGAAATAATGAATTTCGTGTATTTTTAAAGCTCTAATTTTTAGCTTTGTTGTACGTAAATATATTAAAAATTAAACCTAAGTGAACCAGTGAATAATAAAAAAAAATATAATAAATATATTATGCAATTCTAAATTACATATTTTATTTATTAATGTGTGTAGGGTAGTTGAATTGTGCATGCCGGTGCCTGTAAAATAATGTCTGCCATGAAAAATTTTTAGTGTTCTCTGAAAAGATGTTTTTTACTGCAACGGATACAGGAAAAACTAAGTTTGGGAACACTTGTGTTACTGAATATTTCATAATAATAATAATTGAGCTGTTCCATTGAAGCGTGAACAACTCGAGTTGCATCAACGTTTTAAAACAATTTTATATTCGCTTTTTCCTAGCTAAACTACTCGTTTCTTATCCCAAGTCCCTAAAAAGATGTTTTTCCTTATTAAATTGCCTGTCGATTGATACTCGTTACGAATTTCTACCTAAATTTCTTGCAGTTATAGAGCTTGTCAAACCTGCGTTAACGAAAGATTAGCGCCTCCAAAATTAATTTCTCAGAAATATTAGGCCTGGTGCTCAAGATATTTTGCTTGATAAATAGGAGAATTTTTGAAGTAATATGGCATTGATAGCTGGTCTTTAAAAGGATGAACATAAAAACGCTACTGGACTTCCTGAATTAGAGCTGTATAACTAAACGCTCTTTTCGTACTTGCGTGATGTGGTGCTTACATAGACGATTAGAAATTACCTTTGGAGAGAACTTAACCTATAGTTGTAGGTCCAAGTTGAACAAGTTCTATAACCGAAAAGAATTCACTTAGAAAGTCGCAATGGATATCAATCGTCAGGAAATTTAATAAGGAAAATCATATTTTTAGGGAGTTAAAAATTACACTGGTCAACAAAGATTTTTCATCAGAGTAAAATTTGTGGTGGCTGGATAGCATTTTTCACGCTGATTCCAAAACTGCATTCAGATTGTTTCTAGCACGTATAGTTTTCAAGATGAAGGCATATATATAACTACACAGATTTAACCATTTTAAATAGGCAAAATACTAATATTTCAACATTTGATTGTGTTTATTTTATTGTGTTTTTTTAGTTTATTCATCTTATTTATTTCAATTATCTTAATTATACATCTTATGTATTTCAGGTGTGAGCTTTTACGTCTAGCAGCATTGTGATTCAGGCAACAATGCCGTGCTTTGTGTGTCAAAAGATCAGTCCAGTCCAAGAACTTGTTGTGTCAAGATGGTGTACATTTTTTTTGAATTTATAGTTTGCTCAGGTCAGTCAACATGCCTCGACAATGTAAGAATGACCCCGACAAGTTCTGTTTCGTATGCGGCCAGTTGACAACTAAAACACACCGACGAAGTATTACAACCGACATTAAGAAAATATACAAGCTATACTTTGGTTGCCATCTAGGTGACCAAGATAAACCATGGGCGCCACATCAAATCTGTTCTGGCTGTTCAAATGGATTACGTGATTGGCTTAACAAAAAGAAAGCTTCAATGCCATTTGCCATACCCATGATATGGAGGGAGCCGAGAGATCATCATGAAGACTGTTATTTTTGTAGTGTGAACTTAATGGGGTTTTCTGCCAAGAACAAACACCAGATTATATATCCAAACTTGGATTCAGCACGTAGACCAGTAAAACATGATGAAACATTGCCCATTCCAATTCCCCCAAGTGATAGGCTAGATTCTATCATAGATGACATGGAAAGTGATGAAGGTGCAACTGGCGTTTCCGGACCATCTACAGAACCAGAGTACACTTTTGAAGGTAGACATTTAGAGCCTAAAAAGTTAACCCAAGGACAGTTGAATGATCTTGTTAGAGACTTATCGCTGTCTAAAGAGAAATCAGAGCTTCTCGCCTCAAGACTAAAGGAGAACAATTTACTTGAGAACAATGTTCGTATTAGTTACTACCGAAAGCGGAATTTTGAATTAACAGCATTCTTTTCAGTAGACGGTCCTCTCTGTTATTGCCATGACATCAATGGACTATTTACAGCCATATCTCAGACGTATGTGGCATCTGAGTGGCGCCTCTTTATTGATTCGTCGCAGAGAAGCCTGAAAGCAGTTCTTTTGCATAATGGTAATATAATGCCATCCATCCCCATTGCCCATTCCGTCCATCTAAAAGAGACATATGACAATATGGATATACTACTTAAGGCAATCAAATACGACAGTCATCAATGGAATGTTTGTGGAGATCTAAAAGTTATAGGAATGCTTATGGGTATGCAGTCAGGATTCACAAAATTTTGTTGTTTCCTTTGCCTGTGGGACAGTCGCGCCACTATAGAACATTACACCAAAAGTGACTGGCCACTTAGGTATACATATGTGCCAGGGATAAGCAATGTCCAGTCTGTCCCTTTAGTGGATCCCCAAAAGATCTATCTGCCACCTCTTCACATTAAATTTGGTTTAATGAAGAATTTTGTTAAAGCAATGGGTAAAGTCAATTCTGAAGGGTTCCAATACCTTTCAAGGAAATTTCCGAAGGTTACTGCAGCAAAATTGAAGGAAGGAATTTTTGTTGGGCCACAAATAAGGGAGGTTTTGAATGACACTGAATTTGAAAAAGTCCTAAGTCCGCTGGAATTGAAGGCTTGGCTGGCGTTCAAATGGATATGTGAAAACTTTCTTGGAAGCAACAAGTCACCTGCGTATAAGGATGGAGTCAAGAACCTCCTTGATGCCTTCAAAGAAATGGAGTGTCGAATGTCGTTAAAAATTCACTTCCTGCATTCCCACTTAGATTTCTTTCCTGAAAACCTTGGTGCAGTGAGTGACGAGCAAGGAGAGCGCTTCCATCAAGATATTCAGATGATGGAGAAGCGCTACCAAGGATATTGGAATGAAAGCATGATGGCGGACCATTGTTGGATGCTGTATCGTGACAATCCAGGCCAAATTTACAAAAGGAAATCACACTCACAGCGCTTTTAATAAAATAATGTATATATTCTTTATTTATAAGTAGATTGAATAAGGTATATGATGTATTTGTTGTTTAGCATTCCTAAGTATGATCTATACATCCATAAATTTTCTTATAGCAATATCAAAAACTTAAAAATATCAAAACCAGTGTATCTATATAACTATACGTGCTAGAAAAACAATGAAACCAGATTCGGAATCAGCGCGAAACATGCATTAAGAAAAGTGTGATCATGTTTGTGATGAGAAAAAAAAGTTTCATTTTGTTGGCCAGTGTTATAAGAAATTAGTAGTTTAGCTTGGAAACGGCATTTAAAATGCCAAAACCACCCTCCAGTGTTCGGGCCTTAAACTTAAACAATCATCATCATCCAATATCCAGTAACACAATTATTATCCAGTAACATGAGAATTAGACGTTTAGCTGACAAACATACAAGGTGATTAAAAATAATGTAGACGCATTTTCAAATTACTAATTTTTAATACTAATTTATTTATAGTGTAATGATGATGTATTTGCTAGCATGTAATATTACTTAAAAATTGATACAATATTACAATTGTTTTGCATTAGGAGTTGCATAAACCAAGTAAACTTAGCATCGTACATAGCTTAAGCCAGCTTTAAGTAACATGGCGGAAACACGGTTGACTTTTGAACAGCGGAAGAACATTATGAAGTGGTACTGGAAGTGCGAAAATGTAAAGGAGGTACAGCGTGCCTGCCTGGATACGAGAGTATGAAACAGTATCTCCCACTCGTACAATAATTAGTCGCATACGTGATAAATTTGAAGAACATGGAAATATGAATAAATTAAGTGCGGGAGAAAACGAACAGCGTGAAGCGAATAAACTGAAAACTGCGTACCAGCGTTCTCCAAAAAGTCAACAAGGTGCTGTGCATGTAAATCAGGGATCAGTCAACCTACCGTTCGTCGTATTTTAAAGGAATTGAATTGGAAACTATACATACCTCGGCCTTTGCATGCTCTTAACGAGGATCATCATGATAAAATAGTAGTATAAAAAAATCTATACAGGGTTATGGTTGATTGCCAATCAATTTGGCCATCCGATGGAAATTTCCAGCAGATCTTGATGCTCAGTTGACGACAAAAATCCTACGTCTTTTCGTTAAAAAATTGTTTGTGGAGGTCTTCAAAAGACCTTGTTAAGCAGTGGTTTTTTTTGGTTAATGTTTAATTAATATGCCTTGGGTATTTAGCGCTGCCTAATGGTAAAAAAGGAAATTGCCATACCTTATTTCGTTGGGCCTCGCTTCTTCTTGTAGGGCGCGCGGCTGCCTATCGTGCCTCTTTCGATGTAGGCGATAGGGTTGCGAAAGTTTATTCAGTTTAATTTATACACTATACAGGCAATTCACTATGCTTAAATACTTGAAGAAATAGGCCTATCCTTTTGTGTTATTAGTTTTATATTATTAGGTATTCACTCAGAACTTATAGGAAGATTTCATTTATTGACGTTATTCAGTACTATATTATTTGATCAAACCAAGGCTACTGCACGTGGCTTGCCTTGTTTGTTTTTCAAATCTATCAGAAAACGAGGAGTCATAAGGTTCATTTTTCCTTCCTTCGAGAGGTCAGGTAGTGTGTGGTCACACACCGTGTGGGAAAAAAGGAAAAAAGTCGGGTCGAATCGCGGACGGAGAAGTATTATAAATACTCTTTTACAGATCTTTCGTCGGTAGTTTAATTCTATATTCATTTAATATAAATTTGTTACAAGAACCTGTTTCTGCGTTTCAAGAACACGGTAGACCTACGTTGTAATTTATTAATTTCCAAACGCTCGTTTTTTGTTTTTTTAACTAATTAAAAGCATGGCACCCCCGTCAAGTATTTGCAGTCGTTGTGAAGGGAAATTTGCCGCTTACGCGTTTACAATGGCTAATAATAATGAACAGTTAGTTTGCAGGTGGTGCTCAAGCATGGAAGTGCTGAGGAACGAGTTAGAACGTGAGAAGGAGGCCAGAGTAAGGCTTGAAGAAAGCGTGATGCTCCTGACGGCAAAATTAGAATCCCTTGAGACTCAGTTACGACCCCTCCTGCCTCAGTTTCTACTAATAATATAAATAGTATTAATAGCCCTCTCTCTTTCCCTAGTTCCCAACCCTTCGTTCGAGTGCGTAATGGAGCCCCATTGAGAAAACCTAAGACGTCTACCAGTAATAACAAACAATAAGTTTTCTGTTTTAGGTTTCGAAGATGCTGATGAACCGGAAATACGACTCGTTGGCGATTCCATTGTTCGAGAGCAGCTCGAGGAATTCTGTGGGAGAAACCCTCGTCGTAGGCGCCGTTACTGCTACCCTGGTGCAAGGGTGGAGGATATAACTAATAGTGTTGACCATTTTACAGACGGTACCTCCGAGGACACAACGTATGTTATTCATGTCGGTACTAATAACGTTTTAAATTCTAGATCGGAAGAACTGCTGGCTACGTACAGGGACTTACTAGATCGATTAAAGGAAAAAAACTAATAAGATTGTTTTAACAGGTATACTTCCTCGAATTATCCAACGTAACGATTTCTACAGCAAGGCGACCTATATTAACAATAACCTAAAGTCTCTTTGCCAACAGGAAGGAGTGCATTTTGTGAATTTTTGGAAGTTTCTGCGACAGGAGGGACTTGTTCCTCGGAGATGGACTTCATCTTAATGACGTTGGAGCTGCGCGTTTAGGAAGACTATTTCATAATACTGTCTCCTCTTTTCAGGCTGCCGTAACTCGAACGGTCCCAGCGTAAATTCCACAAGTTTCCTCTGCGCTCGCGAAGGTGTCGCAATTACAAACAATTTGAAGGTTCTATCCTTAAATGCTCGTAGCCTACGAAATAAAAGAAACGAATTTGTTTTTTTAATTGCTTGTAAAGACTATGATATAATTGCGCTAAATGAATCGTGGCTTAGCACTGAAACTCGTGACTTTGTAGGGGAGTATCAAATTAAAGGTTATAGACTTTTTGTTAAAAACAAAATAGGTAGGCGAGGAGGCGGTGTTATGTTGTATATCAAAGATAATATTGCGAACGTTATAGAAGTAAAGCACACAATTCCAGAACCGATAGATTCGACTATAGCAGAACTTAAATTGAACGATTTCAAACTTCTTGTTGCAGTTATATATAGGCCCCCTAATCAAACAGCTGATACGGACGAAGCGTTATATCGTGAACTAAAGAGAATAATCAGTAGTGAGCAGGCTTTAGTTATGGGTGACTTTAATTGCGCCAACGTGAATTACGATACAATGCAGGGAGACGCGGAAGGTAATCATTTACTTAATTTTCTCGAGGATAGCTTTCTTATTCAAAAGGTTGGGGAACCTACGAGGTTGGACAGTATTTTAGACTTAGTAATAACTACGGATGATAGGCTAATTACTGATCTTTAAGTAATAGAACCGTTAAGCAATAGCGATCACAATATGGTAGAGTTTGTCCTCTCAGTAAGTCACTCGAAACCAATTACCTCCACTAAAATTCCTAACTTCCAGCACGCAGACTTTAGTAAATTTCGAAATAAATTGTCACACGTCAATTGGGAAAACGTAATGGGGAACCCAACGCAAAACTAATGTGGGAATCGTTCGAAACAGTATTTAGCACTATAAATGAGGAATGTGTATCGTACAAAATTAAGCGTGCGAAAGTAAACAACAAGCCCTTGTGGTTTACTTCTAGAGTAGGAGACATTATAAAGAGTAGAGCTAGGGCTTTTAGGCTACATAAGTGGGATAAAGACAATTTGTGGTTACGAAACAACTACATATCTCTAAGGCGTGAAGCTAAAAGTGTAATAAAAAAGTCCAAGCGCGAATTTGAAATCTCCATAGCTCGTGATGGTAAAGAAAACCCCAAGCGATTCTTTCAATACGTCAACAATAGAAATCCAATAAAAAGTGTCTTGGGGCCGTTGAAAAATGTTAACTGAGATCTAGTTTCTGAAAACAAGGAAATGGCTACCTTGCTAAACGAATTTTTTACGTCAGTTTTTACTATAGAAGATTAACGAATATTTCTACGGTCGTAGACAATACCTTTTGATAATGGTAATATTTTGGATAATATTGTGGTTAGTGAAGGGGAGGTAATGCGCTATATTGATAAAATGAAAACGCGTAAATCACCGGGGCCGGATTCCATATATCCCATACAACTAAAAGAATTAAAAGATAGCATTGTTGTGCCGCTAACAAAGATTTTTAATGCGTCTATTTCTGAGGGGTGCGTACCAAATAATTTCAAGTTAGCAAACGTAACACCTATCTTTAAGAAAGGCGATAAAGGTGCGGCGGAAATTATAGGCCATTCAGTTTAACGTCTGTTGTAGGTAAGCTACTGGAATCAATAGCACTGGTCTACAAATTTTGAAAACGTTTGTGCTTCGGAGATAAAATGTGTTTCCTATTAAGGATTTTGGGGTGCTGAAAACGAATATGACCATAAAAACAGTCGATTGGCTACAGTTTCCAAGAAAATTTAAGTTACACATTTTGCCTATATGTATACCATATAGTCGTAACATACCTGTATAATGCAGTCACTTATATTGATTCAACCCGTCGCTTCTTTGCTTGTCTCTTGTATTCAACTTCTGGAGCATCTCTTGTTATTGTCCAGCAGTAGTCTGCTAACAATGATGGACTCCATTTCCCCTGGTAGCGTTTCTCCATTGCTGAGATATCCTGGTGGAAACGTTCACCATGTTCATTGCTGACTGCTCCGCAGTTGGCCAGAAAAAATTCCAGGTGCGAATGGAGGAAATGTACCTTTAAAGACATATTGCAGCCCATTTTTTGATAGGACAGCAGCAGGTTTTCCACCAGCTCCCTGTAATTGTCAGCTTTGGTATTTCCGAGAAAATTGGTTGCAACTAACCGGAAAGCATTCCACGCTGTCTTCTCACCACCTAGGATACGGTCGAACTCCTCATCTCTAAGAAGCTCGCGGATCTGTGGACCAACAAATACACCCTCCTTGATTTTTGCTTCACTGAGCTTTGGGAATTTACCACCGAGGTACTTAAAAGCTGCCCCCGTTTTATCCATAACCTTAACAAAATTTTTCATGACAGTTTGATGTGTAAGGGTGGTAATAAAATCTTGCTCGATTCTACAAGTGGAGGATACTGAACATTTTTTGTTCCTGGTTCCAATGAGAGTCAGAGTGGCCAAGCCTTCTTGATGTAATGAGAAGTCCTTGCCCGACTATCTCATTCACACAGAAAACAGCAATACTTAGTGTAGCCCGGCTGCAGTCCAAGCACGATAGCAACAACTTTCAAGTCACCACAAATCTGCCACTGATGTTTGTCATAGTTTATGCAGTTTAAAAGTTGCTTCATGTTGTCATATGTTTCCTTCATGTGGACTGCATGTATTGACGGCAATACGTTGCCAACATGCAACAAAACAGCTTTTAGACTCAACTTCGATGAATCAATGAACAGTCTCCACTCATCAGGATTGTAAATAATGTTGAGAGCTGCCATCAGATCATCGATGTCGTTGCAAGCTACAAGGTCACCTTCCATGATGACAAATGGGACAAAATCTTTTTGACGGTCACGAAACTTACACACACTAACATTTTCAGCGAGCAGATTCCACTGCTACAATCTGGAGCCCAACAGCTCTGCCTTACTTTTTGGCAGTTCTAAATCTCTGATAAGGTCGTTTAATTCATTCTGAGTTATCATGTGCGGTTTAGAAGATGTCAAGTTATAAACAAATTCAGGGTCTTGTGAAGTTGAAGGCTCACAAGTTTCGCAGGTTCCTTCATTCTCCTCGTCCTCTGACTCCAGGGAGAATGAGTGTGGGGGCTCAGGAACGGGTAGTCCTTCGCCGTGAGGTACCGGGCGTATAGCAGAGGGTATATTCGGATATTGTAAAATCCACTTTTTCTTCTTGCAACTACCTTTCTTGACTGGAGGCACCATGCAGAAGTAACAATTGCTGACATGATCTGTTGGTTCCCTCCACACCATTGGCACTGCAAAAGGCATAGATTTCCTTTTCCGATTCAACCACTGGCGAAGATTTGTTGCACAAGTATTGCAGCATATGTATGGGGCCCAGCTCTTGTCCTGATCTCCAATCTTACAGCCAAAATAAAGGTGATAGGCTTTCCTAATCACGGCGGTTATAGTACGCTTTTGTGATGCAAAAGTCAATTCTCCACAAACATAACAGAAGTTATCTACACTGTTCACGCAATTACGAGGCATCTTTGTTCAAATTAGGCTGAAAAAAATTCAGTTTAAAAAGCAAACACTAAAAGGAGTTTGACAAGGGTGCACTGTATGACCCGCGAATGAACTGATCTGGTGGCGTAATATGTAGACGCCTGTGACACATCGACGCCTTCACTCTACTGCGCATGCGCGTGGTTATATTTTTTTTATTTTAATAAATTAATGTAATTACATTGCATTTTAATAATTTTAAATTAGGTAAGGTTAAGTTAGGTTAGTATTCCATTTATATTAATATCAAAAACATTATGGGAAGCAATATGTTAAAATGATCCAATCTATTTCTTAATAAATAATTAACAAATACATAACGTAAGAGATAAAGTTAAAATTACATTTTATTGTATATATATATTTACATTAATTTATTAAAATAAAAAATATAACCGCTCATGCGCAGTAGTCAATGCGTCGATGTGTCACAGGCGTCTACATATTACGCGACAGATGCAGTCCAGTTAGTAGGGTGCAGGGTTGCCTGATATCTTTATAAATAGAGCCAATTGGCAATTTTAGGCATCATTTTCATATTCAGTGACCCAAAATTAGTAAAGATTGACTACTTTTATTTCCGAAGCATTTTGGCTGTAGACCAGTGTAATTAGGGATCGTATAGTCGAACACATAGAATTGCATAAACTAGTTAGAAATACGCAGCACGGTTTTAGGCGAAACAAATCTTGCTTAACTAATCTTCTAGAATTTTTTCAAAGCGTGGTTGACGTTTACGACAGTCATCGGGCGGTTGATGGAGTGTATTTAGATTTTCAAAAGGCGTTTGATACCGTGCCGCACAAAAGACTCATTGAAAAAACTAAGGCTCATGGAATCAGGGGTGTAGTAATAAATTGGCTAGAAGAGTGGTTGCGAGGTAGGAAACAGAGGGTGGTCGTTGATGGAGCGGAGTCGTGTTGGGCTGATGTAGCGAGTGGCGTTCCTCAGGGTTCTGTATTGGGCCCCTTGCTGCTGCTTATATACAGGGTGTCCCAGAATTAACTATTTCAATGAAATCGGACAAATTTTTTAAAAACACGCTTTTATTTATGTTTATCATGTTTAATATGTGTTAAAAATGTATAAATTTCTAAATTTTTTCATAATTTTATTTTCATAATTTTTTCATTATCTGGTCCAATGAAAGACCGTCTGAAGTCATAGAATGGCAAAGAGACTCTCCAAAAGTTAACGTGTGGCTTGGAATGACCAAATCCAAAATTTATGGCCCATTCTTCTTTGCGGAAGCAACTGTAACAGGTACCGTCTACCTTGATATGCTTCAGCAGTTTCTCGAACCACAGCTTCTTGATGATGGCATTCTTGATAATGTGTTTCAACAAGATGGAGCACCATAAATTTTGGATTTGGTCATTCCAAGCCACACGTTAACTTTTGGAGAGTCTCTTTGCCATTCTATGACTTCAGACGGTCTTTCATTGGACCAGATAATGAAAAAATTATGAAAATAATAATATGAAAAAAATTTAGAAATTTATACATTTTTAACACATATTAAACATGATAAACATAAATAAAAGTGTGTTTTTAAAAAATTTGTCCGATTTCATTGAAACAGTTTATTCTGGGACACCCTGTATATTAACGATTTAGATGGCCTAGTCAGTACAGTTTCAAAGTTTGCGGATGTCACGAAGCTGAGTGGTAGGGCGATTAATGACGAAGATAGAGGTGAAATCCAGGAAGATCTGAATAAAATCGTTGATTGGTCAGTCACATGGCAAATGAGATTTAACGTCGATAAGTGCAAAATTTTGCATATAGGTTCACGTAACGGTAATTTTGCGTGGAGTATGTCAGGGAAAGATTTAACAAGCGTAGAGCAGGAAAAAGATTTAGGAGTTTTAGTCACTGGTGATTTAAAAGTAGCGAAACAAACTACAGCAGCGGTCAATAAGGCGAACAAAGTGTTTGGTTTTATAGCTCGAAATTTTGAGTACAAATCGCGCGATATTATAGTCCCTCTTTATAAATCATTAGTTAGACCCCATTTGGAGTACGCGGTCCAATTTTGGAATCTGCATATGCGCAAAGATATAGACAAAATCGAAAGAGTTCAAAGACGAGCAACTAAGATGATTCCGTCGCTTAAGTCAAAGTCGTACGAGGATAGGCTTAAGGAGTTAAAATTGACTACACTCGAGACTAGGAGGCTAAGGGGTGATCTAATCCAGGTTTTCAAAATTATGAATGGGTTCGATAACGTAGATAGAGAGAGCTTTTTCGAAATATCTCAATATAATAGGACTAGAAGTAACGGGTGTAAGTTGACAAGTAGAAGGTTCGAGACAGCAGTTGCCAAAAACTTTTTTACGCTTAGAATAGTAAATAGCTGGAATAGTTTGCCAGTAGAAGTAATTAGTAGCACGTCTATAAACATGTTTAAAAATCGATTAGACGCATATGTTGATAGATTGGGTATAGTTTAAGGTAGTAAAATTAAGGCTTTGTGGTGATAGATCCCACAGCTCAACACAAGTGCTGTGGGATATAGGGAGGCAGCATCTTGGGTTAGGGGATACTCTGTGTCCTTACACACCCCATTTAAAGAGATTCCTCTGCCGAGTGGTGCCCCCCAATATTACTGAGAGGTATTGAAAAACTGATGATCTTCACTTGCCCCACAAACACCTTGAAATGGGAGACCCAAAATGGGTGCACACACATTTCTACATTACTGTACAGTCTTTATAGCCACACCTACACTTTTCCTCCTAAGTATATATATTGTAATGTATATGCTTGTAAATTTTGACTTGGTCCGCGACTTATTTTTGGTTGGCAAGGTACTGGTATTGATGGATACCGTAATGAAATTGACTGGATTCTTTGGATCTGATATATTTGCATGTCGGTTATAAATAGATATAGAGTGTAACATATTTGTGGATAGTGGTCTATTATGACTTGATCCTCTGGATCCAGAGATTCTATCTTTAGTTTTAAATTGATAATTAATTAGTTTTAAATTGATAATTATTTAGTTTTGTAAAAATTGGTCGTTGCCAATGTACAGGCAGTTTTTACATAAATTTCTTATGTTCTTGTGGTTCGGAACCCACGTAAAATTGTAGGTCCCCTCCGCCACCACGGAGGACATACACAGTACACAATTACGAACACAGTTAGGTAGACCAGCCATGAGTGGATCCTAGGGTCTTTGTTGGTCTGAAACATTATAACATTAAGCACGTCTTCCTTGCCAAAAAGCAACGCTCGTAACTTGACAGCCCTGAGATGAGCTAATATAAATTCGTCTTAAATTTTCGCTTACTTTACAGAGTCCCCAGACGTCTAATTTTTTTATTTTTATTATTTCTTCTCGAAGTAATTTTCATGAGTCAGCGATGGAAAATTTTTATATGAAATAATACGTTTTTCTTATGTGGGCTCAATGCCGACATACTGGGTTTTATTTATGGCAATTATTTCCATTCCCAATAGCCTTTGTCGCCACTCCCGAGGCAATTCTGTAGTTAATTAATTCAATAAAGTAATAAGTTGTATTTAATTGTGAAATAAAGGTACCGCATGCGATACTACGAGGGCCACTCAATATATTTTGCCCCACCTTTTTTTTTTTTTTTCCAGTTTCCTTGTAAGTTCCAGAAATTTTGTACACAAGTAGTTACATACCTTTTTTACAAGTTTTTATTTTTCCACATAGTCTCCATCCTTTTCGACGGCTTTCCTCCACCTCGAAACAAGGGCCTTTATTCCTTGCTGGTAAAAGTTCGCTGGGTTCCACTGGAGCCACCTCTCAACCTCCTCACCAACCTCATCGTCACTGAAACTTTTTCACGAATAACATCCTTCTTTGGCTCAAACAAATGGAATTGTGAAGGTGCCAGATCCGGGCTGTATGGAGGGTGGGGTAACACAGTGAAGCACATTTTTGTGATGGCCCCTCTTGTTTGTAAACTGTTCTGTGGTCTTGCGTTATCGTGCAAAAGAAGGACGTCTTCCAATTTTCTTCATAATCAAAATGTCCACCATAATCACCCCTTTCATGTCCCAGAAGATGGTGGCCATAACCTTTCCTGCAGAGGGAGCCATTTTGAACTTTTTCTTGCGTGGGGAGCGTGCGTGATGCCACTCCATGGATTGGCGTTTTGTTGCAGGTTCAAAGTGGTGTACCCAAGTCTCATCCCCAGTCACAATTCGTGAAAGGAAGCCATCCCCTTCTGTCTCGTATCGAACCAACGACTCGGAAGCAATTTCATTTCTTTGGGCTTTGTGATCTTCAGTCAGTTCGCGAGGAACAAACCGTGAACACACTTTTGAGTATCCCAGTTACTAAATTATCGTATTCACACTTCCTTCACTAATTCCTAGCTTCAGTGATAGATCCTTGTATGTGACGCGCCAATTTGATCGAATGATGCTGTTAGCACGTTGCAGTGTGAGATGTCACAGCCTATGCCGGGCGACCGCTGCGTGGCTCATCATCGAGGCTGGCTCTCCCTCTCTCCGATGATCTCGCACGTTTAGACCAACATCCAACTGTGCTTCTATCAACAGCAGCATTTCCGTAAACGTTTTGTAGACGTTTGTGAATATTTCCAACTGTTTCTTTCTCTGAGGTTAAGAACTCGATAACAGGTCTCTGTTTACGACGCACATCACTGTCAGACACCATTTTCAAAACTGCGTTATTCATCGGTTTTATACAAGGAGGGGAGGTTGAAACTGGAAAAATCCGGTTATGTGAAGTGCAGAAAGTTCAAACTTACGGCCCAAAAGACATTTCAGCCCCATTGCCTATTATTTAGCTAAGAAAAAAGGGTGGGGCAGAATATATTGAGTGCCCCTAGTATATTGTAGGCGTGTATAGTTTTTCCATAGTCGAGTTCTGCGAGTGATTCATTGCTGAGTAGTGAACATTGTGAATTTGAGGATAGGCAAATTTGGTATGATGAAGCTACTTTCAAATTGTCTTTGGCATTGCAAAACCCAAACTTTTATTTGGAGAATCATGTTAATTTGCCAGGACAGGACAATGTTTCAGATTTCTTGATTGGTTATTGCGATAAAGTATTTGATTCTGTCTCTGACGCAAATAATTCAATCTTTTATTCTAAATTTATTACGATTGCTTCTTAAACAGAAACTCTATACAAAAATCTCATTTATTTACAAATGAAGTCTATTTTAAGAACATACCAAAAGAATGAAAATTTAAAGTGATTTAACTGAATTTAAACCCTACCTTCCTCCCAAGCATCTTCAGTAGTATGTTGGATTCGGGGTTCTTTCTTTACTCTCACACACTCCTTTCTGAGGGAGGGATTACATCATTAAAATTTCCTGTAGACGATTTGGGTACCGCTACGCATCACGTATCAGTTTTTCGAGCTAAAACGTACCAGCATACGTGGTATTCCTGAGTTTTTTATGATACACACAGACCATGCATGGAACAAGGAACTCTTCTGGGATAATTAAATCCACTATAGTCCGAATAAGTAATGGTAAATGACAAATACCATAGGGATTTAATTATCCCAGAAGAGTTCCTTGTTCCATGCACGGTCTGTGTGTATCATATATATATATATATAGTGAAAATTAATTGAAACAAGGAATAATGAAAGCATAATTTCATGTTTCAGCCGTTTATTTCCCATCATACCACTATTTGGTCTTTAGTAATTCATATGGCCTCCTTGAACTTTAAGAACACGTTTAATTCTTCCTGGTATCGAATCAATGAGAGGTGCACAGGTATTTTTTATTTCTTCTTCATTACTGCGCTGATGAGCTTTTCTTTTGTTGTACAGTCATACTTTCGAAGGTGTTGTTTAACAATAGCCCAGATATTTTCTATTGGATTTAGATCGGGTGAGTTTCCAGGACATTCTAATGTGTGAATGTTGTTCTCTTCAAACGTTTTCATTACGTTTTTGGATGCATAGCAAGGAGCAAGGTCTTGCTGGAAAATACCGCGCCTTCTGGAAAAGCTTTGATAAGATCATGAGCCAGTTTTGTATTAATTATATTTACATACTTTCTGAATTCACCATTCCTTTAATTAGCACAAGTCTTACAGGTCCCAAAAAGCAAAATAAACCTCAAAATATAATTTTCTCAGGATGCTTCTCGTACTGTGCTGTCTCTCTCTGACAGATTAGTTCACCAACTGATTGTCTCGCATACCGAGATCTCTGTCCTTGCACTTCAAAGTGCGATTCATCATTAAACAGACTTTACGCCATTGTTCCTTTGCCCAGTGCTTGTATTTTTTAGCCCAAACAATGTTTATTTTTCATTTTTGTCGGAAGCAGTTGTTTACGAATAACCTTTGGTGCAGGGTGTCTAGCATCCAGAAGATGATGTCTCACGGTACTTGAACAAACAAGTTTCAGCAGATGTCATTTCTCTTTGTAGAGCATCGCTGGTAAGTTTAATGTTTTTTATACTTTTCTGTAGCAAAATTCTGTCCTCTATCAGTGTTTTACGTTTTCGAACAAATTTGTTCTTCCGCCGAGGGGGGAGAGACCGTTTTCTCGATAGGCTTTTACAATTCTGCTCACACTTGCCACACTGACACCACATTCTTTACCAAAGCCTTTTTGAGTCATTTGCGTGGATTCTGATAAGGGAACGGTTTCTGGGTGTAATATCCATTGTAAGTTCGTTTATTTTACAAAACAAAGCCTAAAAACCAATTACAGTTAGTGTATTCAAATTGTGACATTGCAGACAACACGCCACACGTGCAAATAGTACGAAACACGACGCTACAGCCGCTACACTGATCTAAATTGTGTATACAAATATACTACAAACATGTAGCATCAAAAGTTGCCAAAATCAATAAAGAAAAATTAGCCAAATTCGCAGCACAAATTATTATTCCTATAATTAAAGAAAACACGACCCTTTTCAATTAATTTTCACAAGACTATATATATATATAATATATTATATTATATATATATATATATATATTATATATATATATATATATATATATACAAACTCAGAATGGTCCCCTGAGAAACTTATATGTTAAACACAGACCGTGCATGGAACAAGGAACTCTTCTGGGAAAATTAAATCCACTATAGTCCGAATAAGTAATGGTAAATGACAAATACCATAGTTTTTCTTTTTCATGATGCTAGCCCGATAGCTGGTGAGGGAAGCTATATTTATGGGACCTCTTTGCGAGAGACCCGTTGCCCACGTCGGGCTACCATCATGAAAAAGAAAAACTATGGTATTTGTCATTTACCATTACTTATTCGGACTACAGGGTGGGCCGTAAGTTTCCATACATAGGAAAAATTAAACGTTTGTTTTTATGTTTCAGATACCCTAAGAATATGCGTTTGACGAAAGAGCAACGAATTGAATTGGTCCTGTGGAGTGGCCTCCCAGATCCCCAGATCTCACCCCCCTTGATTTCTATCTTTGGGGGCACTTGAAGGCCATGGTGTATCAGGAAAAGATACGAGACATAAATCATCTAAAGCAGTGGTTCCCAAACTTTTTTTGCCGCGGAACCCTTTGACATTATTTAAAAAAGCGTGGAACCCCTACCTATATTCAAGAATATTAAAAACCACAAATTGTAGGATAAAAAGAGAACTTATTTATATTAAAAAATAAATAAAAAAATTCGAATAAAAAACACCTTAATTTTTGTAAATTTGTACATAATTAGTTTAACAAAAATGAAATGAATACCTAATGGGAAGAATGCTTCTGCTTCTTAGACTCCAGTATCCTCTGGAAATTTGGTTTAATGTTGGATAATTGAATTCTCATACCTGGTGCAGCATCCAGTCTGCTGCGATATTCTGTTTTCGTGCTCGCATATCTTGAAAATCCTGATTCACACAAATATGTTGTTGCAAATGGCAATAGCACTCGTATGGCTCGTTTTGATAATTCCGGATATTCGTCACTTAAATTTCCCCAGAAAATAGCTACCGGAACTTCTTCAAACTTGGCCTTTAAACTGAGTATCTGAAGTAATTTCTATTAAATTTTCATAATCCACTGCTAGAAATCCTGTTGGCTTTTCTTTAACTTTGAATGGATTCTGTACCCAGTAATGGTCTTTGTTCTTCAAATTTGGAAAATACTCAATTAGAGATTCTGATAAGCTGTTGAGATGATTTTTAATATCATTGAGGATTTCAACATCTAATTCCACTTCGGATTTTTGAGAAAGTCACTAAGAAGCGGAAAACATTCAAGAGTATTTTGTTCCACATCTGAGATCCAGTACTGCAATTTACGTGATAAAGATACCATTTTATCTTGCGCTTGAAAATGTTTACTTCTTTCCCTTGCAGAGATAGACATGTTTCATTCAATTTTGAAAAAATATCTGCTAAATATGCAATCCTTGCTAGCCATGCCATATTTGTTAATCTGTCAGATAATCTAAATTTATGATCAATAAAATAAGACAACACTTCTCTCCTCAATTCAAACATTCTCACAAGAACATTTCCTCGTGAGAGCCACCTAATTTCTGTATGTAAAAGTAGAGTGTTATGAAGACTACCCAGATCTTCACACAAGGCCTTAAAAATTCGTGATTGCAATGGCCGAGATTTAATAAAATTGATAATCTGCACTGCTTCGTCCAAAACTATCTTTAATGAAGCTGAAATCCTTTTTGTCACTAATGCATATCTGTGAAGAATGCAGTTTTTTGCAACATTCTTGATTCGTGTTACAGCGCCAGCTAATTTTCCTGTCATTGCCTTTGCTCCATCGCTGCATACTGAAATACATTTTTCAAAGCCTATATCATGCGTTTTCATAAAATTATCAATGCAATTAAATATATCATTTCCTGTGGTATGCAATTCTAAACTTTTGCAAAAAAGCAAATCTTCTTCAATTTTCTTATTAAAGTCATATCTAGCAAACACAAGTAAAATTGCTAGTCCAGCAACGTCTGTGGACTCATCTATTTGTAATACATAAGCATCACATACACGCAATCGTGAAATAAGTTCATTTTGAATGTCATTAGCAATATCATTAATACGTCTTGACACCGTATTGTTGGAAAGAGATACAGCCTCAACTTTCTGAACAGAATCTTCATTAAACACGCAAGATATTATATCTTTTAATAAAGGTTTTATAAGTGATTCACCAATAGTATGTGCCTCACCAGCAAGAGCAATGCGGTAACATGCTTTATATGACGCTTCTGTTGCATTTTCATTGTCTGTTTTACATTTTTTTAATAAGACACTTCTAGAGCTATTCAGACTTTCAAGTTTTCTTTCAAAAAAAGAAATATCTTTATTTTTAAAAGTCTGATGGTTTGTTTCCATATGTCTCTGTAACTTTGCTGGTGCTAAAGAACTGTTTGCTAATATTTTTTACAAAGTAAGCAAAGGGCATCTGGGGCTTCTTCGTCACCAATACTAGTAAAACCATATAACAAATAATTAGGATCATATTTACGTTTTTTCATAGATGTCTGCACAGAATCGGAGGAAGCAGATTTCTTTTTTTGTGGATTAATCACACTAGAAGTTGGTGGTTGTGCAGCTTCTGCAATTTCTGTATCTTCTATAGATGCTTTTGTTTCACTAGTTTCTGCATTACTAGTAATTTCAGTTTTTTAACGAAACCCATATTTTAACCATCGATCCATTGAAGGGTTAATTTTCACGAATTTTGAAATATTACAATTACGAAAAATGAATAATAAAAAGTTCTAACCAAATTAATTCACAGAGGACAACGATTTCAAAGATTGCACTAACGAAGTGTTTATCAAGTAGGCCTAGTAGGTAGAGGCAAGCAACGTTGCTGCACAATCTTCTGCACTTTAATTATTCGTTAGGCTTCACTTAGAACTGTTAGCGTCTTGTAAACAGATGCACAATATCCCATGTAAACATTAGGAAAATACTGATATTTTTACTGCGCATTCTGCTGCAGTTAATAAAGTCCTTTTGTATAACCACCTCAGATCACTTCACTTCCAAAGCTTACAAAACAAACTGATAACGCACGCTCGAGTCGAGTACCTCGACTACTATAGAAATAGATTATGACAAGTTCAAAACATGTTGGCTACGTCTCCAAACGCAGTTTACATCATTTTACATGCAGATTATGTACTAATATTAATAAATGTTTTCCATTAATGATAATTTAGTTGCTATTTATGGAAATTTTCTTTTAAAAAGTAAATCAAATACGCAAAACATGATAAGTACGGCCAAAAAAAATTGCCAACTCTTACAGAGGGCGCTGCTGTTACGTTCGAAATGTTTCGTTCAAGCCTATTGCCGTTTCTAAATATTTCGCTCAAACCATACTTATGCTTTATTTTCCTTCGTGCAAAATTTCGTATTTTCTTCGCTAGACTTATTTTTTTGAAAATGAGTAATTTATATTTTTTTTAAATAAAATATTTTTTATTTTAAACTTTAGCTCGCGGAACCCTGGGGTTCCGCGGAACACACTTTGGGAACCACTGATCTAAAGGAACGTATCACCAACGCCATTACAAGCATAGCGTCAACTGTGCTAATGCGTGTTCATCAACAGTGGGGAACACGTATTGAAATGTGTTTTCAAAACAATGGCAACCATGCAGAGCATATTATATAAATAAAAATGGTTGTCCATAAAAAATTGTTTATTTTTCCTATGTATGGAAACTTACGGCCCACCCTGTATAGTGGATTTAATTTTCCCAGAAGAGTTCCTTGTTCCATGCACGGTCTGTGTTTAACATATATATATATATATATACACACACACACACACACACACACACAGGGTGTTTCAGGAGGAAAGGTCAATACTTCGGGAGGTGATAGTATCGGTCATTGTGAGAAAAAAAGTTCATATGAACATGTGTCTAATTCTGAATGGTTACGGAGATAGAGCTGTTTGAATCTGATGCGCGAGTAGCTCTTCCTCCCCCTTCCCTCCCCTATAACCTTGAACCATGTAAGATGTAATGTAAGCATGTAACATAAGCCAATCGACAGCTGACTGTTGTGAGTGACATTGTTTGGTGTTTGAAGAGGTACCCGGTCGATTCGCCGACGGACGTTTCGCCGACATCCGCCGACGGCTGTTTCGCCGAACGGACGATTTGCCGAATGGACTGTCATTAATATTTCTATGACAAAATACACACACATGTTATTAAAGGTTATTATTAAATGTTATTGAATTATTTTAAAATATTAAATTGTTAAATTGACAGTTATAGACGCTTGACGTAAAAACATAGATACCTTTTTTAAATAAATTTATATCGATAATACTATATATATATATATATATATATATATATATATATATATATATATATATATCGGTGTATATTCTATAATTTAAAACTTTCGTTTTAGACCATGGAATTCACTTTGACGGTGTCTGGCGAATTTGTCTAAAGATACAATTCATCTACAACAATTAGTGTACAGATACAATTTAACTACAATAATTTGTCTAGAGAAACTATTACTAATATTATTTAAAAAAATGACGATTGGTTAGGTTAAGTCGTGATATTTTCGTATGTTTCAACAGTAAACTAACGAAAATATCATGACTTAACCTAACTAATCGTCAAGGGTGTACTAACTTTCTATGGCCTTTCTCTGAATCAATAAATTGAAGAGGCATTGTGGGTTACTGAACAGTGAACAATGTAAAAGTTCCAGGATGAATGCAATTTTAAGTGCGAAAACCTAAGACATAAGTTACTAAGATTTAAAAAAGGCAACAAACGAACAAACGTTTCAGAATAGCTTAAACTATAAAGGCACAAACGCAAGACTTAAATTATAAAAGTTAACAACTAATTTTCGTATTTAAATTATATTTTTTTTTTTTTAATGACAGTCCATTCGGCGAATCGTCCGTTCGTCGAAACAGCCGTCGGCGAATCGTCCGTTCGGCGAAACGTCCGTCGGTAAAACGTCCGTCGGCGAATCGACCGGCCACGGTTTGAAGCAGTGTTAAGAATGCCACACACCTTCACACATGCCGAATATGCAGATATGATGTATGTCTACTGTTTTTGCGATGGAAGTGCAACAGCTGCTGTTGCAGAATACCGTCGACGGTTTCCGAACCGCAGAATTCCGGATCGAAGTGTGTTTACCAGGGTTTTCAACACATTGCGTGAGATTGGTACACTTCCCAGCGCTCATGTTTCATCTGAACGTGAAGGTCAACAAGATGTGGATGAAGTGGAAAACATTCTTCAGTTGGTAGAGCGTAGTCCTACTACTAGCTCACGAAGAATTTCTACACGTCTTGGTGTACCACACACAAGAGTATGGCGAACATTACGTGAGGAAGGCTTGCATCCATATCATGTACAGCGTGTACAACACCTTCAACCAGGAGACGCTGCCATGCGACTGGAATTTTGTCATTGGGTAAATGCTGATCGCCGATTGCTTCGATTAATACTGTTCACCGATGAAGCTACTTTCACCCGTGACGGTATCAACAACACTCGTAATTTTCATCGGTAGTCAGACGAAAATCCAAATGCCACTGTGGAAGCAAATTTTCAACATCGCTTTTCTGCCAATGTGTGGTGCAGTATCATCGATGATCAGCTGATTGGCCCTGTTAATTTAGAGCAGGGGTCACCAACCTGGGCGGTAGCGCCCACTAGTGGGCTCACATTAAAGGTAATTAAACATTTATTTCATTATGTATTTTATCGATTATATTGATTTATTCTTTTTGATCTAAGGTGGGCGATAAACTTTTTTAATTTTCCAAAAATTGTAAAAGTGGGCGGTGAACAAAAAAAAGGTTGGTGACCCCTGATTTAGAGAATCGTCTTACAGGACAAAGTTATCTAGAATTTCTGCAAAATGAATTGCCAGGACTATTGGAGGATGTTCCTTTGGCTACACGCGCTGGTATGTACTTTCAGCATGACGGAGCTCCTCCACATTCTACCCGTCTGGTGATGCAGTACCTAAATCAAACTTTCCCTGGTCGATGGATCGGCCGCGGTGGTCCCATTCAATGGCCACCAAGGTCTCCAGACCTCTCTCCGTTAGATTATTGTTTGTGGGGGTGGATGAAAAGTCAAGTTTACAAAAGAAAGGTGGATACACGAGACGAATTGCTCGCGCTCATTTTGGATGCTGCTGCCCGCATAAAGGAACGTCAAGATCAACTCAGACGAACAACACGCGATCTTCGCACACGAGTTGCAAAGTAGATTGAGGTTGACGGTGGGATTTTCGAAAACGTATTGTAAACTGTAACAAATTTGTTATTTCTGTATCTGATACCATTCAAAATGCCAATGTTTAAACATTAAATGTTAGAAACAGTAATTGGTTTCTTTTTCTTGATTACCATTAACAATGCTTTTGTATTTGTAGATTCAAACAGCCCTATCTCCGTAACCATTCAGAATTGGACACATGTTCATACGAACTTTTTTTCTCACAATGACCGATACTATCACCCGAAGTATTGACCTTTCCTCCTGAAACACTCTCTCTCTCTCTCTCTCTCTCTCTCTCTCCTCTCTCTCTCTCTCTCTCTCTCTCCCAGCAGCAGTTAGTCCCCCTCCCCCAGCAGCAGTTAGTCCCCCTCCCCCAGCAGGTAGTCCCCCTCCAACAGCAATAGTGAGGGGCTCTTCGACTCCCGACAGCCCTGGCTGTTCGGGAAACGGGTCGTGCTAGGGGGCGGTCAGAATAGGGAAGGCTCCCTCCGTGCAATGCTTTTTAATGCTAGGTCAATTAGGAACAAGTTTCGCGAGCTACGGGCGCTCTTAGCATCAGAATACCAGGATATCGTTGCTATCACCGAGTCCTGGATTCATACTGATCGTAGGGACTACGTTGGGGAGTTCGAAATTCCCGGGTATAGAATGTTTCGCAAAGACCGCACCCGTGGGGAGGGGGGTGGGGTACTAATATACGTGAGGGACACGTTGAGTCCGGTTGACTGCCAGTTCCGGTCGGAACGGGAGCTGCTTGGCGTCGATCTGAACGTGGGAGGGACGAACTATAGGTTAATCTTGGTGTACAGACCTCCGCATCTCCTCCTCGAGGAGGATACAGCCCTGTACACCGAACTCAGTAGCCTGCTAGGGGATAGGGTGTGTGTAGTTTTAGGAGACTTCAACTGTCGCGGCATAAAGTGGGAAAACAGGACTGCCGATGCTGAAGGGAGGAGGCTAGTTGACTTTGCTGATGAGAACTTCCTCACTCAGTGGGTCAACGAGCCTACACGAGGCGAAAGCGTTTTGGACTTAGTGTTCACGACCGAAGACAACCTCGTCACTGGCCTCACCGTTGACGAATCGTTGGGCGGGAGTGATCACAGTCTTATTAGGTTCCGTGTGTGCGTCCCTCGGGTGAAGCGTAGTAACTCGAGAGGCAGTAAGCTCGATCTCCGGCGGGCGAACTTTGTTAGCCTCAGGGATAGCGTAGGAGATATGGGGTTAGAGGTCGGCGGCGATGTTGAGGGAGTGTGGAGTGCATTCCGGGACGAGTTTATGGTGCTGCAGTCTGCTGCCATACCCTCAAAACCGGTCACCCCTGCTTCAACGCAGCCTAAGTGGTTCAATCGTGACATCGCCTCGGCTATCCGAAATAGGAAAGTAGCGTATAGGAGGGCGAAGGCCAATCGTTCCCATGAGAACACTTTAGCGTATGTCCGCCTGTGTAGGGAAGTGAAGGCGAAGGTTAGGCTAGCGAAACGTAACGAAGAACTACGGGTGGCAAGCCTCTGCAAGGGGAACCCTAAGGAGTTCTTCAGTTATGTTAATAGTAGAAAGCCCATTAGAAGCATGATAGGTCCTTTAAAGGACGGAAGCGGCGTTCTGCGGACCTCCGACGCGGACATCGCTAATGTGCTTAATGAGTACTTTGCGGGAGTGTTCACCAGGGAGGATACCCGCGTCATCCCCGAGCCAGCTGTGAGGCACGAAGGTGCTGGCCTGGATAGTGTTAGATGTACCGCGACAGTCGTTGCTCATAGAATAGACAAACTGAGCGCGTTTAAGGCTCCTGGGCCAGACCAGTTTCTCCCCAGTGTTTTGCGAGAAGTGCGCGACCAGGTGGCTCCCCACCTGGCTACAGTCTTCAACAAATCGTTGGTGATGGGCCAGGTGCCTGGTTACTGGAGGGAGGCCAACGTGACCCCTATCTTTAAGAAAGGGGATCACGAAAGTCCAGGGAACTATCGTCCTATTAGTCTCACTTCAGTTGTAGGTAAATTATTAGAAAGGATAATAGCTGATAGAATCGTTGACCATTTGGATTCCTACAAGCTGCTTGGGGACTCCCAACATGGGTTTAGACGGCATAGGTCGTGTCTCACCAACTTGCTCGAGTTTTTCCACGTCATGTTGAGTGAGTACGATAAGAGTAGGGCGATTGATATACTTTATCTCGACTTTCAGAAAGCCTTTGATAAGGTATCTCACCGCCGGCTAATGGCGAAAGTGCGCGCGCTGGGTATCGGTGGGGAAATAGGTAGGTGGATTGAAAACTGGCTGAGGAATAGGCGGCAGAGGGTGGTAATTAAAGGGGCTAGTTCGGGTTGGGCCTCGGTCACTAGTGGGGTTCCTCAGGGTTCCGTTTTGGGGCCACTGTTGTTTACCATTTACATAAATGATATCGACGGTGGCATCGTCAGTCGGACCGCCAAATTCGCTGATGACACCAAGCTTGGGGCCAATGTTGGGACGCCCGAAGCGATTGAGGAACTGCGTGCGGACCTAGGTAGGATAGGAGAGTGGTCCGAAAAATGGCAAATGCCGTTTAACTTGGGTAAATGCAAAGTGATGCACATTGGCTACGCCAATCCCAAGTCGGACTACTCGATGTTGGGCAGTAATATCGAGGTGACTGATTTAGAAAAGGACTTGGGTGTGCTAATTAGCAGCGACCTTAAGTTTACGAAACAGTGTGTAGAGGTGGAAAAGAAAGCCCAGAAACTATTGGGTTATATCAGGAGGCAATTTCAGTTTCGGAACAAGGAGATTGTGCTCTCACTGTACAATTCCCTTGTTCGGCCGTACCTGGAGTATGCTGTGCAGTTCTGGTCGCCCACCCTCAGGAAAGATATTGAGAGGCTGGAGCGAGTGCAGGCGAGGGCCACAAAGTTAATCCCTTCGGTTAGGCATATGGGCTACAATCGACGGTTACGCGCCCTGAACTTGTTTTCGCTTGAAACTCGGAGGCTGCGCGGTCAACTGATCGAGGTTTTCAAGCTCTTACGAGGGTTCAACGATGTCGATTTTAGAAGTATGTTTAGTTTAAATGATAACCCAACTCGCAACAATGGTTGGAAGTTGGATTTGAAACGGTTTAGGACTAGTGTGTGTGGGAATTACTTTACGTATAAGATCTGTGACACATGGAACAGGTTACCTTCGGAAGTTGTGAACAGTTCCTCTGTGGATCAGTTCAAGAAAAGGTTAGACCAAATTTTGCACACTCTTTGAGTGTGTAGAAAATTTTCCGTGGCACCCGTTGCCATTGGTACCTCCTCGGTATGGGCCGCAAGGCCTTTTGAGGTACTTCTTTTCCTTGTAACTCCTTGTAACTCTCTCTCTCTCTCTCTCTCTCTCTCTCTCTCTCTCTCTCTCTCTCTCTCTCTCTCTCTCTCTAGATCGGGTTGGGCCTCGTCACTAGTGGGGTTCCTCAGGGTTCCGTTTTGGGCCACTGTTGTTTATCATTTACATAAATGATATCGACGGTGGCATCGTCAGTCGGATCGCCAAATTCGATGATGACATCAAGCTTGGGGCCAATGTTGGGACGGCCGAAGCGATCGAGGAACTGCGTGCGGACCTAGGTAGGATAGGAGAGTGGTCCGAAAAATGGCAAATGCCGTTTAACTTGGGTAAATGCAAAGTGATGAACATTGGCTACGCCAATCCCAAGTCGGACTACTCGATGTTGGGTAGTAATATCGAGGTGACTGATTTAGAAAAGGACTTGGGTGTGCTAATTAGCAGTGACCTTAAGTTTACGAAACTGTGTAGAGGTGGAAAAGAAAGCCCAGAAACTATTGGGTTATACCAGGAGACAATTTCAGTTTCGGAACAAGGAGATTGTGCTCTCACTGTACAATTCCCTTGTTCGGCCGCACCTGGAGTATGCTGTGCAGTTCTGGTCGCCCACCCTCAGGAAAGATATTGAGAGGCTGGAGCGAGTGCAGGCGAGGGCCACAAAGTTAATCCTTTCCGTTAGGCATATGGGCTACAATCGACGGTTACGCGCCCTGAACTTGTTTTCGCTTGAAACTCGGAGGCTGCGCGGTCAACTGATCGAGGTTTTCAAGCTGTTACGCGGGTTCAACGATGTCGATTTTAGAAGTATGTTTAGTTTAAATGATAACGCAACTCGCAACAATGGTTGGAAGTTGGATTTGAAACGGTTTAGGACTAGTGTGTGTGGGAATTACTTTACGTATAAGATCTGTGACACATGGAACAGGTTACCTTCGGAAGTTGTGAACAGTTCCTCTGTGGATCAGTTCAAGAAAAGGTTAGACCAAATTTTGCACACTATTTGAGTATGTAGAAAATTTTCCGTGGCACCCGTTGCCATTGGTACCTCCTCGGTATGGGCCGCAAGGCCTTTTGAGGTACTTCTTTTCCTTGCATCTCTCTCTCTCTCTCTCTCTCTCTCTCTCTCTCTCTCTCTCTCTCTCTCTCCACGTTGGAGGGGACTCAGGCTCCTGCGGAGATTGTCCCCTCGTTAGTGAGGGGCTCTTCAGCTCCCGACAGCCCTGGCTGTTCGGGGAACGGGTCGTGCTAGGGGGCGGTCAGAATAGGGGAGGCTCCCTCCGTGCAATGCTTTTTAATGCTAGGTCGATCAGGAACAAGTTTGGCGAGCTACGGGCGCTCTTAGCATCAGAATACCAGGATATCGTTGCTATCACCGAGTCCTGGATTCATACTGATCGTAGGGACTACGTTGGGAGTTCGAAATTCCCGGGTATAGAATGTTTCGCAAAGACCGCACACGTGGGGAGGGGGGGTGGGGTACTAATATACGTCAGGGAAACGTTGAGTCCGGTTGACTGCCAGTTCCGGTCGGAACGGGAGCTGCTTGGCGTCGATCTGAACGTGGGAGGGACGAACTATAGGTTAATCTTGGTGTACAGACCTCCGCATCTCCTCCTCGAGGAGGAGACAGCCCTGTACACCGAACTCAGTAGCCTGCTAGGGGATAGGGTGTGTGTAGTTTTAGGAGACTTCAACTGTCGCGGCATAAAGTGGGAAAACAGGACTGCCGATGCTGAAGGGAGGAGGCTAGTTGACTTTGCTGATGAGAACTTCCTCACTCAGTGGGTCAACGAGCCTACACGAGGCGAAAGCGTTCTAGACTTAGTATTCACGACCGAAGACAACCTCGTCACTGGCCTCACCGTTGACGAATCATTGGGCGGGAGTGATCACGGTCTTATTAGGTTCCGTGTGTGCGTCCCTCGGGTGAAGCGTAGTAACTCGAGAGGCAGTAAGCTCGATCTCCGGCGGGCGAACTTTGTTAGCCTCAGGGATAGCGTAGGAGAGATGGGGTTAGAGGTTGGCGGCGATGTTGAGGGAGTGTGGAGTGCATTCCGGGACGAGTTTATGGTGCTGCAGTCTGTTGCCATACCCTCAAAACCGGTCACCCCTGCTTCAACGCAGCCTAAGTGGTTCAATCGTAACATCGCTTCGGCTATCCGAAATAGGAAAGTAGCGTATAGGAGGGCGAAGGCCAATCGTTCCCACGAGAACACTGAAGCGTATGTCCGACTGTGTAGGGAAGTGAAGGCGAAGGTTAGGCTAGCGAAACGTAACGAAGAACTACGGGTGGCAAGCCCCTGCAAGGGGAACCCTAAGGAATTCTTCAGTTATGTTAATAGTAGAAAGCCCATTAGAAGCATGATAGGTCCATTAAAGGACGGAATGGCGTTCTGCGGACCTCCGACGCGGACATCGCTAATGTGCTTAATGAGTACTTTGCGGGAGTGTTCACCAGGGAGGATACCCGCGTCATCCCCGAGCCAGGCGTGAGGCACGAAGGTGCTGGCCTGGATAGTGTTAGATGTACCGCGACAGTCGTTGCCGATAGAATAGACAAACTGAGCGCGTTTAAGGCTCCTGGGCCAGACCAGTTTCTCCCCAGAGTGTTGCGAGAAGTGCGCGACCAGGTGGCTCCCCACCTGGCTACAGTCTTCAACAAATCGTTGGAGACGGGCCAGGTGCCTGGTGACTGGAGGGAAGCCAACGTGACCCCTATCTTTAAGAAAGGGGATCAGGAAAGTCCAGGGAACTATCGTCCCATTAGTCTCACTTCAGTTGTAGGTAAATTATTAGAAGGGATAATAGCTGATAGGATCGTTGACCATTTGGATTCGTACAAGCTGCTTGTGGACTCCCAACATGGGTTTAGACGGCATAGGTCGTGTCTCACCAACTTGCTCGAGTTTTTCCACGTCATGTTGAGTGAGTACGATAAGAGTAGGGCGATTGATATACTTTATCTCGACTTTCAGAAAGCCTTTGATAAGGTACCTCACCGCCGGCTAATGGCGAAAGTGCGGGCGCTGGGTATCGGTGGGGAAATAGGTAGGTGGATTGAAAACTGGCTGAGGAATAGGCGGCAGAGGGTGGTAATTAAAGGGGCTAGTTCGGGTTGGGCCTCGGTCACTAGTGGGGTTCCTCAGGGTTCCGTTTTGGGGCCGCTGTTGTTTATCATTTACATAAATGATATCGACGGTGGCATCGTCAGTCGGATCGCCAAATTCGCTGATGACACCAAGCTTGGGGCCAATGTTGGGACGCCCGAAGCGATCGAGGAACTGCGTGCGGACCTAGGTAGGATAGGAGAGTGGTCCGAAAAATGGCAAATGCCGTTTAACTTGGGTAAATGCAAAGTGATGCACATTGGCTACGCCAATCCCAAGTCGGACTACTCGATGTTGGGTAGTAATATCGAGGTGACTGATTTAGAAAAGGACTTGGTGTGCTAATTAGCAGCGACCTTAAGTTTACGAAACAGTGTGTAGAGGTGGAAAAGAAAGCCCAGAAACTATTGGGTTATATCAGGAGGCAATTTCAGTTTCGGAACAAGGAGATTGTGCTCTCACTGTACAATTCCCTTGTTCGGCCGCACCTGGAGTATGCTGTGCAGTTCTGGTCGCCCACCCTCAGGAAAGATATTGAGAGGCTGGAGCGAGTGCAGGCGAGGGCCACAAAGTTAATCCCTTCCGTTAGGCATATGCGCTACAATCGACGGTTACGCGCCCTGAACTTGTTTTCGCTTGAAACTCGGAGGCTGCGCGGTCAACTGATCGAGGTTTTCAAGCTCTTACGCGGGTTGAACGATGTCGATTTTAGAAGTATGTTTAGTTTAAATGATAACCCAACTCGCAACAATGGTTCGAAGTTGGATTTGAAACGGTTTAGGACTAGTGTGTGTGGGAATTACTTTACGTATAAGATCTGTGACACATGGAACAGGTTACCTTCGGAAGTTGTGAACAGTTCCTCTGTGGATCAGTTCAAGAAAAGGGTAGACGAAATCTTGCACACTATTTGAGTGTGTAAAGACATTTAGGACCTCAGTCTGCGGAAATTTCTTTTCCTATAAAATAGTTAATATCTGGAACCAACTTCCCTCAGAGGTTGTTTCCAGTCAAAGTGTAAATGTGTTTAAAAATAGGCTAGACAAAGTACTTAATACTCTCATAGTTCAAGACTAAAACATAAGAAAACTCTGCAGGAGATCGCTTGCACGGTATCTCTGTGAGCAAGCTAAATATAGAGCTATTTATATATTCTCCACTTTCCTGTAAAATTTCCTTGGCTACTTTTCCAGGGTCAAGGTATTTTCTTCAACCTTTTTCCGTACCTGCCTCTGGCAGGGAGGGAGCGGAGGGTGGGGAGAGAGCCTTCTACTTTTCTATCCAGTTTTCTACTACTGCTAGGATAGTTGAAAGAAAAATAAACTTTTACAAAATTTTCCGTGGCACCCGTTGCCATTGGTACCTCCTCGGTATGGGCCGCAAGGCCTTTTGAGGTACTTCTTTTCCTTGTAACTCACTCTCTCTCTCTCTCTCTCTCTCTCTCTCTCTCTCTCTCTCTCTCTCTCTCTCTCTCTCTCTATATATATATATATATATATATATATATATATATATATATATATATATATATATAATCCCCTTTCCCTTGTCCGGAGCTATGGGGCGCGACCCTCTGTGGCCAATGTGGGAATGCAGATTCGTCTGATGTAAGGGCTCTCTGCTTTTGTGGACCATTCGACCTGTCTAGGGACCCGCCTGATCTCCTGTTTATCTTTTTCTCCTCTCCCCCTTTCCTTCAGGCTTTTTTTTTTAACCTTGATTTGACCCTTTCCTTGGATCTTGGGTGAAGGAGGTGGTTGACAGTAACTCACTGGTTGTCCTTCACCCTTGTCGCCCTTAAACCAAACTCAAGTCCTGTCCCTGCCAACTCTCACCGTGCGTTGGATGAGAGTGGCCGCCTTTTAGGCACGGGGACTGGGTATGGGTGTATCTCCCCTGCGTGACATCTATTCGCGGTGAGACCGAGTGTGCCCACGATTCGCCTTTCCTTTGTCGTTCTTGGTTAGCCGATCAGCCCATCCTGATCGAGCATGCCGGCGGCACGCAGGTAACCGATCGCCCTCTCCGGAGTGGACCAGAGGTTCAGCGCACTTGTGATGTGTTGTGTTCTCTGTTGTGCTAGAGCGGTACAGTCTGTCATAATGTGTTCAATTGTTTGTGGTGTGTCCTGGCAGGTGTCGTCTCTGGAGTTGTCTAGTTTGTGTTTATATGTCTGTAAGTTGGGGCGATGTCCACATCGGAATCGTGCTAAGTTAACTTGGTCCGATCTGCTCAGGCTGGTCTCTGACCTGTTAATGGGTGGCGGCTTCGCACCTAGGACCGCATTCGGACCGAGTCGTGTCAGTGCTTTATGGGTTAGGTGTGTGTGTGTGTGTGTGTGTGTTTTCTGTACTGTGTGATGTCTGTGGGGCGTGGTATGGAATGGAGTATTTGATTATAATGTGTCTCTGGTGTTACCTTAATGGTGCGAGGTGTCGGTGCATGATTGTACATGTAGTGGCAGGGGTGTTGTGGGTTAGTTGTCGCTGCTGCCATGAATTGTGTTCCCCTCATGTCTAAATGTTCCTTAACTTTCAGTATTTTTGTTTCTGTGTGCAGGTGTTCTGTTGGTGTTGATTGAGTGCATCCTGTAATGATACGAAGTGCGTTGTTTTGTATTGTCTGTAAGGTGTTTGTGTGTGTGTGTGTTTGAAATAATGGGTGCCCAGCATGGGCTAGCATAGTCCATAACTGAGCGAATATATTGTTTGTATATGAGTGATGTTTCCTGCTGGTGTCCAAAGTTTGTGCCTGTTAGTACCCTAAGCGTGCAAAAGATAATGATGTGATGTATGTGACCCCAAATATTTTGATCCTATGTGTGTGGAATGTTGTTGTTGTTTAGTGTAAGCTGTGGAGTTATCTGGTGTTCTTTTGTGTTGCTTGTAAGCACGGTGATGGTTGATTTTGTGGGCGCTACTTTGAGTCTATTGTGTGTGTGCCAGTCTTGTATACTGTTTATGTATGTTTGTAGGTTATTTGTAGCGGTGTCGATGTTGTTGTGGGTGGATGTTAGAGTGATGTCATCTGCATATGATGATAAGGTAAGCTTGTTATGTATGGGTTTTGGAATGTTTGGAATGTCATGCATGTATAAGTTGAACAGTGTTGGTGAGAGAATAGGACCTTGAGGGACCCCGATCGGAAAAAGCTTGTTTTTGGATGACTTGCCATTAAATGTGACATGTATCTTCTTGACAGATAGTTGCTCACTGTAGGCCGGGTCGAGAAGGGGTCAAGGTCAAGATTTTGCTTAGGTACATATTGTGAGGTTGATCATTTTGTAATAGTAGTATCCACACCAAAAATCAAGGCTGTGGGTCCTTCGCTACCCCCCCCCCCCCCCCCCTACCGATACTCACTTTTTTCCATATGAATTTGTATGGGAAATAGGCCAAAAATCGAAAATCGTAAAAATCGACCCTAAATATTATTTTTTTTGCTTTCGGATGGCCAAAATCGGGTTCCCCGGCACGAATTACATTAGAATAGACCATTCACCAACTTTTTTTTGCGGTCGGGGGGGTAGGGGGTAGGGTCTTAAATCCGGTGCTGGCTCATAGCACCGGATATAAGACCTAATATTACATTATTTTTGTTTTTTTTCTTTCCAGATTCCTATTTAGGTACCTAGAATGTTAAAAGTTTGTATTAAAATACGTTATTTAATTTTAAAATATCAATAATAAATAAAATATAGTTAAAATCTTATTAAATTAAATTATGGCTACTAGAAAAAGAAGCCACAATGCAGCCTTCGGATATCCAGCAAAATTTTCATCTGCCATGACGCCATCAAAAGCTGATGTTGTAAGGCACTTCCATTTTATTGTTAGAGAGGAAGAATCTAAAGCACAGGGTAAAATAAGTAAAAATGATTGCTATAACGTAGTAGTTCAAGATATAAAAGAAATTTGGCAAAAATTTTCTTTCCCAACAATTGATACAAAGGGAATTTATGTTAAGAGTTACTAGACTTATAGAAGATGCTGATAAGTTAACTAAATGCCCTATGATAAAAAGAAATGAAAAATATTATGAAAAATTAAAGAAATATGACGATGTTTGACATATCTCCATGCCACTGTTATGATAAAGGCATAAGGGATAGAAAACTTTGTAGGTGTGAACATAAAATACCTATTATAGAATGGGAAGTTTTTATTGGTCAAAAAGAAAGAATTGATAAAAAACTACTACAAGTAATTTGAGAAAGTTAGGCAAAATCCAAAAAGCACAGGAAAGGGAAAAGAAATCAAAAGAAAAATTAAGAGAAGCAAGGGAATTTGCATCATCAGAAGTGATAGATGATGATAATGAAGATGTCGATTTTCAAGACAGAGAGGACTTAGATTATGAAGACTTAGAATTAATAGAAAATTTTCAAAATAGATGTACCTACGAAAATTTAGCCAAAACTTCAGAATGAGCAATTGCTTCAGATTAGAACTAAACCTCTAGAAATACTAGATTTTCCATGTCACAGCCAAAGCGTTGAACGGGGTGTGAACTTAGTAACTAAATCTAGCCAGGAAAGAATTGGTTATATTAATCGGCATAAATTTATTTTAAATACTTTAGTCTAGAAAAGAACTGCCTACTTTTGAGTGGAAAGGTCAACGGAAGGAATAAAAAAAAACATTAGTTTTAGGTAAAAAATTTCATTGAATTTCTCTCTCTTAATTTCTAAATTTCTACCAATAATAATAGCTAAAAATTTATGTATTCAATTTTTTTCATTAAAAAATAAATAAATAACTTTTATAATCGAATTTTTGTAATAAAAAAAAAAAATGTCTAAGTAAATCGTAAATTATCTCAAATTTTATGAATTTTCTAAAAAAACTGAAACCGGTAGGGGGGCTAGGGGTCCTCAGAATTGAAAAATATTTTACCAGGGTGTTACTATGATTGATTGAACCACCTCACACTATGTACCTAAGAAATCAAAAATTTCGACCCGGCCTATTGCTCAGCCACCTTTTGGTGTTATTGTGCATGTTTGTGTCTAGTATTTTGTTTATGAGGGAGAAGCGTGGGATAGCTTCAAATGCTTTACTAATGTCTATTGTTGCTAATAGCACTGGTCTACAAAAAAAAAAAAAAATTCTGCTTCTCCCAATTTAATGGGTGATCTAAACTATTTTTGGAGTGCTGAATCTGAAAATCACATTAGTTTTTCTCTATCGGGTCAGGTTATCTAGATATCTGTAACCCTTATTTAGACGTTTACAGGCAGAATACACACAAAACTTGAAAGTTCAGTATCACAGAGAGAAGAAATTTTTGAAAATCTACTTATAAATCTACTTTTATTTGTATTTGTAGTAAAACAGAACAGAACAACAAAAAAGGATACGTACACATGCATTATTACATATCAACTGCTACATATAGTTCACTTTCTTAGAAGTGAGTTTTCTTGGATTTGCGTCTATACTCAGTAGAGCCTTCCCTTTTTAGCATCCAGCAAAAGTCACCAAGCATGCAAGGGTCCCATCGTCCTTGGTAGTTTTTTTCCATCATTGCAATGTCCTGATAAAACCGCTCTCCGTGTTCATCCGACACTGAGCCAAGGTTATCTGGAAAGAAGTCCAGATGGCTGTGCAAAAAATGGGTCTTCAGAGACATTCTAGCCCCAAGTTGTTGGTATGCATCCAGCAGCTCGGTGACCATTGCTTCGTAGTGAGGGGACTTTGTTGAGCCTAAGAAGTTGTCACAAAGATTCTTAAAAGAATTCCAGGCTCTTAGTTCCTCTGCATTGAGAGTGCTCAAAAACTGTTCATCCTTTAAAAGCACTCTTATTTGGGAACCAATAAAAACACTTTCTTTCATCTTCACATCATTAATTTTGAATGCAGCTGCTTCTGTGTCAAGTGCTTTCACAAAGTTCTTTATCAACCCTAGTTTGATATGCAGAGGGGGCAAAATAATTCTTGATCAACTAATGGCTCATACTTCATACTATGTTGTCCTGGCACAAAGGCTTCACGTGGTGGCCAGTCCTTCTTTACATAATGCTGCTGTGTTGCTCTACTGTCCCACAAACACAGAAAGCACATGTACTTGCATTCCTCGGAGAAGTCCTACCACTTTTAGGGCTCCACAAATCTTCCACTTATATTGATCATACTTGATTGCATTCAGAAGTATTACCATGTTCTCATATGACTCCTTGAGATGAACTGAGTGTCCAATTGGAATGCTTGGGTGAACGTTCCCATTGTGTAACAAAACAGTTTTAAGACTCCGCTTACTAGAGTCAATGAACAGACGCCACTCGTCTGGAACATGTTCTATTTTAAAATATGAGAATAAACTTTCCAAATCTGAGCAGTAACATAGCTGATTTACAGTTTGAAAGTAGCACGAGCTTCTCTTGCGAAAAGAAGTAATGCGCACATCACCCTGAACTAAGTTCCACTCTTCCTCTAGACCAGTGGTTCCCAAACTTTATTAACTGTCGGAACCCTTACAGACTTGTTTTTATATTTCGCGGAACCCCAACTAACTCTCTCTCTCTCTCTCTCTCTCTCCCAGAGTGTTGCGAGAAGTGCGCGACCAGGTGGCTCCCCACCTGGCTACAGTCTTCAACAAATCGTTGGAGATGGGCCAGGTGCCTGATGACTGGAGGGAAGCCAACGTGACCCCTATCTTTAAGAAAGGGGATCACGAAAGTCCAGGGAACTATCGTCCCATTAGTCTCACTTCAGTTGTAGGTAAATTATTAGAAGGGATAATAGCTGATAGGATCGTTGACCATCTGGATTCCTACAAGCTGCTTGGGGACTCCCAACATGGGTTTAGACGGCATAGGTCGTGTCTCACCAACTTGCTCGAGTTTTTCCACGTCATGTTGAGTGAGTACGATAAGAGTAGGGCTATTGATATACTTTATCTCGACTCAGAAAGCCTTTGATAAGGTACCTCACCGCCGGCTAACGGCGAAAGTGCGCGCGCTGGGTATCGGTGGGGAAATAGGTAGGTGGATTGAAAACTGGCTGAGGAATAGGCGGCAGAGGGTGGTAATTAAAGGGGCTAGATCGGGTTGGGCCTCGGTCACTAGTGGGGTTCCTCAGGGTTCCGTTTTGGGGCCACTGTTGTTTATCATTTACATAAATGATATCGACGGTGGCATCGTCAGTCGGATCGCCAAATTCGCTGATGACACCAAGCTTGGGGCCAATGTTGGGACGCCCGAAGCGATCGAGGAACTGCGTGCGGACCTAGGTAGGATAGGAGAGTGGTCCGAAAAATGGCAAATGCCGTTTAACTTGGGTAAATGCAAAGTGATGCACATTGGCTACGCCAATCCCAAGTCGGACTACTCGATGTTGGGTAGTAATATCGAGGTGACTGATTTAGAAAAGGACTTGGGTGTGCTAATTAGAAAAGAAAGCCCAGAAACTATTGGGTTATATCAGGAGGCAATTTCAGTTTCGGAACAAGGAGATTGTGCTCTCACTACAATTCCCTTGTTCGGCCGCACCTGGAGTATGCTGTGCAGTTCTGGTCGCCCACCCTCAGGAAAGATATTGAGAGGCTGGAGCGAGTGCAGGCGAGGGCCACAAAGTTAATCCCTTCCGTTAGGCATATGGGCTACAATCGACGGTTACGCGCCCTGAACTTGTTTTCGCTTGAAACTCGGAGGCTGCGCGGTCAACTGATCGAGGTTTTCAAGCTCTTACTCGGGTTGAACGATGTCGATTTTAGAAGTATGTTTAGTTTAAATGATAACCCAACCCGCAACAATGGTTCGAAGTTGGATTTGAAACGGTTTAGGACTAGTGTGTGTGGGAATTACTTTACGTATAAGATCTGTGACACATGGAACAGGTTACCTTCGGAAGTTGTGAACAGTTCCTCTGTGGATCAGTTCAAGAAAAGGTTAGACCAAATCTTGCACACTATTTGAGTGTGTAGAAAATTTTCCCTGGCACCCGTTGCCATTGGTACCTCGTCGGTATGGGCCGCAAGGCCTTTTGAGGTACTTTTTTTCCTTGTAACTCCTTGTATCTCTCTCTCTCTCTCTCTCTCTCTCTCTCTCTCTCTCTCTCTCCGTAGGGGGTATAAAGGTTATGTACGTTCCTTCTGGGTGTAGTAAACTTTATACTTGGGGTTGACAGCCCTCCGGTCCCGAGTTGTGGGATTCTAGAGAAACTGGCTGCCAGTTACTTTAGGTTCTCTCTCTCTCTTTCGGGAGGGCGGGTAAAGTATGTTGTACAATCCTGTCCCGTGGGTTACTAGGACCCCATCCCATCCCTACTCCGTCCTTTTTTAGTCAAAGGATGTTCTCCTTTGACTAAAAAAAAAAAAAAAAAAAAACCTTTTAGTATTAAGCCTTTTTCTCTTCTTTTACTATTAGACCCTACTGCTATCTCATGCATGGGAAGAGAGGCTTTGGAACCTCTATAAATAACACCATTTAACGCTCGTAGGTTGTGAGAGACTGGGATGGAGGGGTCCCAGGCGTAGGGGCGCGATGAATAGAGTGTGGCTAGTGCCCCGTTAAGCCCATTCCTAACGCGTAATGGCCTGACCAGCCCCCTGCGACCGTTCTTTGGTGACCAATTGATGGTGCTTGGCTGTACTGCTCTGAGGTGAGAGAGCTTTACTGCCCAGCTGGCTGCCAGGCCAGCGTAAAGTCTCGGGCGTGGGCTCTGGGTCTGGTGGGATATCCCTTGAACACTGGATTGTAAGTCTGGCCGCTTGTGAGTGACTAGTAAGACTTAGTAAGGGGCTGCATCTCGCTGTCGCTCCTGGCGGGAAATCCGTGACGCCTGCGTCGCGAGTGTTTGTCAGTTGGTAGCTGCGACACGTTTGGGACTGTCCGGCCCTGGGGAGACCTTTGGTCGGTGCGGCAGCAGCGAGAGGTGTAGTCTTCTGGAAGGGATGAACGTCACTTGCAAATAGGTGGATGCGTCTACGCTCGGGATGAATTCACCTCCCCCCCCCCTCCTTTTTTATATACTGGTCAGAACGTTTTTGATAGTTTTCATTGCTAGAACGCTTTATCTTATTCAGAGTATTCAGAATTCAAAATAAACAAAAAACAAAAGTTACAATGACTGGACCGCAGAAACTGAAGGCTGAATGTGCGAAGTGTGAAGTAAACCAGTGGGTGACGAACTTCAAAGAAGCCTGCTTCGCGAAGATCAACCACTCCAGCATGTGCCGCTTTTGCGAACTCATGCGGTTTTACGAGAAGCTAGAGGAGAGGGTCCTGCGGCTCGAGTCTTCCAGACCGGCTGTTGGAGGTGCGGCGGTCACTGACGAGGCTGCGCCGCCCTAACCCGGGCTCATTCAGGATAGGATAGCTGCCGTGGAAAGGCGGTCCAGCGATGGAATGGACAGATCTCGGGACCGCGGAGAAAGGGTAGAGGTGCAACCGGGGCCAGGGTCCTAAATCAGTGTCAGGAATCGCCAGCGACCCACGTGGAATGCTTGGAACCGCGGCGTAAGGTGGAGGGCGCAAAGAAGGGGCTGATAGAGAAGGGTGGGAAGGGGCCGATGAAGAAAAAGGGTGGGAAGGGGCCTACTGATGGCCCAAAGAAACCGAAGGATGTAGCTACCGGTCGGGGTGGGTCGGGTGGTGTAACTGCGTGTATGGGTGGCGACGGGTTTCGAAAGGTCTCGGGCAAGAAGGCTGCGAAGCCGAAGCCTGAGACCCCAGTTGCCCCTGTCAGGACCTCTAACCGCTTTAGTCTCCTGTGCTCGAAGGAGGAAGACACCGTTTTGATTGGGGACTCGCAGATCAGGGGCCAGGAGAAGTACTTTGCTTCTGCAAACCGGATGGGAGGAAGGTAAGGTGCTTACCTGGGCGGGGAACGGCGCACTTAAGGAAGGAGGTAGAGAAGGTGCGCGTGGCTAGTCGGAGGACTGCGATCGTTGTCCACGCTGGTGGCAACGACCTGTTCCTCAAAGGCGGTAGGGTAGGTCTTTCAGAGGGATCATCACCGAGATCATGTCTCTTGCGGATGATCTAAAACTGAAGACAGACAGGGGAATGTTAATGGGTATTTTACCGCGAATGAATGCCAGTGACCACGCACTCAGTAAGGTCATTGGCATCAACGAGAGGGTGCAAGACTTGTGCGTCCCCTGGGCGTGAGGTTTATTGACCCCTTCGACGCATTTTCGGTAGGTGGGACCTTTACCAGAGGGATGGTGTCCACCTCAATAACAAGGGTAAAGGTGTGCTAGGCGCGCTGCTCGACCGGCACCTATACAGAATGGTGAGGTCGAGTCCGGGGAGAGATGATGGGCCCCCACCGGGGAGGGATGATGAGCCGGTGGCGGACGTACCTTCAACTGAAGGGTGCGTCCAGGTACAGGTGGGTGACCCTCCTTCCACGTTGGAGGGGGCTCAGGCTCCTGCGGAAGTTGCCCCTCGTTAGTGAGGGGCTCTTCAACTCCCGACAGCCCTGGCTGTTCGGGAAACGGGTCGTGCTAGGGGGCGGTCAGAATAGGGGAGGCTCCCTCCGTGCAATGCTTTTTAATGCTAGGTCGATCAGGAACAAGTTTGCGAGCTACGGGCGCTCTTAGCATCAGAATACCAGGATATCGTTGCTATCACCGAGTCCTGGATTCATACTGATCGTAGGGACTACGTTGGGGAGTTCGAAATTCCCGGGTATAGAATGTTTCGCAAAGACCGCACCCGTGGGGAGGGGGTGGGGTACTAATATACGTCAGACACGTTGAGTCCGGTTGACTGCCAGTTCCGGTCGGAACGGGAGCTGCTTGGCGTCGATCTGAACGTGGGAGGGACGAGCTATAGGTTAATCTTGGTGTACAGACCTCCGCATCTCCTCCTCGAGGAGGATACAGCCCTGTACACCGAACTCAGTAGCCTGCTAGGGGATAGGGTGTGTGTAGTTTTAGGAGACTTCAACTGTCGCGGCATAAAGTGGGAAAACAGGACTGCTGATGCTGAAGGGAGGAGGCTAGTTGACTTTGCTGATGAGAACTTCCTCACTCAGTGGGTCAACGAGCCTACACGAGGCGAAAGCGTTCTAGACTTAGTATTCACGACCGAAGACAACCTCGTCACTGGCCTCACCGTTGACGAATCGTTGGGCGGGAGTGATCACGGTCTTATTAGGTTCCGTGTGTGCGTCCCTCGGGTGAAGCGTAGTAACTCGAGAGGCAGTAAGCTCGATCTCCGGCGGGCGAACTTTGTTAGCCTCAGGGATAGCGTAGGAGAGATGGGGTTAGAGGTCGGGGCGATGTTGAGGGAGTGTGGAGTGCATTCCGGGACGAGTTTATGGTGCTGCAGTCTGCTGCCATACCCTCAAAACCGGTCACCCCTGCTTCAACGCAGCCTAAGTGGTTCAATCGTGACATCGCTTCGGCTATCCGAAATAGGAAAGTAGCGTATAGGAGGGCGAAGGCCAATCGTTCCCATGAGAACACTGAAGCGTATGTCCGCCTGTGTAGGGAAGTGAAGGCGAAGGTTAGGCTAGCGAAACGTAACGAAGAACTACGGGTGGCAAGCCTCTGCAAGGGGAACCCTAAGGAGTTCTTCAGTTATGTTAATAGTAGAAAGCCCATTAGAAGCATGATAGGTCCGTTAAAGGACCGAAGCGGCGTTCTGCGGACATCGCTAATGTGCTTAATGAGTACTTTGCAGGAGTGTTCACCAGGGAGGATACCCGCGTCATCCCTGAGCCATGCGTGAGGCACGAAGGTGCTGGCCTGGATAGTGTTCGATGTACCGCGACAGTCGTTGCCGATAGAATAGACAAACTGAGCGCGTTTAAGGCTCCTGGGCCAGACCAGTTTCTCCCCACAGTGTTGCGGGAGGTGCGCGACCAGGTGGCTCCCCACCTGGCTAAGTCTTCAACAAATCGTTGGAGACGTGCCTGGTGACTGGAGGGAAGCCAACGTGACCCCTATCTTTAAGAAAGGGGATCAGGAAAGTCCAGGGAACTATCGTCCCATTAGTCACTTCAGTTTTAGGTAAATTGTTAGAGGGGATAATAGCGGATAGGATCGTTGACCATTTGGATTCCTACAAGCTGCTTGGGGACTCCCAACATGGGTTTAGACGGCATAGGTCGTGTCTCACCAACTTGCTCGAGTTTTTCCACGTCATGTTGAGAGAGTACGATAAGAGTAGGGCGATTGATATACTTTATCTCCACTTTCAGAAAGCCTTTGATAAGGTACCTCACCGCCGGCTAATAGCGAAAGTCCGCGCGCTGGGTATCGGTGGGGAAGTAGGTAGGTGGATTGAAAACTGGCTGAAGAATAGGCGGCAGAGGGTTGTAATTAAAGGGGCTAGTTCGGGTTGGGCCTCGGTCACTAGTGGGGTTCCTCAGGGTTCCGTTTTGGGGCCACTGTTGTTTATCATTTACATAAATGATATCGACGGTGGCATCGTCAGTCGGATCGCCAAATTCGCTGATGACACCAAGCTTGGGGCCAATGTTGGGACGCCCGAAGCGATCGAGGAACTGCGTGCGGACCTAGGTAGGATAGGAGAGTGGTCCGAAAAATGGCAAATGCCGTTTAACTTGGGTAAATGCAAAGTGATGCACATTGGCTACGCCAATCCCAAGTCGGACTACTCGATGTTGGGTAGTAATATCGAGGTGACTGATTTAGAAAAGGACTTGGGTGTGCTAATTAGCAGCGACCTTAAGTTTACGAAACAGTGCGTAGAGGTGGAAAAGAAAGCCCAGAAACTATTGGGTTATATCAGGAGGCAATTTCAGTTTCGGAACAAGGAGATTGTGCTCTCACTGTACAATTCCCTTGTTCGGCCGCACCTGGAGTATGCTGTGCAGTTCTGGTCGCCCACCCTCAGGAAAGATATTGAGAGGCTGGAGCGAGTGCAGGCGAGGGCCACAAAGTTAATCCCTTCCGTTAGGCATATGGGCTACAATCGACGGTTACGCGCCCTGAACTTGTTTTCGCTTGAAACTCGGAGGCTGCGCGGTCAACTGATCGAGGTTTTCAAGCTCTTACGCGGGTTCAACGATGTCGATTTTAGAAGTATGTTTAGTTTAAATGATAACCCAACTCGCAACAATGGTTGGAAGTTGGATTTGAAACGGTTTAGGACTAGTGTGTGTGGGAATTACTTTACGTATAAGATCTGTGACACATGGAACAGGTTACCTTCAGAAGTTGTGAACAGTTCCTCTGTGGATCAGTTCAAGAAAAGGTTAGACCAAATCTTGCACACTATTTGAGTGTGTAGAAAATTTTCCCTGGCACCCGTTGCCATTGGTACCTCCTCGGTATGGGCCGCAAGGCCTTTTGAGGTACTTCTTTTCCTTGTAACTCCTTGTAACTCTCTCTTTATATATATATATATATATATATATATATATATATATATGTATGTATGTATATAAAGTTTGTAAGGGTTTCTTTCCCGGGATCCCGGCTGTTTTTATTGGATTTGAAAATCCCTGGAATTAGACAAATATTCCGGAAATGTCGGAATTTTAAAATTACTTAATTTATTTTTTATTGATTTATTTGTTTTTCTTTTGTTATTAGAAGGCTCTTGGGTGGAATTAAAGAAAACTGCATAATATTTACCACATTTTATTCTACTTTTTTGCTTTCTTAAATGAACACCTACTAGCATTAGCAACTTAGAGCAATCTAAAAGTGGGCCCGTATGCCAAAAACTGGCCGAGGGAATGTCGCTAGCGCTGCGTATAATACAAGGAACCGAGTCTCAGTATATTATCTAGCGATCGCGGGCAACTCATCTTGCTCAGAGTTTAAGCGAGGATTTGAACCAAGAACTGCAGTTATTCGAGACAATAGGGAACAGAACTTCAAACATCATGAATTTATTTGATGCACTGAAAACCATTACGCCAACTTCTGTTGAATCAGAAAGAGCCATTTCTGCAGCAGGTTTATTTATCACCAAGTTGAGAACTCGTCTTAGTGATAGAAGTATCGATTGTTTGTTTTTTAAAGAAGCTGTTTTAAAAATGTTGATCGACTCTTTAAATATTTTAAGTTAAAAGGATGAAATTATTTTTTCTAATGAAGTTTATTTGATTTTTATTTTTTTGTATTGGCTAAATATTTTAAGAAACTATGTGGAGATAAAAGGTATAAATTATTTTTTTTAAGAAGTTTTTCTTTTTCTTTTTTCATTTGCAAATGCACTTAATTATAATTAAAGGAATATCATATTTTAGCCTTTTATTTGTCCCCTGCAGATGAATAGCATGATAAATATTATGTTTAATAAATAATAAGTAGCTACCACTGATTGGTAAACTCAATTCAAGTATTACAATGCAAAAGTGGTCATCAAGGCATAAGTAATTGGTTATCCCAATTCTAAAAGGGTATTTTATCACTGAACAATAAAAAAAAAATACCTTTCTCTTAAATATACAACCATTTCCTGGATTTCCCGGGATCCCGGGAATTGGCTTCATTTTCCGGGATTTCCCGGGATGAAGAAAGCTGCATATAAGGAGAAACCCTATATATATATATATATATATATGAAAATTATTTCACGAAAGTGACACGTGAAAAATATTTATGATGAATAAAACCACGAAGGGAAAAGAAACACAAAGTGGTTCCTGAGGATGTCATTAGACGAAAGCGCTTGAGCACCACTTTGTGTTTCTTTTCCCTTCGTGGTTTTATTCATCATATATATATATATTTTAGACTTAGAGCTGTAAAATATTTATTGAGCAACAAAACTTACAGATTTTAGTGATGAACACATTACAAATTTTTACACTGAAAACACTTGAGTAAATAAAGTCTGTCAGAAATTAACTTGACAGTGCACCACGCCAACGGCTATATAGTTATACTGATTGGTTCACAATTAATTACGGAACGAGTGCACATCAAATCAACTGGCAACTTAGAAAATTTTAATTTTAGCGAAAACATATTGCTCAAAATTAATTACAGTTAAATTCTCACGCGTAAAATATATATATTAAAATTTGTCATAAATAATATGACAAATTTTAAATACTATGACAGAATTTATATGATATTTGGTTTAAAACAGTACTAATAGAACCAGTCTTATAAAATCGTTAAAATTAAAATCTGCCAAATTACACTTTTGCAGTAGCCAAGTAGCGAAAATATATTTACGTATACTGTACTTAGCAGATTTTAATTTTAGCGAAAAATATTTAGTGATCCCAAATCCACGATGGTGCCATTTCAAGTCAGAATAAGAATCTAAAATATTATTTAACAAAAAGCCAGAAGGTAAAATTATGTATAAATATTAGGACCTTAATATTAAGACCTGGTTAGACTGATGAGAAAACGTGTCACGGAACTCTTGTTAAGCCTCCGTGTCCGTGGAACTCAAGGGTTCCGCGGAACACAGTTTGGGAAACCACTGCTCTAGACGATTCTTTGCACCTTACTTCAACTGTCCATGCCTTCCTTTCTCATCATGCTCTTCCTCCATGGATTCTACATCCGATTTCTTATTACGAGGATTTGTGTCCCTTTGATAAAAAGTCCACCCCTAGTACTATTCTGTTCATGGGCGTCCGGAGGGGGGGGGCAAGAGGGGGCAGTTGCCCTCCCTTGGAAATTTGTGTTTGCCCACGCAACGACTTCTATAATTCTACTGCAGCTCAGTCAGTGTTTCCACATTCAAGGAAATGTCGTTTATTTTACCTTTACTTTACCGAAGTACCGTGTCGTTGAACTTAAAAGTGTTAAATAAACTATACTGAAAGATATAGTAATGGAATTATTTGCAAAGATTATTATATTGAGTGTTTTATTTTTTTTTTTTTCTCGAAAACCTTTTGGTCAATTTCACTGAAACTTACATGATTATAGTTAATCATATAGTATCATATAACATATAAAAAATGGACTTGACTGGTAGAAAAAAAAAATGCACTGCGACCACTACGAGTAAAAACCGTCATCTCCCCTTATCATAGCCTGCTTTCGGTGCTAAATTTATGTACTTAGTAATGACGGTTTTTACTCGTTGTGGTCGCAGTGTATTTTTTCTCTGCTTTTACCGCGTGGCGGTAACGAGGAGGTAGACCTTTTGGCCAGACGAGCTTACTCCCTTCCTGTTACCCCTAAGTCTTTGCCTTTTTCAGATTTCGTTCCTTCCCTCTGCCGCCATTTCAGGTCGTTGTGGCAGCGCGACTGGGATGGCGTCGGTGTGAACAAACTCCACGGTCTCAGGCCTGTTCTTCGTCATTGGTCTTCCTCGTATGACAAATCCCCGGCATAAAGAAGTTCTATTGGTTCGTCTGAGAATTGGTCATACCCGTTTGACCCATAGCCACCTTATGTCTGGAAATCCTCCTGAGCCTTGCCGTCATTGTCATGTTCCTCTCACTGTTGAGGATGTTTATATATTTTGGCCTCTTTATTCAACCTTTCGTTCACAGTGCTTCCCGGAATTACATTCCCGTCCGGCCTCGACACGTTTTCAGTCCATTCTTGCAGAGTGCGCGTCTCTGTTGGCCCTATATTTGATTTCCTCCGACTGTCGCGGCTCTTGTCCCGCCTCTAACTTAGTCTCGCTGTGATATGAACCCTTTTAGGGTTGGAACGTCGGTCAATTCCCCCCCCCCCCCCCCACACACACACACACACACCAAAATATGTGTGTGTGTGTGTCTATAAAATATGAATAAGTTGTAAGTGAATCGGTGTTTGCTTAAACTTTTCAAGTATTTCAAGGATTCGCCTATCACTCCTTCACGGACTCCTAAAAAGATGATTTCAGACCTTGGTCTGGGTTTTGGAACGCTCCGCGTCACTTCCTTCTCTCTCTCCCTAACTCTCATGATTCCACTTCTTCACTTTCCATATCTGTTACTTTGTGTGTCTTCTAACTCTGCTTGTCTTTCTTCTCCGTTTCTCGTGCTGCGTGGCCTTTTTTTTTTTCCCCTTCAGATTTTGGTGTTCCGTTCTCGCTTCGCATGTTATATGTTCTTTAATTATCTACGAACTTAAAACTTCAAAGAATAATTAATACAAGTTTATAATTTTTATTATTTCCTACCTATTCTACAGTATTCAAATAACTTTACTGGTCTGTTTTCTGATATTTAATTGCTAACAAGTTAGTTTTTAGATAGCATTAGAATAATATATCTTAAAGAACCCGATTGAACAGGAATAGAGGAGGGGATCAATTGATACCAAACCGATGCCTGATTGGCTGAGCGTGAATATGAATATGAACCAAACGAAACTTGTTGTTCTGACTTCGTGGTTTATGTCACGTACTCTCGTCCAAATTCAGAATAGGCCTATTTCCTATCTTTTTATAATCTATCTATTAAACCTAATTTACATTCATGCATTATGAATTATTATTCTATATTCATTATTAAATCCCATTTTTACCTTCCCAACAAGTACCAGAAAATGTTTCTTGAATATAATTATTTTAGTATTTTATTTTATTTCGGCTCTAATAACCTTCTTCATAAAACTTAATAAAATTCGTTTATGGTTGTAACTAATTAGATTGGCTCCCCCCAATTAACTTTAGTAGCGTGATTTAAAGTTAAATATATTTTCTTTTAATATAGTTAGTTCACTTAATAGTTTGGTTGAAATGTGTGTGAAGTATGTTCTTTACAGACTAATAATAATAATAATGCCGTACATGATCTTCTCTCTTTGTTACAGCATTATATCTCCTCCTAGAAATTTAGGAATGGCCTTTTGTAAGTACTGTATTTTGTTAAATTCGTTGTTCGAATTAGGAGTTTGTGGTTTCCTTACTTTCTTCATAGAAGTGGCCTGTGTGGTAACATAATTGCTGCACATTGCTCACTGTTCAGGAAATTAGGAGTTTGCTGAACTTGGCTAGAATGTGAAGGGAATCTAAGCTTATTGGATTTCTACATAACTATAATTTTTTAGTTAAAGATTAATGTAGGTACTCTTTTTTTTCTTTTTTTTGTTACTATTCTAGCCTGTTTTTTTTATTCATTTCCAGGGCAAGACCTATAGCAATTCGCTACGATGGCTTTAGTTCTCAAAGTCGTTAATACGAGCCGTGTAGAAGTGGCATTGTCATTCGACAAGTGGCATATGACGACAACAACAACAACAACAACTAGGAAAATTGATGATTTATAAGTGCGGTACACACATTATGCAAGTGATATTTGGGTACCGATGTTTATTAGAGATTAATTGTTTTAAAATTTGTTTATTTGTAGAAATGTGTGGAAATTAGAAGTAACAAAATTGTTACAAATTCGCCTTTATTCACATTCAGTCGTTTAGAATAAGAATTTTACGACTATTTTTTTATTCCTTTTCTTAAAAGTGAAATATTTTATTACTATTTAAAAGATTTAAATTCCTGTAATTATCCCATTGACAATAAATAGAAATTTATTGCAAATAAAATAAAATGCGTCCACAAATTTTGAATAAAGTTTCGAAGTCTCGATGAACTGTTGTAGAATAAAATTAGTGGTTGTAATTTTCATTTTTGTTTCCAATATAATTATACGCAAAATGTAATGATGGGGTTGTTTAACCTCCTTCGCAACATCTAAGGTCGTATGATGGAGGGGACCTACGGCTTTACGCGGGACCCGAACCACGAGTCGCTACATAGTCCGGACGCGAAGGACGATCTACTACTATCCCACCCAATGTCGCTTAACTTCGCTGATCAAAGAGAAGCGGTGTTACGACATTGGCTTCGACGTAGCCCTAATTATACGGTGGAAGACCCAACTGAAAATAGGTTTTGGTCACGTCAGGTCATCCTTCACGCCTTAAGTATAGAAATTATTGGAAACTTACAATTAATTGTTAAGTCATTCGCGCTACATTGGAGATAGTTTTTATTATTTTGAAAGGTGAAAGTACGGTTACACCCACTTCCATTACACCTTTTCAGGGCATGAAATAATAAACGTTGTCTTCAACTACCGTTTTCATAGCTGGATTATACTTCCATGATAAATTTACGTAGCATTCTTGTCTTTCAAGTAAACCATAGTGTAATTAAAGTAACGGAATTTTACGTCTAATTCTGATAGAATTTGTCTCGGTTAAACTGGTATACAAACAGTTCATTCGGTTGTGGAACGAGCTTGCACCAATTTCGAATTAAAGCTCGTTTGAAAAAACAAAATCGTTTAAGTTGGCGAGGCCCTTCCTGTGTCGAAGGGGTTCTTTGAGAACTGGAGTTCGCCCGTCACCTTTCTCCGATTAAATGAACCTTCTATCGTTCAGCAATGGGTTCAGCCACGACATATGTTCACACTGGGCACAGTCGTTCGTACTTACGATAGATGGTTTTATTGTTTGTGCGTCATAGTTAATAAAAGAGAACGCTAACTTTTTATTATATATATATATATATATATATATATATATATATATATATAATATATATATATATATATATATATATAATATATATATATATATATATATATATTATATATATATATAAAATTTAGACATTGTGGAAAGCTGAACGAAAATTTTATTTTTACTTCATTAACTTAAACTGAAGGAAGGCCGTTTGGTCGTTAAGAATGTGTTTAATCTTGGCGACAAGTCTACTTAACTTTTGTAGTCATTCAGGTGCTGTTTAAAAATTGAATCTAAACTTTGAATAGACTTGAAAAGGGCTGTTTAAACATTTATCAACCATCGACTGTGAAGCAGGGATGCCACTCAGAAATTTAGAAAAACCCAAGATCCACTTGTAAAAAATCTCAAGAAATCCCAAGATTTGCTATATTTGTTTAAAGAAATCCCAATATCCCAAGGTATCGCTGAAAATGCCAAGATCTTGGGACAAATCCCAAGGAGTGGCATCCCTGCTGTGAAGGTAATTTTAGTTATTGTTCCATGTCTTCCACTTTATTCAGTTACTAACTATACTCCAATGTTTTGTAAGTGTATAAAAAGCAAAAACTGTAAATAAAGTATATTTATATTTTTAGTTTCAATTACTAAGCATAGCGACTATAATCCATAATACATCTTGTTACAATGTGGATGTTTGGTGGAAAAGTATGTATGCATTAAATTCATATTTCTAGCACAAGAACATCCATAAGCGTACATGATACGGAGAGGGAGAGGAGAGTGGAAATGAAGCGGAAAGATTGTGTTAAAGATATACTGAGGGATGAATGTGGTAGAAAAGCCGTTTTGGGGTTGAGTGAAAGTTTGTTATTGTTGGAATGCTCAGTGACGACAGTATCTGATGTATGTGGGTCTGCGAAATGGAGTGCAGAGAGGCAACTCAGCTTGGCAGTGATGGAAAGGGATGGCACTCTTGCTTATCTCTGATTCTTGGTCATCCTCTTTTCGGGATTTCGGTGAAACTTGCTATTGCCAAGGCATATAAAAAGCTTCTGATAGTCTGGCACAAATCCTTAATTCCAAACTGTTGTTTCTCTCTCATCTGTTCCTTCATTTCCGATTTCCTTTGGCCGATCTACAGCTCCCGTTGTAGATGGCCAAATACTATAGTTTTTTCTTTTTCATGATGCTAGCCCGAGTCGGGCTAGCATCATGAAAAAGAAAAAACTAGTATTTGTCATTTACCATTACTTATTCGGACTATAGTGGATTTAATTTTCCTAGAGGAGTTCCTTGTTCCATGCACGGTCTGTGTGTATCATAAAAAAACCTCAGGGAACCATTCTGAGTTCATTCCCATCATGAAACGGACATGTTATGTGCCTTGAAAAGTGGACGCTCAATTCTGCCAGTTGAGGTTTAAGTTTTGGTATTTGGCTAAAAATATAATAGTCACCCCTTTTTCTTTGATGTATTTAATCTGACATGAAGGCAGCGAGTCTTTTGCTTATATTGAGGTTCTAAATGTAGCTGGGCTAGGTTGCTTTAAACCCTAGAACATGTCCCAAAGCTGGATCCTCTCTGCTTTGCAGATAGCTGGTGAGGGAAGCTATATTTTTTGGGACCACTTTGCGAGTGACCCGTTGCCCACGTCGGGTTAGCATCATGAAAAAGAAAAAACTATAGTATTTGTCATTTACCATTACTTATTCGGACTATAGTGGATTTCATTTTCCTAGAAGAGTTCCTTGTTCCATGCACGGTCTGTGTGTATCATATATATATATATATATATATATATATATGGGATGAATTTCACAAAACACGTGAAATGAATAAATGCTGCAAACCCACAAGGAAAAAGAAAAACGATTCCAAGGCCTTTCGTGTATTCCCTGACGAGGTGTAGCTTTGAATACACGAAAGGCCTTGGAATCGTTTTCTTTTTCCTTGTGGGTTTGCAGCATATATATATATATATATATACAGTATATAACAGGCTTTAAAACATTTCCAGTTAATGGTTAACAGTACGAGTATGTGAAAAAAATTACAAAATATATAAATAATTTTTAGTGTTTTAATTATTTATTGAATTTTTAACTTGTTGATAAGTTAGGGTACTAACCTGTCAATATCAGTTACATAGTGATGGCATAAGATTTAAGTTGTTATCGTAGTGGGACGAGTGAAAGCGCTTGTAAGCCTTCAGTAATATGTCGATATCTGGCTTCAGTTCTGTTGTTGCAATGCGGACCACCGAACCAAGATGTTCATCAGTCAGTATTAATCGATATTTTGATTTGTTAAAACTTAGAACAAAATGTCATAATCAGGAAACCTTTCCATATGTTCAAAAAATTCCTGTATTTGGCCTGTTTTCTCTAAAAATTTCCCTGAAGTTTTTAGGGTTTCAATTAAATAATAATGCACGTCGTCGTTTTATTAATAATATCTACTCGACAGTGGTGCCGGATTAAAATAATATCTACTCGACAGTGGTGCCGGATTAAATCTTGTGAAAGTCCCTATCCGGCCCGTGGGCCGTATTTTACCCACCCCTGAGATGGAACGTGTAATTCACTGGTTGTGGAAGATAGGTTAAAGAGCGTGGGAAACTGTGTATGTTCCAAATGATTCGATGAAATATGCGGAGGAGGTAATTGTAAATATTCTAGGCATAAAAGTCTTAAGTACAGCTGAAGTATACTGAAGAGCGATGATGGGGTAAAAAAAAAGATTGCGGATCCGTTGGTTGGAGATGAACGAGGCAGCTTTCGTGTAGGAAGAGGATGTGTTGATCAAGTCTCCAGTGAGACAGCTGAATGAGAAACGCGATATGAATTAAAAGTTGTATATGGCATTGATATGGAGAAAACGTAGGATAAAGTGAATAGATTTGCCTTGTGGCAAGTGGTTGGTTAGGGTATATGTTGTCAGTGGTGGTTAAATCCGGTGAGCAGTGTTTATATGGATAGTAGTGTTTGTGTAAAGATTAAGAGTCTGTACCCATGGGTTTTGGGTCTGGCCTAGTCCAGCCAAAGCAGTTTCAATACAAGATCTGACCATGGATTTGATGACGTCACGCTAGGGGTCCTTACACATCTGTTCGCTCAACAAGTGAAGGCGTCCGTGAATCATAACTAATTTAAATTTTGTAGGACTACTTTTGATATATGTAAGCCAGAATATATTTTTTTTTGTAAATTTGAGGACAGAAGTCAATTCTATTTCAAAAGAGTATGTAACGTGCCATTTTCTTAATAAGGAATGTTTTATAGTAATGTAATTAAATGTTTGCACACTATCAGAAAAACTCGCAATCTTTTAGTTACAAACATATTATGAATTAAAGGGCCGAAGAAATAATTAAATATGTTTGTTAGTTTTCAGTCATAATGGTACCAATGTACGAGTATTTATTAAGGATTTCAAAAGCAGTTGGAAAGGAAATTACGTGGGGTGAATATTTTATCACCTTTCACACAAAATTACCTATTACAAAATAAGCACACCGGACAAAAAATTAGTCACCCCTAATAGCACGGATAGTAGGAAGTTCAAGGTCACACAGAGGGCGCTGATGTAGCATTGGTAAGTGACAAGTAGCGGTGACGTAGCACACAGGATCAGATCTGTTTCGTGAGGTGGTGAAGAACAAAGTGTGTGTTGGATATAGTCTGCAAAATGGGTCGTGAGGCAGACGTTACTCAGTGGCAAAAAGGAGCCATCGTGTTTGGCAGAGCCCACGGACACAAAATGTCTGAAGTAGCCCAATTTGTTGGTGTGTCAACGCGTACTGTCCAGCGAGTTTACAAAGAGTGGTGTAGTTCGCAATCAACTGACAATCGACGGCGTAACTGTGGCCGGAAAACAATTCTCGACAATAGGGGCCGCCGCCATGTTTCTCGTCTAGTAACTGCAAATCGTTTTCAAACCAGAGAACAATTGCTCCAAGAAACCAATGAGGTTCTCCAGCGACCAATTTCCGAACGGACATTGCGACGAGAACTGCATGCGATGGACATCTGGAGCAGGGTACCACGGAAGAGGCCGCTGTTAACAGCAAGTCACAAATTGGCACGTTATAAATGGGCTCAGAGGCACAAAAACTGGACTGCGGCAGATTGGAAACGTGTAATTTGGTCCGATGAGTCCCGTTTTTGTTTGTTCTCCAATGATGGGAGGCGACGAGTACATCGCAGGTCCAATGAAGCCTTTAATCCTGAATGCGTCGAAGGTGTTGTTCAGGCTGGAAACAGAAAGTGAAGCGCAGGAATAGACACCCACGGACTCTGGCGGAACTTCGGGACCGGCTGATGAACGAGTGGCAGCAAATCGATGTTCAGTACATGCACAACCTCGTAGAGTCTCTGCCTCGCCGGATTCGTGCGGTTATCAAGGCCAGAGGCGCCGTCACACGTTATTAGGTACATTCTGAGAGGGGTGACTAATTTTTTGTCCGGTGTGCTTATATAGAGCACATTTTCCATCATGCTTTAAATCTCCTAAAAATATTTCCTAGGGCAAAGAATCGTATCACTGATTAAAGCGCACATTAAATTAACATCCCTTGCACTCAGCGTCAAACAGAACACCAGAATAACCAGTGGTGGGCACCGTTAACCAAAAAGTTAACTTCGATAACGATAATCCGTTAACCCCAATTTTTAACTCCGATAACGATAATCCGATAATTTTACTACAAAGTTAACGGAAGTTAACGATAATCCGTTAACGATAACTATTTCTTTACTAACATTTAAAAAAATCAAGGAAAAAAGCTTTAAAACCCATAGAAAATGTTTATTTATGCAAAATCCAACAATAAATAGGTATTTAACTGTATTTTTGTCAAGTTTTGCAACTTTTTTGCTTAATAACTTTTTTTTTTATTTTTAATAAAAAATGTACTGATTACATGCTTTGAAACCCTTTAACCACTAACCATTAACTAAATTTTAATTTACCAGAGAATTATTATGGCGGGAACTGAAAGGTAAAATTAAATTTTAGGCACATGTATTAAAGACTATGACACATGTGCTGGTTGCCCTTCAGAAAGACCAACTTCTCAAAGTTTAGGCCCAACTGCCAGTCTTGACCTCTTGGGCCTCAGGATGTCCTTGCCGAGAGAGAAGAGCCGTTCCACTGCGGCAGAGGACGGAATTGGCGTATTGTACTTCAGGAAGAGGAATTCATTCGCGGAGCGGTGATCTTCCGTGAATGACTCCTCGCAGTTAACGTGTTAACGGACTTTAACAGACTAAATATCGAGTTATCAGAAGTTAACTGGTCCGATAACGATAAGTGGAAATTAACTTCCGTTAATAGTCCGTTAAAAAAAATTAACTTCGTTAATTAACTGTTATCGGATTAACGCTTTAGTGCCCAACACTGAGAATAACAAAATACCCTTTTTCATCGCATGTGAAAAGATGAACCATCTACCCAATTCTAGATTATGCCTTTTCAGTTAAGGTTGATAGTTTTTGTTTCTTCTGGGTATTCCTACTATCTGTTAGGATCGTATTATTGCGTTATTTAGAATATTTATTTAGCAATATCGTGCTCATGCACCTAATGTAATATAAAACAACGGATTTAAGTGATGTAGCACAGGAACATAGCTCTTCAAAATCAAATAGGGTATGATAAAAGTCTAGAGATAAATGCAAATGATTAATATCCAATTAATTATACAAAAAGAAATCCTATTTAAATTTCATTTGTTTTTAAAATTAACTAGCTATTTCATCCAAATAACTCTCTTTCATATGCTGTTATTTTATTTTATTTGATTGGGTTCAGAATCCCAGCTGAGCTCCGAACGGCCAAGCTCTGAGGAGCTACTTCAACCTACTGCCAGCGCCGGCTCTTCCATTACGCAGATCACGCAGTGCGCGTCGGGCCCCGCGAGGCAGGAGAGTCCCTAGCGAGGGGTATAAAGAAATTAATTAATGAATGATTGACAGAAATAAATAAAAAATGGGCCAAATTTTGATTTTTTAAACTCTTCCAGCGCCATTCATTTTATTTCCATATAAAATCTAGCAATTTTTGTTGTTGTTAAAATCATAAAAATTGAAATGTAAACAAACGCCTAATATGTGCCATCAGATCTGTCATCTCAGAAGATGACTGCACTGGAATTGCTGACTTACATACACGAGAAGCAGCTGATAGAGTTATATCCAAACCTATGGATTGCTCTCAGAATTGCAGTCACTCTTCCAGTGACCGTAGCTACAGCTGAAAGGAGCTTCTCCAAGTTCAAGCTAATTAAAACGTACCTCAGGAGTCAGGTCAACAATAGCACAAGAACGTCTGAATGGGTTTGCCATCATGAGCATCAAACGGGAGGTAGGCCGGAAGCTGTCCTATGATGTTATTATTGATGAATTTGCAATAAAAAAAGCCAGGAGAGAAAGGTTTTGAATGTATATGATATATTCAGTATCTATCTAAATAAACTTATTCAATTTTTGTATATTTAATTGTGTATAAACCATTTTATTGTGCGAAAAATATATATAGACAGGGGCGTCGATTGCTCTAAAATAGTGAGGGGGGGGGGGGGAACACTTCGCCTTCAAACAGCGAATCAAACAATACTCTGAGTAGCTGTTGCGTGTAATATATCAATGTCGTAATTTACCTTTTTTGTATTTTTCTCAGTATGTTGAAAAAAAAAAATTGTATTTAATCATTTTATGTCTTTCATCATTTAAACATTTTTTTTGCAGAAATAAGAAACGCAATACAAACTATTTATAATATTTAACCTTTCATGTAACATAATGTCACACATACGTTTAATCGAAATAAATCTTTTATTACCTGTATACAACAGAGGTCAGTGTACATAAACTGATAACAAAATATGTTCGTGAAATATAAAACAAATAAACTGCACTTTGATCACACTTTGATATTGAAAATGATACGTAACAAAACCGTTTATTTAACATATTTCCACTTCGCGTACTTAATGACCAAGGACACACAAATGCTACGTGCAATTATTAAAATGCAAATTGACTGCTAAATTCCATGATAAATATACACTGGTGCTCATGACAATTTATAATATTGCTATTACATTTGCATATGCAAATAATACGACATATAACGTCTTATTAGGTGCCATTAATAGTTAGCATTTATAGCAATTCATCCACGAAGGTAGGGGGAACAACTGGTAGGTCGTCCCCCCTTTGTAAAAAGTGGGGGGGGGACATGTCCCCTGCGTCCCCCCCGCAATCGACGCCCATGTGTGTATATATATATATATATATATAATATATATATATTAGGGGCCCCCAAAGATATTTGCGTATAGGCCCCGAAAAGGTTGGAGCCGGCACTGCCTACAGCCCAAGTTAAGCTACACTAAACAAACTTCTGGACTTGGAGGTCCTATTAGGTCCTACCTCAGGGTTGCTGACTCGATGTGGCTTCATTTTTGGTAAGTCTAAATTAATTTTAATGAATTTAGCTTGACCATAGTTAGTAATCTGGCTGCCGACCAAATTTTAACCTTAAAACCACTGCAGCCTACAGTGAAAAAGTCTGTAGCTATGTTGACAGTGTCTAAATGGGCCATTATTATTTCTATAATTACTGTGTCTATTTAAAGTAAACTTAGCCTTAATATTGCACCTAAATAAAAATAATCTCTCCAAAAAAATAATTTTTCAATAAATTTTTCAATATGGCGTCCCCGGGTGGGCAGTAGTGTTGAAAACCGGTTTTCAACCGGTTTGTAAAATTCCCCTAAAAATCGAAAACCGAAAGAAAAAACCGGTTTTATCGATTGATTTTTATTTGGCTCAAACTTGCGCGAACGTGAGCTACGCGCTACAGCGCACAAAAAATAACTTCGAATACATTACCTATTAAGTTAAATTGTGACAAACTGGCAACTGCTCTTCAGTATAATTTTTGCCTATCTGGCAACTCGATCTTCAGTTTGTCTCATCATGTAGGCTGTAGCCGGGAGTGTAGTGTAGAGTCAGTCGACTAAAGCCCTATTCGCAGTATAAGACCCTTAATGCCCTTTGTTTCTTAAGATGTCATTTCCAAAATAGGGATAAAATCTAAATTAATTTATATATTTTTTCTTACACGAAGAGTCAATTTTCTCTTTTCTAGGTAAAGTTTTTTTTTATTAAAAAATTTTATTTCAATGTTTTTTCCCAAATAGAGATAAATTTTATTTTTATTTATAATTTTTTTACAAAAAGAAGTTTATTTCTTTCTAAGTATAGATGTTTTATTTTAAAAAATTATTTCAAATCTAAATTGTTTGAATAATGTATTATTTTGGCTAAAATAAAATATGTCAAAGTTGTCATTTTCTTATTCATATGCATACATATGATGCTGTATTTTTGCATTCTTTTGACCAAAAAATAGGCGATAAGCTATGCTTGTTAAGAGTTAAAGTCAGTACCTTTCAATTGTGGCTTTTAAAAATTACTATACTTTTCGGTCATAACCGGTTAAAACCGGTTTTCAAAAAACAGATCGATTAAAAACCTGTTTGTAAAGTTTCGATTATTTTTCAACACTAGTGGACAGTCGAGAAGTTGGTTACCCTTTTTTGTTTTATTTCTGATACAATAGTTTTTAAATCCAGTTAATTAAATTTTTTACATAGTCTGAAAATTTAATTATAGATATCATTGATAATATCATTTATTATAATAAACCTAAAAAATGGGTAATGAAACTGAAGCCACTCCAGAAAAAAGTATGGAGACAGTATTATCATGGTTGGGAAGTGATGCGGAAGCGCTTGAAACTAGTAAATTGGTAAAAAAGAGGGGAGCAATCAGAGCCTCAGCTACTAAACTTTTAGCTACACTCAAAGAAAAATTGGATGATTGGATTGAGGAACAAAAAAATTCATATGCTCGGCTTTTGTCCTCACAACTGGACAAGTTACAAAATTTAGATGAGGAAATCCTTAATGTGTTTGTTTGTTCCGAAGGCTTCTCAGAGGCTAAACAAGAGAAACTAGATGAAAAAAACAGTTATTACCAAATTGAAATACATCAGATGGTACAAGCATTAACAACTAAAAAGAAAATAATGCCAAAGCCAAACCTAACCCAAGAATAGGTACTAAAATTTCTGAGCTTCAAATATTACCATTTGATGGAAATCCCTCTAAATTTCAAAACTTTAAGACCTCATTCAGAAACATTTATGACAACATAGGTCTTTCTGAACAAGAGAAATTTGCCTACCTAAAACAACATTTGAGTGGAAACCCTGCCATTCAAATAAACTGCATGCAAGAGAGTAAAACATCTTATGAAGAAGCATGGCAGCAGTTGGAGAGCTGTTATGCAACACCAGGCCAAATTAAATTCTCCATAATAAAATCACTTTTAACCAAATCCAAAATAACCAAAGATTTTAAATCACTTCATGACTTTCAAGCAGATATGCACTCTACCATAAGTCAAGAAACTCAGGAATTTTTAAGAACTTGTGGTTTTAAACTCTATGACCACTTTGATAAATTTAAAGAAGCCATTGCCGAAGCTACCAAAACCTTAGCTAATGTTAGTTTTGATCTTGAACAAAGTGAATTAACCACCTTAATACCTAAACAAAAAAAAACTTCTCTCCAGAACCAGCCAGAAAACCATGGCATTCTGGCCAAACTACAGCTACTCTGGCAGTTTCCACCCAAAGACAATCCTCAAGAAGAGCTAACATACTGACCAGAGAGAACTTTACTGCAAATTGTGTAAGAAAAACTCACACACAATCTCAAAATGTGATTCTTTCCCTGAAAGTTGGGATAAACTGAAAAAACTTGCTAAATTAAATTATTGTACTAAATGCACCTCATCTAAACACCAAGCCAAAGAATGCCCCATTTCTCTCCTACCCTGTTCATTTTGTAGGTTTTCTAACCATTTATCCTTCCTTTGTACCAAACAAAAAGGAAAACCAGAGGAAGATAAGAAACCAAAACCAGTACTGAAGTAGCTATCCAAAAAGAAAACTCAAAACAAGGGAAACAAGTTACTAACTTATTAAGTTTAAAAAACACTGATCAAGAAGTGGCATTAATTCCTTCCATGCAGATGAGAATAAGAAACTCAGAAAAATCAATTAAATGCAGAGCACTTTTGGATAATTGTAGTCAAGCCAGCTACATTACCAAGAACTTGTGAAAAAATTGAATCTTCCAACTAAACACTACGATGAATCCATAACCATAACAGGATTTATAGCCAACAAGAAACAACCGAATTATGAAGTAGCTATAATTAAATTGGAGGATTCTAGAAACCCTGGAAACTACCAAGAAATAGAAGCCATCATAATTGATGATATTAATATTAAATATGAAGTTCAGGGATTACTGAAACTTCAAACTTATTTAAAATCCTTAAATTATCAGCTTGCAGATCACTTTGAAGCTGATGAAGTTGCCACTTCATGTTAATTTTTGGGGCTGCAACCCACAAACTTTTTGCCCTCAGCACTCATCAGATTCATACTGCCTCTTGTTATAAATCTCCCTATGGAATACTTTTATTGGGTTTCCCTTCAGATTACTACCCTGAAAAAGAAAAAGAACCAATAAGAGATCAGATCAGCTTCTGTATTACCAACCCTCTACTTACTAGTACAACTTCTAATGAAGATCTAAAAAATTGAACACCAGATTGCACAATTTAGCAAACTAGAAAACTTGGGTATTTCTGGGGATGAACCATTTTCAAACAAAGAAAAAGATCTGATTGCAAACTTTGAAAAGGAAGTTAAAATAGAAGATGAAAGATTGTCTGTTAAGGTACCATGGAATGACCAAAAAGATAAAATTTCACCAAACTTTAACTATGCTATTAGCAGGTTAAAGTCCACTTGCAAAAAATTAAAAAAAGATAACTTAATGCAACCTTATTCAGACATCCTTGAACAACAATTCCAGGAAGGAATAATAGAAGAAGTAGCCCTAACAGAAAGCTAAAACAAGAAGGAAATTTTTTACCTCATTTTCCAGTAGTTCGCCCTGGAGTACAAACAACTAAAGTTAGGATTGTAGTAGATCCCTCGGGTAAAAGCAAACCAGAAGAAATAACAGTAAATGATGCTACTGAGGACTGCCCTTCACTCCTACCTCATTTAGCAAAATTGTGCATCAAATTAAGGCATGGTAAATATTTGATGATTGGAGACATTCAAAAAGCATATTTACAACTTAAATATCAAACAGAATTTGACTGCAATACCCACAAAATTCTGTGGTTAAAAGATACCCAGTTGGCTCCAAATGACAACAACCTGATCTGCTATAAATATAAAAGAGTTACCTTTGGCAACAAAAGCAATCCATTTTTGCTAAAACAATCTATCCAACACATTTTTAATGAACAACAAAACCAAGTGGCAGACTACCTAGCTAACCGCTTTTACATGGACAATGCTTTAATTAATGCCAACAGTCTCTCAGAACTCAAAGACCTTTACAATTATAGTGTAAACACCTTAATCAATTATAATTTGAAGCTATATGAATGGGCCTCCAATCACTCAGAACTTCAAAGTCTATTTGAAAAACATGACATACTATTATTGACATAGCCTCCTCAGAAGATAAAGAAAACACAAAACTATTAGGATATGGCTGGAACATAAATGCTGATACACTCGATCTAAAAACTGTAAACTTGAACTCAGAAGCCAAAACTAAAAGAGAAATACTAAGTTCTGTGCAATCATTGTTTGATTCAATTGGATTTGTTGCACCCTTAGTGTTTAAATTAAAACTCTTCATGCAGAAGGTAGCATCTACCAAAAAAGACTGGGATGAATATCTAGAACCCGAAATGCTGGGTGAATGGAAAAAACTTTGCAAAGAAATAAACAAAGTGGAATTTCTGAATTTTCCTAGACAAGCTTTTGAAAATCCCAAACCTCTCATGGAAAATTTTCAACTCCACATCTTTTGTGATGCCAGCCAAGAAGGATATGCAGTAAGTTGCTATCTAGTTGGAAATGGAAAATCCAAACTAATTTACGCTAAATCAAGAGTCAACCCCAAATAAAAAAATTGGACCATTTGTAACTTGGAATTAATGGCAATCTGCCTAGGAACCAAAGTCCGAGAATACCTTAAAGAAACCTACTTAGAAGAAAACTCAGAAAACCAAAAGTTCTTCAAAACAATAATTTGGACAGACTCACAATTGGCTTTAAATTGGATTGCTCAAAAATCTCTAAAAATGAAATCCATCTTTGTAAAAAAACAGAGTGAAAGACATTCAGGAAGCAACAAGAAACTTAAACCATCACCTGGAATTCAGACATGTAGCAGGAGAAGACAACCGAGCAGACCTATTCACCAGAACAATATCTTTCAAGAAATTTCAAAAACTTCTTCCCTTTTACCAACATGGTCCCACATTTTTGAGAAATGAAACTGAATGGCCAACCAACTTAATTTTTAACCCACCAAGAAACCTTACAGACAACAATAAATGTGTCTCAAACAACTTGTAAAGAAATAAATGAAAAAACTCCCTTGTTAAACATGGAAAAATTCTCTAACAGGAAAAAACTGGTCAGAATCACTGCCTATGTTCTACGGTTCATAGAAAACTTAAAGTACTTCCGCACTCACAAATATAACCCCAAATGTAACCTAACAATGGAAGAACAAATTGCTGTTTTGGAGAAAAATCATACAGCTTACAAAACTAAGGCCACAAATACTGGATAAAATTAGTCCAGCAACAACATTTCTCAAAAGAAAAAGAAATAATCAACAAACTAAATAAAGGAGAAAAAGTTGAGGACCTAACAAAGCTGCAAAAGAATCTAAAACTCTTCATTGACAAAGAAGGGTTAGTCAGAACAATGGGGAGATATAAATATGCAACCAACCTTAACTATTCTGCTAGGTATCCTGTACTACTGCCTGAAAATTCTCATTTAACAACGTTAATCATAACTGAATGTCATGCAAAAGCCAGTCATGCAACCTTAGCTACCACATGCAATTTCCTCAGACAGGAATTCTGGATCCCCAAAATAAGGCAAGTAGTTAAAAAGGTTCTGAAACAATGTCTGTTTTGCCAAAAATACTTTGCCATGGCTTATGAAGTGCCTACTACTGGACCATTAGTAACGGAACGTTTAAGCTATGAAAAACCCTTTGAAAAAACTGCCCTTGACTATGCTGGTCCAATTTCTGTCCAGGATGAGAATAACCAATTCATGAAAGTCTACTTATTATTGTTCACTTGCTGCGCCACCAGATTCACCAGCCTTCACATCTGCACTGACCTTTCTGCTAAAACCTTTTTAAGAGAACTCTACCATTTGTCCTTAAACTACTCCCTTCCAAAAGTTTTGATTTCAGACAATCAATCCACCTTCAAAAGATCTGAAGATTACCTTAAACATTGGTTCCAAAATGTTCTTGTGTCTCAGTACCTCTCTGATCATGGTATCCAGTGGAAATTTACAGCAGCCTATTCACCCAGAACCTTAGGAATAGCTGAAAGAATGGTGGGTTTAGTCAAAAGAGCCCTCTATACCTCCCTAAAAGGAAGAAAAATCCCTTTAACTGAACTAAAAACAATTGTTCTTGAAATAATGAATACAATTAATTCAAGACCACTCACTTATGTTAACTCAAATGAAGATCCCTCCTCTGACTACTAACTCCTTTCAAGTTGCTTTTTGGGTATGACAATACCAAATTCAACTTTTTAACCACTAATGATACCCAAGAAGCTGTAATGAAGGTGATCAGGTGGACTGATTATATGACAGCAACAGAGGACAAAGAAAGAAAGAAAATACTGGATTACTTTCATAAGGGAGTTAAACAATCTAAGAAATCAAAAAGATGGCGATATGAATATTTGAGTAGTTTGAGGGAAAAAGAATACCAACAACACAAACAACCAGTAAGTAAAGAACCTAAAGTAGGAGAACTGTCTCTTAGATGAAAATTCTATGAATCCCAAATACTTCTGGAAGATTGCTGTAATTGAAACATTACACCCAGATGAAGATGGCATAATCAGGCATGTAACTGTAAAAACACCCAATGGTCACTCTCCAGAAGACACATATATCGGTTATACCCACTTGAAATAACTGATAAACCGAATATTGACCTGGAAGAACTTGAAAATTCTCCACTGAATCAGGAACTGTAGATTATCCTGACACTACTACTGCCGCTACTCAACCCCGACCACAAAGACAAGCTGCAGTTAGATTTCGGGAAGAACTGCAAAGAAAATACAGAGTGGATCTTTGTGAAGACCACAAATTGAAAATTGTAAATAATTGTAAATAGCTATAACTTAGGACTAACGTTCTACAGAAAAGACGCTTTCATTTTCATATTTCACCTAAAAGGAACTTTTCTGTAGAGCATCATTTTCATTCATCAAAAAAAAAAAAAATTCCAAGAATATAATTCTGGGTAAATTTTTCCCCTTGGGGGGAATGTTAAAAAAAAGTGGGTAGAATAACCACATATATTTCCAAATAAAATATAAACAAAAAATATTTACCACAAAATAATATAGAATAAAAAATAACCCTCGTTTCTAAACCAACTAGTGAAGTTGGGTTTCCCTAATTAACAAAAAGAAGAAGAAAAAAGTTTCTGAGAAAAAAAAACTGAGCTCTTTGTTAGACATCGAAAAATTTTGACTGCTGAATCAAGTAGGCTAGTTTTTTCATAAAAAATTCTCGTAGTTCCACAACAGCCCTAACTAAATAATTAAATGGCTGCAATAGCCCCTATTAAAACTTAAGGGCAATATAGCCCTAACTTAACTTAAGTAAAAACCTTCAAAACCTTAAACCTTTAAAAACAAAAACTTAAGGGCAATACAGCCCTAGCCTAACTTAAACTGCAAAACCTAGGTCTGGGAAATAGCCCCTATGAATAAATAACTTAGCAGTGTGCCAAATAGTGACTTAACAAATAAAATTCAAAATCTGGAAACTAAATGAAACTTATGGACTAGTTAGAAACAGAAAGGGTAACGTTCAACTGGCAACTTCATTTTTGGTAAGTCTAAATTAATTTTAATGAATTTAGCTTGACCATAGTTAGTAATCTGGCTGCCGACCAAATTTTAACCTTAAAACCACTGCAGCCTACAGTGAAAAAGTCTGTAGCTATATTGACAGTGTCTAAATGGGCCATTATTATTTCTATAATTACTGTGCCTATTTAAAGTAAACTTAGCCTTAATATTGCACCTAAATAAAAATAATCTCTCAAAAAAAATAATTTTTCAATAAATTTTTCAATAATGGGCCTACCTTAGGCCTCAGTTGCATAAAATTAAGATAAAAAACAAAAGGGGTACTATTTATGGTCTTCTTTCTAAACCTTGGATCAATGAAAGAAAGTCACCCCCAGCCTTCTTTAGTTAACTTTATAAAGCTAACTAACGAAAATATAACGACCTAACATAACCAGTCGTCAAGAGCGTACAGTTGACCTAACGATTGATTAGGTTAGGTCGTGATATTTTCGTTAGTTAGCCTTATAAAGCTAACTAAAGAAGGCTGGGGGTGGCTTTTTCATTGATCCTAAACCTTGCAACAACACATCCTGCACCATTGCACGATGCAACAATCTTGTATCTAAACAACCAACCTGAAAGCGAGCTCTCAAAAAGACCACGCCCTGTAAGTGCCGCATTCAACAAACGAGTAGAAAGGACGCGCCAGTGCCCATAAAAGATGATGCCACAAGAGTGCGCAAACAATGATGCTACAAGAGCCCTAAAATGCTAGCTCTAAATTAAGTGACTTTTTCACTAACCTTACAATTATGAGATGGATATATATACACCTTAACTTAATATATACAAGCAATGCTGCATCAATCAACTTAGTCATCATATCGCCTTGGGACAACAATGGCTCTTCCTCTTCTAGATTTCTAACACTCCCCACCGAAGAGGCATTGTTGTCATTACTTTCTGCAAGTTTAGCCAAGCCTTCTCCATGAGGATATAACCCAAATGTTTCATCTTGACTAACCGTGTTTTTGCTGATTTCTAAAGCATAGAGTTTTTGTATAGGTCTCTTTAATTTTCCTCCTAAAGTCTTTACTAAATTGTCTTTGTCAACAAACAACTCTTCAATTATGCCAAGCTTCCAGCATTGCCTTGGTCTTTCATCCCCAATCATTACCACTTCTCCCACCTTGATACAATTTTCATTGGAGCCCTTTACATTGCCTGATGGGTTATAATTGAGTTCTGGCAAGTATTCCATCTGCCACATCTTCTATAACTGATCTTGTAGCTTTTCAAGGTACTTGAACCTTCTGGTTAACTCTTCTTGACTGCTCTGGATAGGCTGTAAGTCTTTTGGCAAACTGGGGCTTGATGTTAATCGTTTACCACAAAGAAAATGATTTGGTGTCAATGGCTCTGCATCCTGCATACTGTTATAAACAAAGGTGATAGGCCTACTGTTCATCATTGCTTCTACTTCACACAAAACAGTGCAGAATTCTTCTTTACTAAAATGAGCATTAGCTAAAAGTTTCTTTAATGGACACTTTACACTTCTCTCTAGCATTTCCCAAAATCCTCCCCACCATGATGCTCTCTTAATAATAAACTCCCACTGTACCCCCATGGTGTGAAAAGTAGGATCCGAATCCCTCCTCTTTTAGCAAGGCCCAAACTTCTTGGAGTTTCTTTGCAGCCTTTTTTGAAGGTTTTTGCTCATACACATATACTGGACCTGCAAAGTCTACCCCCACTACATCAAATGGGGCAGTGTAGATACACCGTTCTCTTGGAAGTGGAGCCACCTTTTCATGATAAAGCTTTGCACTCCAACGCTTGCAAACCACACATTTATGCAAGACCTTTTTTACTACTTGTCTAATTTTGAGAATCCAAAACTGTTGTCTGATCTCTATTATCACTTCTCTAACTCCTGCATGTAACAACTTATGATGCGTATCCAGGATCAAAAGTTCCAGAAGTGCCCCCCAGAAGGTAGCAAAATTGGATGTCTTTTCTCCTCTGGAAGCCCAGAAAACTGTAGTCTACCTCCTACTCTCAATAAATCCTGATCCAAAAGCACATCAAACCCTTGAGAGTAGAATATGTTGGTAGAACCTGTAATGGACTGCTGGTGGGAAATTTTCTCTCTTCACCAAATTTTTCCTTCTGTACATGTACCACCTAGTATTGCCTGGCTTGCTGAATCTCTTTACTGTTCATAATTCCTTCCTTTCTTGTCTCTCCCTTAATGTTGTTTGTAAATCTATATACCCATGCTGTCACTCTTAACAACCTTTTCAGACTGCTAATGTTCTGAAGCCTCAATATGGGGTCCTGCTGCATAACTTGACAACTGTTCACAGTGCATTTTCTCACCTCACTCACCCATGCTTCTTCAGCCTGGCATTCTCCTACAATAGGCTGATTAGAAGGCCAGTTTTCACTTCCAAGTTTTAGCCACTCTGGCTCATTCCACCACAAACTTGACTGTGCAAGATCTTTCATTGAAATTCCTCGTGTTGGTAAATCAGCTGGGTTTTGGGTGCTTGGACAATATTTCCATTGCTTTGGATCTGTGTGTGTTTGAATTTCCTCCACCCTATTGGCAACAAATGGTTTCCATTTCCTTGCCTGGCTTCTTAACCAGTGCCAAACTATAGTGGAGTCTGTCCAATAATAAGTTAGCTTGGAATTTCATAAAGGCCCAAAGAGTTTTGCACTGTAACTGCAAGCTGACTAGCAATGACTGCACCCATCAATTCCAACCTTGGAATAGAAAACCTTTTCAACGGTGCTACTCTGCTCTTTGTAACAACCAACCTGCAACTTACTTCCTCTTCGAATGTGCCTCTTATATAAATGTAAGTTGCATAGGCTTCCTCACTTGCATCACAAAAGATGTGCAGCTCTAAATTATCTGGACGACTGTTCAACTCTCAAATACCATCAAGTACAGCGCCGGATTTAGGTTTGTGGGGGCCCTGTGCGAGGTGAAGCTGTGGGGGCCCTGCGCGGGGTCAAACTGTGGAAGCCTGTTTGTTGTTTCCTTTTATTTACTAAAACACAAACATCTCAAAAAACAATTTTATTGAAAAAAATTAAATTTATTTACCAAAAACACTTTGCGTGCTTTTCAGCAAGTAAAGTCACTGATAATGTTAGTAAACTCATTAACCTAATTTTACCGACTGACATTACAGTTCACTTTTAATAGTTTAACCAGCGTTATTTACTAGAACACAAACATCTCAAAAAACAATTGTATTGAAAAAAATAAATTTATTTACAGAAAGACTTTGCGTGCTTTTCGGCAAGCAAAGTCACTGATAATGTTAGTAAACTCAATACTCAATCATGAAGCAGAGGTACATACGCAACATGATTTCGACGTTCGGAAATGTAGACGTGAGGTTCTTGATGATGATTTAGCCATGAATTCACCCGTTTTGATCTTTTTCTTTACTATTTAACGCTACAGATAAACCAATTACCATATACTTATCCACGCGACTGGACATGTTAACATGTTAACGCAGCAGCAACTAAATTGTTTTATACAACCACGAAAATGTGGGGGGCCTGTGCAGCAGCACACTCCGCACACCCCTAAATCCGGCACTGATTATGAAGAGGATGTAGCGGTAGCCATCATTATACACTGAATATCTTTGCATGTCTGTTAAATCCGCTTGCCAAATAGAGTCAATCGAAGCCGCGGTTGTCTTGGCTGTTTTAAACCTTTTTTTCATAGGCTTATGAACTGTATAAGCATCCTGCCCCAGCAAAAACCTCTCAACATCTTTTTTCCCTACTCCATCATTGCAAACACTTCTGTACAGTCTATCAACGCCTCCGTAGGAAGCTGGGCCAGAAATGTCACAATAACGTTTTCTTAATATGTTAGCCATTTGCATATTTTAGAGGCACGTGGAAAGGGTTGATCGTCGTTGTTTGGTCTCTTCTTTCTCCTCTTCAGAGATACTACCGCTGGGGGTGATGGCGTTCTCAGTTGTGGCACATGCTAGGCATGCTCCAAGTCTTTTAACCTGTTAAGATTTCCTATCATTGTTTTAGGGACATATATTTGTTGTAGTCTTGCTTTAATATGCTTCCATCCTGATGGTGAGGGTCTATCCCACTTTCTCACCAGATCATGGACGATGTCAACGATATTCGAGCCCTGTACCTTTTTTCCTTCCACAATGATCTCACCTGTATCGGTCCACTGTATGTTTGGATTCTCATTCAATAGATTATAAAGACTTAAACCTTTATTCTTCAATGTATGTGGGAAGCTGTTTTTTAATACATGTTCGATATGTTGTGGGGCAGGCCTGTTATTCTTTCACTGGTGAGCTCTAACGTCGGGCGCAGGTCCTATGTCGCCATGCTCATCGTTGTCCGTGCTGTGCCTAATAACCACCGGGATCTCTGTCGGATTCTTATAGTTTTCGTACTCGTGAAGAAATTTCTGCAGAGCTTCTTGGTATAAGATTCTTTTCTCATCAGGTGATTTTTCATTGTTTAATAGAGCTAACAATTCTCTTTCCATTCTTTTAAGCCTCCTTTTAGGGGGTTCTAGAATCGTGTCTGGACTCTTTGAACCTTGCAATGAAGCATACACCTCGTGCGGAATCACAATCACCTTCATTATATTAATCTAGTCAGTAAAGGACCCAAAACTGAAAATAAGATGGGGATGAATGACCCCCTCTTTGTACAATAATTCGTTTTTTCTTCCCCACAGTTTGACTTTTACGAGCGAGTGTACATATTTTATTCTTGTAACGACGTAGGCGAGCCTTCTGAGGGGGTTTCATTGATACATTGCAATTTATAACGTTAAGACAGATTTCACAGATGCATTTTTAAAAGTCCTAGTCGATATATTTAACAAACATCTGTTGCATTGCCCGGGGCAGTCGATGATAGATTTTTATTAATTCATGGTATTTCTTTAGCCTCTTTGTCATCCTGGAATATACACCGTTTCAGGCTCGTTTGGAAATATATTCGTTCTTAGAAGCATCTTAAACGTGTTTCGCGGATGAAGTCACAAAGCAAATATCCGTAACGTTGACTTGTAGCTTCTTTATAAACTTTCAAGAACTCCTTACGCTGATTTGGGAACATTTGATTGGCTAATACCCCAATTTGTGACACATCTCTGCGTTGCGCGAATAAGACTAGATATTGTGTATTTAACGACACATCGCGCATGTATCTATTTTTGAAAAATAGATTCTGATTGATGAAGAACACGCTTATGTTAAAATGGTCGGAGAACACTGTAAATGTCTCGGCAAACGTTTTATCCATTCCTAACACGAGATCGTCAATTACAATGACTGTATGTTCATTTCCCTTTAACGAATTAACGTCATATATACCTTTGTGGAACAAAATATCATCTTGGTACGCGTTGAACACTGACCAATACGTCGAATAGCACCATATAAATTTATACACAAATTATGAGAACATCTCCCCCTTATTTTCTACAGAATCCATTTCTACTACGTCACACCCCTTAGTGGAACATTTACAAAATATAATAGAAAATTTAAGTGGTGTTCCTTATATTCTACAGTCTTGTTTTTCTTCTTCTTCCAGAGAACGTGAATGACGATGAGGTACAGCATCATGTCCCCATCATCGATATTACAGGCGATCCCGATGACGGTGTAGTTGTGTTACAGACTCCATACCCGCTGACGAGCCCCCACCACCGACACATGTAACACCACCACGCGACAGTTCAAAGCGGAGGCATGATGAAGAACCTTCCACGTCAGGTATAAAGCGTGCCAGGAGTGCGCCGGTTGTTAGACCCCAGTAATAGAGCCCCAACCCTCTATATCTTACGACACAACCCCCACACTAGTTCCTTCCTCAAATAAAAATACGTAGCCTTATTCCTGTTCAATTCCGGGTACATCCTCCACAGCAGCAGCAGCAGCAGCTTCTCGTACTGTAGAGGAAAGTATAACATTCGAGTTGGTGCGAACCGCCACCCCAACCCCTGCCTTGACTAGAAATCGGTACGTACTCAGGGTTGACCCTGGATCCATGTATAGCACTGGTGTTGAACACGGTCTGCGACGCATAGTTGAACGTATTGTGGGGTTTGCCCTTCAGAACTACGAAGAACGTGAAGTCAGGACGCGGCTGTCCTTCGGGTTCGGGTCAGATGACGGGGATGTAGATGATTTTTGGGTAGTAATACCATTCAGACGCTTGGCCTCTGTAGACATAGAATATATCTTGGGCCGTATAATGCAGGCCTCTCAAAGTAGTACAGCCTTCAATATGGACAACTTCATGGTAGATATTGACCGTGTGTTCCGTGTTGCGGGTCATAGCGCCACACCTTATACTCTTAACTTCAATTTTCCGGCTATTTCTAGGCGGCATATAAACACCGAGCGTGGTTGCGGCTTTATAGCAGTAGTCTTAGCTCATATGTTCACTGTGCTGAATACACGGGCCCAAAAAATTTGGTTGCCTACGGTTGTGCAGCGTACCCGTAAACTAGCTTCACATTGCAAGCTTGAGTTTGACTGTAATATGGGTCCTGAAGAGTTGAAAAGGGTAGAGCAGGAAATGAATGTTCGTATAGTTGTATTTGGAATGGATGATCGTCGTAGTACTGTGTGTGTTTTTAAAAGCTGTGTGAGAGATCGTACAAGGCCCCTACTTATTTTAGGGCTGTCAGGAGCAACGTATCTCCCCATCCGTAATATACTGTAAGGGCTCTTTACGAGAGTTATGATGAAAGTCGAAAATATGGAAGGCATCATGGTTTGTGTAAGGGATGTCTCGAGTTTGCGGATGATATAGTGAAACATTGTAAGGATTGCCACATGGTATGTGCGCAATGTAAAAGCTCCAAATGTGAAAGCCGTGTGGTTGAAGCTGAGGAGAGGGACTGTGATGTATGCAGACGCACATTTTTCAATAATAACTGTTTTGAGCTCCATAAGTCAATTGGCACGTGCAGGAAAATGAGAATCTGTGAATGTGGTATGTTTCATATGATGGATAATTGGGGGAAATTCACGCATAAATGTGATGAAATTCACTGTTCTACATGCCATGAGAAATATAAGGCGGATGGAGTAAAGCATGTGTTATATAAAAGACGCTCAGCCTAAAAATAGATCTTATATAACTGTACTACAATATAGAAACATATACAGTTGCTGAAACCAAAGACGTTATCCCACATCTATTTGTAAGCCAAACTATCTGCGATGAGTCCATGGAGGTCGAGTGTGATGAGTGTCACAAATGTGGTAAACGAACAAACTTTTTTGAAACGATTGCACACGATAGTCCCGTGAAACTCTTTGTGTCCTATATTGTCAAGTTAGCGGACAAGTTAAAAAAAATTACCGTGTATATTCTTGCCCATAACGGCGCAAAATTTGACACACAGTTCCTTTATAAGGAGCTGCTTGAGCACGAGTCATCCGAGATATTTACAGGTGATCCCTTGAAAAGAGGAAACAAACTTCTACAGATGCAAATAACAGGTAATGTGCAGTTTAAAGACACTTTATTATTCACACCTTGTAAATTAGCAAAGCTACGCCGCCGAAGTTTCGAAAGGATATTTCCCTTACACATTCCTCACGAGCGAAACTTTAAATTAAGTAGGACTACCTCCACCCAAACATTACTTTATGAATGTATGAGTACGGGTGAACGTGGAGATTTTGACCGCTACTACAACAGTTTTAATGAATCTAATCATTACAATATAGCTGATGAATGTGAACGTTATTTCATGAATGATGTGCGTGTGCTGAGAGTGTTTCCAGGCCTTTAGAAGGATGTGCATAGACCGTTTCAAATGCGATCCGTTGCAAGTCGCAACCACTATCACCTCATTGTGCTTTACGGTGTTCAAGAACAATTTCATGCCTAAAGACACCTTAGCCGTCATTCACAGAAAGAACCCTCGCAGTTATGGGCACAAGGCTATTTACTGGCTCATACACCATACAGCAACAGACAGGTGTATACATAAAGCATGCCCGCAACACGGGTGAAGTACCCATTAAGGTTAATGGTCGTGTTTTTTGGGTTGATGGTCTAAGCGAAAACCGTGCCACTGGTGAGAAGACTGTGTACTCCTTTAACGGCTGTTGGTGGCACGGATGCTCCTGTTCTGAGTGTGGAATCGTAGGAGACATTCACGGTAGATCTCCTGCCGACAGCCTTGCATGGACCCGCACCCGCACCCGCACCCGCGATCAGCTTATAGGTACCCAGTTCACTCACAAGATCTTGTGGGAGCATGAATATGATGCGCGAATGGAAACAGATGGAGAGTACAGTGAAGAGATAAACACGATCAAGCGTTCAATGGTGCTGGATCCTCTCAAATGAGGTGATAGCTTGTTCAGAGGACGTACAATCCCTTCAAACTATACTTTCCGCGTACGGAGGGCGTGAAACTCCATTACTACGACTTCTGCTCTTTATACCCCTACGTGATGAAGAACAATCCGTACCCCGTAGGTACACCTGAAAAACTGGTAGGACCAGCCCTGCCCAACATCAAGGAGTTCTCAGCAAATTTGAACAAGAACTATTTTGGTCTTTCTTCCGTAGACGTGATCCCCCCTCGCGATTTATGGATGCCGATCTTACCCGTCGTTATATACCACAAGCTTATGTTTACCCTGTGCGTGAAGTTCGTCGAGAACAATGGGACTTTTAATCACACAACCAACCAGCGTAAGATCAGAGGCGTATATACAAGCCCTGAGCTGTCCCTAGCCGTTCTCCATGGCTACAGAATATTGAAGATATATGAGGTGTGGAGGTTTCAGAAGCTACCCAACCTTTTCACGCCATATATAAGCACTATTTTGAAGGATAAGGTAGAAGCATCAGGGTATCCGCGAGGAGTTGATATTGAAGATGAAAAATCGGATTATATTCAACGTTACCGTGACCGTGAAGGGGTACAACTTGACCGTTCCCAAATTGTAAAGAACCCAGGCAAGCGCTTTAGTGCAAAGTTGTCTAAATAGTCTTGGGGAAGATGTGCACAGAATACAGGCAAGGGGAACGTTCACCTAGCCCAAAGTTATAACTAGGTGTGGGATTATGCCAACGCTCCCGATAAAGAGGTCATGGAGATCGTGAATGTAGGTAATACGTACATAATAAAGTACAACATTACCGAATTGGCCACAGACACATCGCGTGTTATAAACATACCTGTAGCCAGCTTCACAACGGCATACGCGCGCATCAAACTTTGGGGTCTATTGCACAGATAGTGTGATATTCACAGCGAGGGAGGGTGAATACATGCCGCCTATTGGTGAATTCCTCGGAGAGTTGACTGATGAAATCAAGGACGAGTATGGAGACATCGCATACGCCGACTCTTTTGTCTCAACAGGTCTAAAACTTATCTGGTACAGGTAAGAGTGGGGGAGGATATGAAATTTATCGTGAAAGCTAAGGGTATCACGCTTAACCAGGCGAACCGACGGGTCGTTAACTTTGACTCGTTGAAGAATCTAGTGTGCTTGGAAGATGAGGGCGACCAGCCGCCCCAACTGACTGGAGGGACCCATATGACTTCATATGCCGGAAAAATTCTCTAAATGATTGCCCGGTATAATGGGATTCAGGTATTCACATGATTCTTTCACGTTGGAACAACACCGTACACGATTCATCAACTTATGGTGTGACTCACTCCTCCACACCTCCCGTCGAGCCGATCCGCCCACCTGTGGCTCATAGTCATCTCAGAGCTTGAACCGACGGGTCGTGCACTAGGGTAGGTTGATTTTGGAACTGTGATCTTGGACTAGTCTAGATAGAAAGGTATTAATGTATAAAAAACGTTGCACCAACTCATATTTGTGAAAATGATTGTATTTTTTTGAGGATTGTTAATTATTTTTAAGTTGTAAAATTGCCGAATTTTACGCGTAAAATCACGCGCACGGCATTCGCACAATGTAAACAAACAAAATATCGGACCTTATTTCATCAAAATAATCAATTAAAATTCGGCTTTTTTAACAAAATGATGCTTGAAACTTATTGTAAATGCATTATAGATGTTTATTAGTGTATTATTTTGTATTTTTTAATGATATTTACCTATAAAATGTGTATTAAATTAAGTTATTTTATGATGCGTTCACTTAATTGTGTTTATTTTCAGATATTTCATAAAAATGGGTAAAAAACGGAAGTCTGCAGTGTTAACTCGAAGTGATAGTGCCAAAAAATTCAGTGGCCAGCCTTCCCCTTTGGATAAAACAGAGCCTCCTACCCTCCGCCAAGTTATTCAGTACAGTTATTTCCTCCAAAACAGCCACCCGGACTTGAAAGACTATGATATTGCTAAAATTATAGCAAAGGATGTGATTGAGATCTGGCAGGCAGTGAACCCGCGGCTGCCCCTGTATGAGGAATATTATGTAGTGAAATTGGTGGATAAAGTGGGCTTCAAGAAAGCAAAAGAGATAAACAGGAAATCTCTTTCTACAGTCCAGGAGCAGAATCTGGAGGGAAAGCTGGATAAACTTTTTGACATTTCTGCTTGCACCTGTAAGCTACCTGTTCGTCCCTGTGATGACAATGCTATGAAGTGCAAGAAAGAAAATTGTCAAACACAGCACATAATCTGCACTTGTCCTCCCAGTAAGAAGGTAATGCTATTATTTTTTTAAACTTTTAACTGGCCTAACTTAGTGCGATTAGGTGCCTTTTAAATGGAAGGAAATTCAATGCTTGTAATTGAAAAATATCCGCATTTTCCTCCTGTAATCTTCCTTCCCCCCCCACTGGTAATAGAAATTAATAATAATTTTTTTTTCAGGATTTTATCTCTTATTTTAGATCCGCTTTTTAATATACTTTAATATTTCAGGTTCCAGTAGAGGAGAGGGAATACTTGAGAGATCAGAGGGCCAAAATAGAACCCAAGGGCTCTTTCCAGCTGGGATCTGTGGATAAAGCTGCTGTGAAATGTGAGGAGACCAGAGGGCTGCAGCTGAAGCAGAAAGATTACAGAGCCAGATTCAACAACAGCAGGAAGTGGATTTGGCCACTTTTGCCTCCACACCTTCACAAGATATTTCTTTTGAATCCAGCTCAGGAGAATCAGGAGAGGTAATATATATATATTTTATATCTTATCCCATTTTTACCCAAATTTATCCCTACTTTTTGTCCCTATTTCCCCCCTTTTTTCCCCCATTTTCGCTTTAGTAATTTATTCTTTTTTTCGCCCATTTTCGCCGACTTTTTACCTGAATTTTCACCCATTTTTCCCCCTATTTTCCCACTTTTTTCCCCCATTTTCGTTTAAGTAATTTATTCTTATTTCCGCCCATTTTCGTCGATTTTTACCCATATTTTTCCCTACTTTTTCCCCTATTTTCCCCCATTTTCGCTTTAGTAATTTATTTTTTATTTTCATTTCAGCCATTTGGTGGTGAAGCTGAAGAGTTCAAGCCAAGGAGGCACCCAAGTGGAGGTTACAGCTTTTTGAAAACCCCCAGATATGCCATGGAACTGATCAGGGGTGATGTTTCTTCCAATCTTGGGGCAAGTCTTGCTAATGCCTTCCTCCTGGACTTACAAGCTATGGACCTGCTTAAGCCTGGCCTTGATGTGAAACAGATAATAGTTGATAAATCGAAAATGGACAGGGAAAAAGCTAGAATGAAAGTGAAAAGTGATGAAAAGCACAATGAGGGTCTAGAAAAGTTAGTCTGTATTGGGGTGATGGGAAGTTGACAAGGACACTTTGCTGTACAGAGAAGTTAAGGATGAAATGGGGAGACTAAGCTGAAGAAAGGAAAGGGACAAGAGCACCATTTGACTTTCACAAAGGAGCCGGGAACTGAACGTGGAACATATCTTACTCACAGAGTCATCCCAATTAAAGGTGCGACTGGAGTTCTTCTTGGTGAAGAAGTTGCTAGTGTCTTGGAGGAGTTTAACAGTGTTCATACCCTGAAAGCTGTCCTCATTGACAACACAAATACAAACACTGGCTGGGAGGGAGGCCTTGTAACAGCTCTGGAAAATAAAATTGAGCGGAAATTGCACACCATTGGCTGTTCACTCCATCAGAATGAGCTTCCTTTCAGAGCTGTTTTCAAGCATCTTGATTTCAGTACCAAAAGTCCCACTGCAATTCTGAGACTAATAGGGATTAAATCTTAAACTGGAATAAAAAATAAATTAATTATTATTCTTTCAGAAGTGGGAAGCCAGCCAAGAAGAGGCTGAAGAAGATCACAGCCATCAACATTGAAGCTACCCACTAGTCAGAACTAATCAACCTTTCTCAAAGTGGCATCTGTGAACCTGCTCTCACCGAAGACTTTTCTGACCAGGAGCTTCAAGAAGCATTGCTGAATGAAACCAAGCTGGAGCTGCCTGATCTGCCTTCACATTCTCAGAGTGTTGAAAGGGCCGTGAAGCTGACATCTGAAGCTTCCCATACTGTTTATGGACTCGAATCAAGGCACAAACACATTCTGGCCAAAGCCCTAAGCCGCCAGATGAGGCCTTCCTTTGCTTCTAAGGGCTCTTACAGTGAAAATTATGATGATCTTGGGATCTAAATGTGTCTATTTGACTCTGTCCATGTTTTTTTTAACTTTTTTTCAATAAAATTGTAACATTTTTCAGGATTTTTTTATGAAAATAGTATGGTTTTTTTCGGCCGAAAATTGCGAAAATGTGGTATTTTTCGGTACGATTTTTTGACGATTTTTGAAACGGTTTCCTCAAAAAACGGTTAAAGCTAGGGATCTGAAAGTTTTTGTCAGTTATTATCATATTAAGCCCTGACTATCTCGACTAGCCCAAAGTCGATATCTAAAAAAATGCGGAAAATCAACCTACCTTAACGTGCACTCCTCACAATAGAATACGATGGAGCTTCCTTTGAGCAGCATTCTCAATGCCGTGTACGATGTGTCCGTGACGAAGTCATTGCGCGTGTTTAAGCTTAAAACCGGTGCCATTAACTATGTACTTGAAACGACTTGTAGACAAACAAACTCTGGTAAACGGAATGTTGTTTATTTAAGTGTTGAGGAGATGAATAGAGTCTTCGTGGTAGTTGAGAAGTGGAGCGAGGATCGTTATAAAATACCTGCAGGTGTAGGTACAAGAAGAGAACAGAGTAGTGATGCCCCCTCCTATGCCATTGTTTGCACGTTGTGTATAAATAGCGATCAGCCATGCATTGAAATACGACTGATGTAGAAGAATGCGTCTGATAATAACGTTCTTTACCCCACGCGAAACCGATTCATCTTCGACAGAATGTTTAAATCGTCGGTTTCCGCAAGCTGAAGCCTATATTAGACGCACGTGTTATGGATATGCTTATTTTGATACGGTTCTTGAATACGCATACACCGCTCTGCTCGACGGGTTTACATAGGAGTGTAGGACAGTCAGTGGCGGCTCGTGACTTTCAGTTATGGGGGTGCTGCCTCAGAAATTGCGAACAATTGTGTCGATTATATATATATATATATATATATATATATATATATATATGAGAGAGAGAGAAAGTCGAATAGATAAATAGATCACTACTCAGTCATAAAAATAAGTAAAATAGTATCATAAAATCAATTATAGGGTACTTACGCTTAACGGGTAATTTCGAATTTGCTGAAAATGTTATTTATAAACAAATTCCATTCTTCTGTTTTTATTCTGAGCGAAAAAATATTCTAAGAAATGAAAGCTATATATTGTAAGTAATCCAATTATTATATAATTAACTTCAATCTCACGACAAAAAATAAATGATAACGAATCATTGATAAATGCAATTCGGAAATTAATTTTCAAATTAGCAAACGATACAGCAACACAACTACCACGTCAAACAAACAAATCGGCACTGCTCTGTCCACAGTGCTTTGGATCCTCTTAAACCCGCGATTCTGACTCGCTCTTCGTACGTCCGCCACCGAGGTTTCAAGCGTTTCGAACAAAATCTGGAACTGTTAAGTACGCAGTTCCACGGGAAGGTTGAAGCTACTTTCGTGATTCATTCGTTCGGCATTGAAATAGTTTAAGGAAAAAAGGATATAATCTGATTTAAAAACTCAAAGTTCATTGAAAAAAACAATCAGAGAGGCTATTTTAAATATTTAAATATAAAGATCATAAGATCATGGGGGTGCTGCAGTTCCGCAGTGCCTACCGACGAGCCGCCCCTGGCTAGGACTGAACAAAGCGAGAATGGTCTAGAACTGGATGCTTCAAAATATCATGAACTTTGGTACAAAGGACTTGAGCAGTACAGGGCTTAGCTCACCTACACCGTTCACCCAGAAGAATTGTTTCTTTATATAATGAGCAGCTGTCGTTACGACTTAGAAGATTATTTCAACTGCCGCTATGCATTGTGAAGAAGAGTTCACGATTGAAAAGCTCGGATCGGTAAGAATAAACCCTCGATTGGAAAGGAGTGTTTATAAACTTGAATTTAATAATGATGTTGTGAGTAACGATACTCTCTTTGGGCGTGCTTTTGAGTGTATTCTGTCCATGTTTAAAGATAACTTGCCAACCGAATGTAAAGTGGGGACAAAAATAGTATTGAACAAATTGAAGGCCATTTACATCGTGTATAGGCCTCCCTATAACTTGAGCGATGAAATAATATTAAATTGTATTTATTGCATAGTGCAAAGCAACAATGATGTAACTTTAGACTCGATCACTTGCGAGATTAGTATTTTAGTTAAGCGTAGTAGAACATAATGTGTATATATAGATTTCTCCTGTACTATTATTTTGATGTTTATATATTATTTTGGGATTATAATATATATATATATATATATATATATATATTGTTCATTCAACTTGTGTATTTCTTATACTATTATTATTTTATATATAATATATATATATTATATATATATATATATATATATATATATATTCCTTGTTTAAACTGTGTATTTCTTGTACTATTATTATTTTTTGATTGTATATAACATATTCTTTGTTCAAATTGTGTATTTCTTATATTATTACTATTTTTTTATTTTATGTATATATATATATATATGCACTAAAATCACAGAATAACACGTGATCTTATTAATAAGCAAACAACCACAGGGAAAAGGAAAAAGAAACACGAAGTCCGAGCGCTTTCGTGATATATTCACATCTTCAAGGAGAAACAGAAAATAGACGGAGATTACAAAGTAAATGAGTTAAATACACAAGCAAAAAAAAAAAATAAAAAAAAATTCCCAATCGGCAACTCAAATTAAAGACCATAAAACCCTCTAAAGATTTTTTCTATAGATAACATAATCTGTAGGCTGCTAAATTACTAAATATAAAAGAACTATATAGATGAAATTAGACAAAAAAACCAGTACAGAGAACAAAAATTATTATAACGGTTATTAGAACTAGTATTTAATTACAGTAGGCAATTAAGTGGCAAGAATTTAATGAAAACAAAGGGAATGGTGCCATCGTCTTACAGAATATTCCAAAATTTCTACAAACAGTCTAAAAAAATTGTTTTCCCAATAGCCAACCAGTTGAAAAGTCCAATAAACCACCCAGCACCCAAAGATTATAAACGAAAGAAATATTACAATTAAAATGGACACATAAGGATGTTAACAGTTCTTAAAATAATATTTATTTAATCAAGGCAAACCGTTAAGGGGCAAGAATGCGGTCAAGAAAACAATAGGCCCTTCGCCAACTTTCTAACAATGCACGAGTCTAATTTATACAGCCCAGGGCTAATATTAAGGACTAAGTCCGCATTATTCTTGATCACACTTGATTCAAGTATATTTCTGCTAACAATAGATTTACTAAACCTTAATTTGGAAGCATTTTTCCAGTCAATGGGATGATTAGTATCTCTTACGTGAATGAAAATGGCGTTAGATTCCTGGCCACTTCTTATACTGTATTGATGCTGCTTAATACGTAACTCAAGGGTCTTACCAGTTTGGCCAATGTAAAATTTATTACATATTGTGCATGGGATTTTATATACACAACCATGTTCACTTAAAGGGGAGTTCTTAATCAATGAATTGAAATCTTAATTACATCTAAATTTTTGAACGCAATATTTACGTTAAAAGTCCTCAGCAGATTCGGCAGACCAAGGAAATTTTTTCTGAATGGTAACACTAAAACATTTTTTGTGTTATAAGGAATCTTGTCATTTACTTCGTAGAAGGTTTTCTTTGCCATTTTTAAGGACTTATCTATGCAATTCTTTGGGTATTTTAAATCAAACGCAATTTTGTATATTTTACTAATTTCGTCGTCAATGAACTCTGGACTACAAATTCGTAGGCCTCTTAGGAACAAAGTTAATGTGGTGATCAGAATAATAATGTATATAGGAACAATTATTAGTGGGTTTTCTGTAAATATTGTACTTAAACTTTTTTCCAGACCTAATATTAAAACATCTAAAAAAGGGATCGAAGAATCTTTTTCTATTTCAACTGTAAAATTGATAGAGGGAGTTAAATTATTAAGTTTGGGTAAGAATTCATTGAAATTTAAAGTCACTGGCCAAAGACAAAGAACATCATCTAAATATCTAAACCATGGAACATAATTTGGCAGAATCTTCCTTAATAACTTACTTTCAAAAAACTCCATATATATAAGTTACTTAAAATGGGGGAGAGAGGGTATCAGTGTCAATTACAATTTTAGATTGGTAAGCTTTGATGTTACCGCTTTATTTACAAGAGTCCCGGTGGAGGATCTATTAGTATTTCTTTCGGAAGAATTGGTTAAGCATAATTTGCCATTACCTGTGGCTACAATTATAGAATTAATTAAGCTGTGCATAGTAGACTCAAAATTTGTGTTCAGTAATGAATATTTTAGGCAGAAATTTGGTATGGCGATGGGAAACCCTCTCTCCCCCATTTTGTTTCGTTCTCTCTCTCTCATCTTGCGCGGAATATTCTCCTATACAAGCGTCGTTCTTTACGTTAATTATACTGCGTGTTTGCAGTTAAATGTATATAATGTACGGCATGCGGGAGGTGCCCCCTTGGGGCATTGGTTTCTGCGCGTATGTAGAAGAATTACGGCATTTGAATGAGTGAGGCCCATGGTGTAATGGTTATCATGTCTGACCGGCAATCGGAAGATCCCGGGTTCGATTCCCGGGTGGTTACCTCATTTTTTCATTTGTTTCGTTCTCTCTCTCTCATCTTGCGCGGAATATTCTCCTATACAAGCGTCGTTCTTTACGTTATATATATATATATATATATATATATATACCATATGTCCCACAAAAAAGTACACCCAACTTTAGATTGTACTAACTCCTCCAAAAATTGAGATATTTTGGATGTTTGTTTGATTTAATATAGCAAATTATTCTTTGTTAACGTTCAAAATTTATTCATGTTTAAACGATTTAGTGTTTAAGCATCTGCTTTTAACTGAAGGGTACAACAAAATGGATTGCGCAAAATTGGTCAATGAAAAAATAATGTGTGTGCTATCGATGTAATGAAAAGACAAATACATAATAATAGATACTTTAACAATTTTAATAAGATACAAAGCAGATTTTTCTTTATTCCTTATTGCAAAAGTTATGCTTAGTTTCGTTTTCTTTCAAAATGACCGCCATTCCTATCGATACAAATCTGGAGTCGAGCTCTCATCTTCCCCATCACTCTTTTGATAAGATCTGGATTGTCTTTTAACAAGTTGATTTCAGCTGTGATGCGAGTCCTCAAATCATCTAAATTGATAGGTTGTGATGCAAATACTCTATTTTTCAAATGACCCCATAAAAAGTAATCACACGGGGTCAAGTCAGGGCTGAATGCTGAATGTTCTCGTCTGTTCTTGCCGTCTTCGGATGGCCTGAACGTCCTTTGTTCAAATTGCAGTTCGAGGGTATTCTGAACTTGTTTTAAGCTTTTAGTTTGCAGATAAGTTGTGACCATGAGAACGCGCTGCCTTCGTGTAAACTGCTTGATAAGGGTTTCAAAGTTATTTAGAAATTTAGTAATTCAGATTCTTCATTTATATGTATGACTCGTATCTTAGATACAAAAGTTCGAATTATTTAAAAAAAATATTTGCAATATCCTTCGACGTAAAAAGTAGCACATTGGTTAAAGCAAGAGGAGCTATCTGGCTGGGAGAAATGATCATTCGGCGCAACCCATTTTGCTGTACCCTTCAGTTAAAAGCAGATGCTTAAACACTAAATCGTTTAAACCTGAATAAATTTTGAACGTTAACAAAGAATAATTTGCTATATTAAATCAAACAAACAGATCCAAAATATCTCAATTTTTGGAGGAGTTAGTACAATCTAAAGTTGGGTGTACTTTTTTGTGGGACATATATATATATATATATATATATATATATATATATATATATATATATATATATATGTTAACATGATGTGTAAACATTTTATTGGGACACCCGGTGTATATATATATATATATATATATATATATATATATTATATATATATATAATATAATATATATATATATTCCTCGTTTAAACTTGTATAGAATGAACTATTTTGATTGTATATTTATTTTCTATATATTCCATGAAATTATTTCCAATAATTCGTCTAAATAAACAGAATGATGTAATGGTGTTTTATTTAATGCTTTTCGTTGTATATATAAACGATATTATGTATACCAAATGGCAGGTTACGCCTTCTAAACCAACTGGCGGATTTCTAAGCCAACTGTCAAGAATATCTGCCTTAATTAAATAAATAGTGCAATCTGGCAACTCGTAAAATAATAATGTATACCTGAACAAGCCATTTACGCTTTCTAAGCCAGATTAAGCCTTCTAAGCAAATTAGCTTTATTGTGCGTCTGGCGGAGCCAGGCGAAGGATGGTCTCTTTCTCTCTCTCTCGGAGAAAGGGTAGAGGTGCAACCGGGCGCTAGGTACAAAATCAGTGTGAAGAATCGCCAGCGACCAACGTGAAATGCACGGAACCGCGGCGCAAGGTGGAGGACGTAAAGAAGGGGCTGATAGAGAAGGGTGGGAAGGGGCTGATAAAGAAAAAGGGTGGGAAGGGGCCTACTGATGGCCCAAAGAAACGGAAAGATGTAGCTGCCGGTCGGCGTGGGTCGGGTGGTGTAAGTGCGTCTATGGGTGGCGACGGGTATCGAAAGGTCTCGAGCAAGAAGGCTGCGAAGTCGAAGCCTGAGACCCCAGTTGCCCCTGTCAGGACCTCCAACCGCTTTAGTCTCCTGTGCTCGAAGGAGGAAGACACTGTTTTGATTGGGGACTCGCAGATCAGGGGCCAGGAGAAGTACTTTGCTTCTGCAAACCGGGACGGGAGGAAGGTAAGGTGCTTACCTGGGCGGGGAACGGCGCACTTAAGGAAGGAGGTAGAGAAGCTGCGCGTGGCTAGTCGGAAGACTGCGATCGTTGTCCACGCTGGTGGCAACGACCTGTTCCTCAAAGGCGGTAGGGTAGGTCTTACAGAAGGGATCATCACCAAGATCATGTCTCTTGCGGATGATCTAAAACTGAAGAGAGACAGGGGAATGTTGATGGGTATTTTACCGCGGATGAATGCCAGTGACCACGCGCTCAGTAAGGTCTTTGGCATCAACGAGAGGGTGCAAGACTTGTGCGTCCCGCTGGGCGTGAGGTTTGTTGACCCGTTCGACGTATTTTCTGGTAGGTGGGACCTTTACCAGAGGGATAGTATCCACCTCAATGACAAGGGTAAAGGTGTGCTAGGCGCGCTGCTCGACCGGCACCTATACAGAATGGTGAGGTCGAGCCCTGGGAGAGATGACGGGCCCCCACCGGGGAGAGATGATGTTGAGCCGGTGGCGGACGTACCTTCAACTGAAGGGTGCGACCAGGTACAGGTGGGTGACCCTCCTTCCACGTTGGAGGGGGCTCAGGCTCCTGCGGAAGTTGCCCCCTCGTTGGTGAGGGGTTCTTCAACTCCCGACAACCCTGGCTGTTTGGGAAACGGGTCGTGCTAGGGGGCGGTCAGAATAGGGAAGGCTCCCTCCGTGCAATGCTTTTTAATGCTAGGTCGATTAGGAATAAGTTTTGCGAGCTACGGGCGCTCTTAGCATCAGAATACCAGGATATCGTTGCTATCACCGAGTCCTGGATTCATACTGATCGTAGGGACTACGTTGGGGAGTTCGAAATTCCCGGGTATAGAATGTTTCGCAAAGACCGCACCCGTCGGGAGGGGGGAGGGGTACTAATATACGTGAGGGACACGTTGAGTCCGGTTGACTGCCAGTTCCGGTCGGAACGGGAGCTGCTTGGCGTCGATCTGAATGTGGGAGGGACGAACTATAGGTTAATCTTGGTGTACAGACGTCCGAATATCCACATCGAGGAGGATACAGCCCTGTACACCGAACTCCATAGCCTGCTAGGGGATAGGGTGTGTGTAGTTTTAGGAGACTTCAACTGTCGCGGCATAAAGTGGGAAGACAGGACTGCTGATGCTGAAGGGAGGAGGCTAGTTGACTTTGCTGATGAGAACTTTCTCACTCAGTGGGTCAATGAGCCTACACGAGGCGAAAGAGTTCTAGACTTAGTATTCACGACCGAAGACAACCTCGTCACTGGCCTCACCGTTGGCGAATCGTTGGGCGGGAGTGATCACGGTCTGATTAGGTTCCGTGTGTGCGTCCCTCGGGTGAAGAGTAGTAACTCGAGAGGCAGTAAGCTCGATCTCCGGCGGGCGGACTTTGTTAGCCTCCGGGATAGCGTAGGTGAGATGAGGTTAGAGGTCGGCGGCGATGTTGAGGGAGTGTGGAGTGCATTCCGGGACGAGTTTATAGTGCTGCAGTCTGCGGCCATACCCTCAAAACCGGTCACCCCTGCTTCAATGCAGCCTAAGTGGCTCAATCATGACATCGCTTCGGGTATCCGAAATAGGAAAGTAGCGTATAGGAGGGCGAAGGCCAATCGTTCCCATGAGAACACTGAAGCGTATGTCCGCCTGTGTAGGGAAGTGAAGGCGAAGGTTAGGCTAGCGAAACGTAACGAAGAACTACGGGTGGCAAGCCTCTGCAAGGGGAACCCTAAGGAGTTCTTCAGTTATGTTAATAGTAGAAAGCCCATTAGACCGAAGCGGCGTTCTGCGGACCTTCGACGCGGACATCGCCAATGTGCTTAATGAGTACTTTGCGGGAGTGTTCACCAGGGAGGACACCCGCATCATCCCCGAGCCAGGCGTGAGGCACGAAGGTGCTGGCCTGGATAGTGTTCGATGTACCGCGACAGTCGTTGCCGATAGAATAGACAAACTGAGCGCGTTTAAGGCTCCTGGGCCAGACCAGTTTCTCCCCAGAGTGTTGCGGGAGGTGCGCGACCAGGTGGCTCCCCACCTGGCTACAGTCTTCAACAAATAGTTGGAGACGGGCCAGGTGCCTGGTGACTGGAGGGAAGCCAACGTGACCCCCTGTTTAAGAAATGGGATCACGAAAGTCCAGGGAACTATCGTCCCATTAGTCTCACTTCAGTTGTAGGTAAATTAATTATTAGAGGGGATAATAGCGGATAGGATCGTTGCCCATTTGGATTCCAACAAGCTGCTTGGGGACTCACAACATGGGTTTAGACGGCATAGGTCGTGTCTCACCAACTTGCTCGGGTTTTGCCAAGTCATGTTGAGTGAGTATGATAAGAATAGGGCGATTGATATACGTTATCTCGACTTTCAGAAAGCCTTTGATAAGGTACCTCACCGCCGGCTAATGGCGAAAGTGCGCGCGCTGGGTATCGGTGGAGAAGTAGGTAGGTGGATTGAAAACTGGCTGAAGAATAGGCGGCAGAGTGTTGTAATTAAAGGGGCTTGTTCAGGTTGGGCCTCGGTCGCTAGTGGGGTTCCTCAGTGTTCCATTTTGTGGCCACTGTTGTTTATCGTTTTCATAAATGATATCGACGGTGGCATCGTCAGTCGGATCGCCAAATTCGCTGATGACACCAAGCTTGGGGCCAATGTTGGAACGCCGGAGACGATCGAGCAACTGCGTGCGGACTTACGTAGGATAGGAGAGTGGTCCGAAAAATGACAAATGCCGTTTAACTTGGGTAAATACAACGTGATGCACATTGGCTACGCCAATCCTAAGTCGGACTACTCGATGCTGGGGAGTAATATCGAGGCGACTGATTTAGAAAAGGACTTGGGTGTGCTAATTAGCAGTGACCTTAAGTTTACGAAACAGTGCGTAGAGGTGGAAAAGAAAGCCCAGAAGCTGTTGGGTTATATCAGGAGGCAATTTCAGTTTCGGAACAAGGAGATTGTGCTCTTTCTGTACAATTCCCTGGTTCGGCCGCACCTGGAGTATGCTGTGCAGTTCTGGTCGCCCACCCTCAGGAAAGATATTGAGAGGCTGGAGCGAGTGCAGGCGAGGGCCACAAAGTTAATCCCTTCCGTTAGGCATATGGGCTACAATCGACGCTTTCGCGCCCTGAACTTGTTTTCGCTGGAAACTCGGAGGCTGCGCGGTCAACTGATTGAGGTTTTCAAGCTCTTACGCGGGTTGAACGATGTCGATTTTAAAAAAATGTTTAGTTTAAATGATAACCCAACTCGCAACAATGGTTGGAAGTTGGATTTGAAACGGTTTAGGACTAGTGTGTGTGGGAATTACTTTACGTATAAGATCTGTGATCCGTGGAACAGGTTACATCAGGGACATGTTGAGTCCGGTTGTCTGCCAGTTCCGGTCGGAACGGGAGCTGCTTGGCGTCGATCTGAACGTGGGAGGGACGAACTATAGGTTAAGCTTGGTATACAAACCTCCGCATCTCCTCCTCGCGGAGGATACAGCCTTGTACACCGAACTCCGTAGCCTGCTAGGGGATAGAGTGTGTATAGTTTTATGAGACTTCAACTGTCGCGGCATAAAGTGGGAAGACAGGACTGCTAATGCTGAAGGGAGGAGGCTAGTTGACTTTACTGATGAGAACTTCCTCACTCAGTGGGTCAATGAGCCTACACGAGGCGAAAGCGTTCTAGACTTTGTATTGACGACCGAAGACCGGTCAACAATACCCAATGGGTAAATTGTGAGTTTTCCTTCAGGTAGACGTCAAGCTCACATTGCTACGGGAATTAATTCAGTACGTAGGTTTGTGAGATCGGCAGGACTAAAACTCACGAGCTCGCCTCTTAGGAAAAATTTACGTACCTATTGAATCTCACAAGAATACGACGTTTCTGTAGTCCAATCTGCGACTTGGCATTTTTCAGCTTATTACCGAACCTATGCCTTAGGGGAGGCTATAGGCACCGGAGGTGGGGGGTCTCCTGTGTGCCTAAACATTAGCTACAAGATTGATGAAATTTTTTTTGCCAAATCATTAAGCCTATTAGCGCTACTTATTATTTAACGTATAGGGACTTGAGGAGCATGTGGCCGGGCACGGCACGCCCTTGAACCACCCATTTCATGGATGCATTTTAACACATACAAACTACCATAAAATCACGGGAACCTAAAACTTTACAAAACATAAAAAAACGGCTACATACAGCTACTTTATGAAGCTACATGCTACATCGCGAAAAATCGCCATATGTCCCGTGGCATTTTTTGGCTTATTACTGAACCTATGCCTCAGGGGACGCTATAGGTACCGGAGGTGGGGGGGGGGGTCTCCTGTGTGCCTAAGCATTAGCTACAAGATTGATGGAAATTTTTTTTCCAAATCATTAGCAGATTACTGGAATCGTAGGGCATTCCCCGAGGTCACGTGGTCAGTGACGATTCAAAATTCAACCTCCACCATCGGTGGGGGATAGGGGAACTTTTTAGCCCGGGGTCCCCCCGGTACATAGTTTAAATCCCATGCAGAGGTGAACTAAGCCGTTGAATCGTGAGAGGCACATAGGTCCTATACCTATAGATCACTCGAAAATTCGGTTTTAGTCCCACGACAGCCTCGTCACTGGCCTCACCATTGACGAATCATTGGGCGGGAGTGAACACGGTCTGAATAGTTTCCGTGTCTGCGTCCCTCGCATGAAGCGTAGTAACTCGAGAGGCAGTAAGCTCGATCTACGGCGGGCGGACTTTGTTAGCATCCGGGATGGCGTAGGTGAGATGGGGTTAGAGGTTGGCGGCGATGTTGAGGGAGTGTGGAGTGCATTCCGGGACGAGTTTATGGTGCTGCACTCTGCTGGCATACCCTCAAAACCGGTCACCCCTGTTTCAACGCATCCTAAGTGGTTCAGTCGTGACATCGCTTCGGGTATCCGAAATATGAAAGTAGCGTATAGGAGGGCGAAGGCCAATCGTTCCCATGAGAACACTGAAGCGTATGTCCGCCTGTGTAGGGAAGTGAAGGCGAAGGTTAGGCAAGCGAAACGTAACGAAGAACTACGGGTGGCAAGCCTCTGCAAGGGGAATCCTAAGGAGTTCTTCAGTTATGTTAATAGTAGAAAGCCCATTAGAAGCATGATCGGTCCGTTAAAGGACCGAAGCGGCGTTCTGCGGACCTTCGACGCGGACATCGCCAATGTGCTTAATGAGTACTTTGCGGGAGTGTTCACCAGGGAGGACACCCTCGTAATCCCCAAGCCAGGCGTCAGGCACGAAGGTGCTGGCCTGGATAGTGCTCGATGTACCGCGACAGTCGTTGCCGATAGAAAAGACAAACTGAGCGCGTTTAAGGCTCCTGGGCCAGACCAGTTTCTCCCCAGAGTGTTGCGGCAGGTGCGCGACCAGGTGGCTCCCCACCTTGTTAAAGTCTTCAACAAATCGTTGGAGACGGGCCAGGTGCCTGGTGACTGGAGGGAAGCCAACGTGACCCCTATCTTTAAGAAAGGGGATCACGAAAGTCCAGGGAACTATCGTCCCATTAGTCTCACTTCAGTTGTAGGTAAATTATTAGAGGGGATAATAGCGGATAGGATCGTTGACCATTTGGATTCCAACAAGCTGCTTGGGGACTCCCAACATGGGTTTAGACTGCATAGGTCATGTCTCACCAACTTGCTCGAGTTTTTCCAAGTCATGTTGAGTGAGTATGATAAGAGTAGGGCGATTGATATACTTTATCTCGACTTTCAGAAAGCCTTTGATAAGGTACCTCACCGCCGGCTAATGGCCAAAGTGCGCTCGTTGGGTATTGGTGGGGAAGTAGGTAGGTAGATTGAAAACTGGCTGAAGCATAGGCGGTAGGAGGTTGTAATTAAAGGGGCTAGTTCGGGTTGGGCCTTGGTCACTAGTGGGGTTCCTCAGGGTTCCATTTTTGGGCCACTCTTGCTTATCATTTACATAAATGATATCGACGGTGGCATCGTCAGTCGGATCGCCAAATTTGTTGATGACACCAAGCTTGGGGCCAGTGTTGGGACCCCCGAAGCGATCGAGGAACTGCGTGCGGACCTTGGTAGAATAGGAAAGTGGTCGGAAAAATGGCAAATGCCGTTTAACTTGGGTAAATGCAAAGTGATGCACATTGGCTACGCCAATCCCAAGTCGGACTACTCGATGTTGGGGAGTAATATCGAAGCGACTGATTTGGAAAAGGACTTGGGTGTGCTAATTAGCAGCGACCTTAAGTTTACGAAACAGTGCGTAGAGGTGGAAAAGAAAACCCAGAAGCTGTTGGGTTATATCAGGAGGCAATTTCAGTTTCGGAACAAGGAGATTGTGCTCTCTCTGTACAATTCCCTGGTTCGGCCGCACCTGGAGTATGCTGTGCAGTTCTGGTCGCCCACCCTCAGGAAAGATATTGAGAGACTGGAGCGAGTGCAGGCGAGGGCCACAAAGTTAATCCCTTCCGTTAGGGATATGGGCTACAATATACGCTTACGCGCCCTGAACTTGTTTTCGCTTGAAACTCTGAGGCTGCGCGGTCAACTGATCGAGGTTTTTAAGCTCTTACGCGGGTTCAACGATGTTGATTTTAGAAGCATGTTTAGTTTAAATGATAACTCAACTCGTAACAATGGTTAGAAGTTGGATTTGAAACGGTTTAGGACTAGTGTGTGTGGGAATTACTTTACGTATAAGATCTGTGACACGTGGAACAGGTTACCTTCAGAAGTTGTGAACAGTTCCTCTGTGAATCACTTTAAGAAAAGGTTAGACCAAATCTTGCACACTATTTGAAGGTGTCAAAAATTTTTCCTGGCACCTGTTGCTATTGGTACCTCCTCGGTATGGGCCGCAATGCCTTTTGAGGTACTTCTTTTCCTTGTAACTCCTTGTAACTCTCTCTCTCTCTCTCTCTCTCTCTCTCAGGTTAGGCTAATTCCTCCTAGCTTGTGGCAGCTGGGGGGAATCCACCTTACTTCTTTTTTCTTTTTTTTTGGGCATCCTGGGGGTGAGGGGTTGCAACAATGGGGGAAGGGGGTCTTGCAACATTGATCAACATTACATTTGCAACATTGCAATTGCACTCTTCTCTTTTGCGTCCATTCTACTCTGAGGTAAGAAAATGGGTAAAATATCTACATTCTCCAACCCCAAATATTTTTATCTGTGTTGATTTTAAGTTTCCATTCACGAAATATAAAAGGATAGGAAAAAATATATGCATACATCAAGAAAAAGGGGGCACACGGGAAGACCAGGAGCAGGTAAAAATGCTACTAGCTCTAGCTGATGAATTTATGTTAACACAAGAAATAACAGAAAACACAAGAAAAACAACTGCCTGGATTTGGTATTCACAAACAACAGCAACCTAATTGATAACGTAGAAATATCCCCAACTATAATATCGGATCACAACATTATTGAAATAACAACCAATATCAAAGCACCAGGAAAGGAAAGAACACGAACAACAGAAAAAAGCAAATTCGAAATTTTTAATTTTCACTCCAAAGCTATAAATTGGGAAAGTGTTGCATCCAGCATGGAAGTAATAGATTGGAAAACCATTTTCGAGGCCAAGACAACGGAAGATAGGCTAATGACTTTAGAGGAGACGACGCTAGAAATTGTAGAAAAACATATCCCAAAAATACAACAAAGAGGAAACAAAAACAGGTTCGAGAGACAAAAGAGGCCATTGTTCTGAAAGAGAAAAAGAGTGACTGCAAAATTAAGTAACTGCAAAGACAGCAATATCAGAAAAATATTAAATGATAAACCGCAGAGTATCTATTGCGTCATACAGGAACTAATTGAGAAGCATACAGAAAAAGAAGACGACGACGCTATAGAAGCGATAAAGGTTAACTCAAAGTACTTCTATAATTTTGCTAAAAGGAAGTCGAAAAACCACACGACTATCGGACCTTTGAAAAACGAAGACAGTGCTTTATCTGATCTAACAGAAGTATCTGAAATATTAAGAGCTCATCAGTACGAATCATCTTTCAGTATCCCAAAAACTGACAAACTGATATGCGATAGAAACGCGTTCTTTGAAGAACTACAAGGGGAAAGTATAACGGACTTCGACTTTACGACAGACGACATTACACAAGCTATCGGGAAACTAAAAGCAAACTCAGCGGCAGGAGCAGACAAATGGAATGCCACACTGATCAAAAACTGCAAGAATGCAATCGCTGAGCCCCTATATTGGATATGGAAACGATCACTAGACACGGGAGGAATACCGGGCATCCTGAAGAGCGCAAACATAGTCCCAATATATAAAGGAGGAGATCGATCCGAGGCCAAAAACTATAGGCCAGTGTCGCTTACATCCCATCTCACTAAAATATTTAAAAGAATAGTTAAACAGGAAATCTATGACTTTTTGGAAACTCAGAAAAAATTAAATGATAACCAACATGGATTTCAGTCAGGCAGATCATGCCTATCACAACTAATGGAACACTAAACCAACATTATTGATGCATTGTAAAGTAATGAAAACTATGATGTAATATACATAGACTTTGCCAAAGCGTTCGACAAATGTATTTAGTGAAATTGTTTGAGAACTACTGTTAAATGGCTTTCATCGATAAAGACTTTCATAATACAGTATATGTGCCGATATTAATCATTTCAATTCATTACCAAAAAATTCTGTATCCAGTTTAGAGAATCCAGAACAGGAATCTGGTGTAGGCAATTGCATGGTCTCATTCGAAGCTTACCTAGGAACTATAACTACTCATTGGCCCTTTTGAAACTTCTGCGGTCAAATTTAGTGTTATAATTCTCACGGAAACCTTGTTAAGTAGTAGTATTAAAAACCTATATAATTTAGATAATTACGTTGCTTATCATACTGTAAGAGATGGTCAGATTGGTAGGGGTATCTCTGTGTATGTGCATCAAACTTACGACTCTAACGAATTTTCTCTATGTGATAGTGACAATGAAAACCTGATTGTGAATATAAAAGACAAAAGTAATGTATATTCTGTCCATGCAATATATAGACCACCTAATACTAATACTAATATCAATAGCTTTTTAATTCACTTAGATAACATGTTATGCAACTTTCATAAATCGAATGCCATAGTTGCGGGTGACTTCAACATCAATTTGCAATCTGAAGCAATCTCTCATAAATTTTTAAACTTAATGAATTCTTTCTATCTTGGTCAGTCATTCTATTACCAAACCCACTCGAGTCTGCAGCTTGGCAATTGAATAACAGAATCGACGATTGATAATATATTTGTAAATAGCAATGCCCTCGTAAATTCTGGAATTATAACCACAAACATCAATGATCATTTTCCTACTTACGCTATATTCAATAACATTGGTCAGGTTGCGGACAAAACAACTATAGGGTGTCCCAAAAAAAACTATATACTCTTTATAGCATCATATATTTTATAATTTAAAAAAAACCCAAACAATATATTGTTATAGCAATTGCCAATGAAAGGTAAATTAGTAAGCTAAGTGATCAAAATGTTATAGCGAGTTGTTTGCATATAAAATTTAATTAACTACGCCAAGTGCTCAAAATGTTCTCCGGCGGCATGAATGCACTTTTGAATGCGTCGACTAATTGATTCGCAGACATGGACTAATGTGGATGCTGTGATGGTCCCGCACTTTTCCCTAATTACATCCTTAAGGTGTTCGAGTGTTGCAGGTCTTGTACCATAAACTGCATCCTTCAGGTAGCCCCACAAGTAAAAATCAAGTGGAGTCAAGTCCGGTGAACGTGGAGGATACTCAACGCTTCCTCTTCGTCCTATCCAACGGTTAGGCAACGTTTCATCGAGGTACCTTCTGACATCACAATGATAATGAGGGGGGGCTCCATCTTGTTGAAAGTAAAAGTCGTCGCTTCCAAACAACTTCCGAACTGCAGGTATAATTTTTGTAAGCAGCATGTCGAGATATGCGGCACCGGTAACTGTCCCATTAAAGAAAAATGGTCCAACCAAACCCTTGGATGATAAACCACACCATATGAAAATAAAAACCCACTCTAATAGACAGTTTATTTCCACAACAGTTTCGACGCCCACTGGCATCCTCCCGAGGAGGATGCCAGTGGGCGTCGAAACTGTTGTGGAAATAAACTCTGTCTATTAGAGTGGGGTTTTATTTTCATATTTTGACCATCACGTAGAAAAAAGTGAAGTTTTTTGCATAAACCACACCATGCTGTTAATCCTGGTAAATTAACATGTTTATCCACATAAACGTGTGGATTATCAAGTGACCAGTACCTGCAGTTGTGTCGATTTACTGTGCCATTCAGCTTGAAGGTAGCTTCATCAGACCACACGATTTTGTTGGCAAACTGTACGTCTTCGGCTTCCATTGACTGAAACCATTCACAAAATTCGAGTCTGCGATCAGGGTCATCTTCAGTCATGGCGCGTAACAGACTTGGAATGTAGCTTTTCCATTTTGCCGACTTTAAAATCCGGTGAACACCTGATTTGCTGATTCCGGTCTCACGGGCGCATTGCCTAACTGATTTCTGTGGTGATCGATTAAATTTTTGCAACACTAAAACGGAGTTTTCATCACTCGCACTTTATTTGCGTCGTCCAGATCTTCGCTTGCGCATATCTTGAGCAGATCCCTCTGCCTCAAACTTGTCACGGATGCTCGTAATGGCGAGACGTGTCGGTGGCTTTGTACCAAATTCCCGGATCCATTGCCGCTGGACTTCGGACACATTCTCAAATTTCCAATACCATTTCAGAACACTTTTTCGTTGCTCCAGTGTCAAACGTTTACGCAACAGGGGTTCTTTTGCTGAACTGAATAAAGTTGAATGCTGTAGAGTTTGTATCGTGGAATGAGTGCGTAGGCTAAGTCCGAAGCAAGCTAGTGAGTGACTAGACTACGTTCGGTCCATAGGCTTCGCCATTACAAGGCCTTTGATAAAACAAGGCCAGGTTTAGTCGACGCATTCAAAAGTGCATTCATGCCGCCGGAGAACATTTTGAGCACTTGGCGTAGTTAATTAAATTTTATATGCAAACAGCTCGCTATAACATTTTGATCACTTAGATTACTAATTTACCTTTCATTGGCAATTGCTATAACAATATATTGCTTGGTTTTTTTTTTAAATTAGAAAATATATGATGCTATAAAGAGTATATAGTTTTTTTTGGGACACCCTGTATTGATTACAGAATATTCTCAGAGGTTAACAAAAGAAAATTTATTGGGGCTGTAGAAAATACTCGACTTGACTGTGACGAACCTTTAAATGACCCAGATCATATATTTCAGTTCTTCTATGACACCTTATTCCATATTTTTAATATTTGCTTTCCTTTAAGGAGAAAAACAGTTTCGCCCAAAAGTGTCGCAAATCCATGGATCACTCCAGGAATTATCACTTCAATAAATAACAGAGATAAATTATTCAAATTGCAATTACAGAGCAAAATTCCTAAAATACAATATACTCAATACAGAAATAAATTAACTAAAATAATCAAAGTTGCAAAATATAACTATTATAACAATCAATTTTTCAAACATAAAGGAGACATGAAAAACACTTGGACAACCATAAACAATCTTCCCAGGAAACAAATTAAGAAAAATTCAATAGAGAAATTAAATGTTGATAATGAAGAAATTACTGATGATACTGCTATTGCAGACTCTTTAAATGCACATTTTATTTCAATAGCGGATAAGCTTCGCTCACAAATAATAAATAATGATCACTCACCTCTAGAATATATGCCATCCAGCCCACTAAATTAATTTTCTTTTGTTCCTGCTACCTCTACTGAGGTCCAGAATATTATTGGTAAATTAAAAAATACAAAAAATAACATTCATAACATTCCTGTACCTATATTGAAACTTGTTAAAGATAAGATATCTGTAACTTTGGCTAAGATTACACTAGGCAACAAAGGTTTTGTTACAGAAGACCAAATAGGTGCTCCTAGCTAATTTCGGTATGCTGATTTCAAATCTATAATTAGATTTTTTCTATCACGTCTAGATTTTGTGTAAAATGCAAATCACTTTTAGTAAAATTTTCTACCACGTCCAGATTTTGGTTTTAATCGGCTTAATGCCAGTAATATGAAACTTGCTTTTCAAGGTTAAAGCAATTTTTTTTGCCAACTATATATAAATTCGAACAATTTTGATAAATAAAATTTATCCCGAGTTGGCAACACTGAGTCAAGAGCATAGTAACGGGCAACGGCCCAACGGTCAGTCGCTACGTGACAGTCAAGCAGAACGGTTGTTGAAGCTCTCTGCTGATGAGCAAGTGACAGGTTGTGGTGACTTGTGTGTTTTTATAGCATTTGTTTTGTACTACGGTGTGTATTTCTTTTTATTTTGCACATCGTAATAATTACTTTCTACGTTTTTTCAGATATTGTATGGTAATTCAAAATGGCATCAAATAGACGTGCTTGTGTAAATCACCCAGACAACTTCTGCTTTGTCTGTGGACAATATACACCTAAGCCACAACGTAGAAACATAACAACAAAGATTAAACTTGCCTACAAGTGTTATTTTGACTGTAAGTTAGGAGACCAACAGAGGGACTGGGCACCACATATTTGCTGTGCACAGTGCAATGCAATGTTAATAGCTTGGATGAATGGTAAAAGAAAAGCTATGCCGTTCTCAGTCACCATGGTTTGGCGTGAGCCGAAAAATCACTTCAATGATTGTTATTTTTGTTTGACAAAGATTGCTGGTTTCACAAAGAAAAACAAATCAAAGATCACGTACCCAAACTGCGAATCAGCAATGAAACCAGTACCACATGATGAAACAAATCCACCACCAGTTCCACCAGCAACGATAACAGACAGCAGTTCATCTGAAGATTCTGCTAGTGATATAGAAACAGGGAAAGATGGCATATATGTTCCAGATGCAAATATTTCCCCACATTTGTTAAGTCAAGCGGAGTTAAATGACTTAGTGCGCGATTTGGAATTACCAAAAGAAAAGGCAGAGTTGCTTGGTTCAAGACTTCAAGAATTTAATCTTCTCCAACCAAACACCAAAGTTTCCCATTTCCGCCATCGCCATTTGCAGTTTTCATCATTTTACTTACAGCAAGAAAACGTTTGTTTCTGCCACGATATCAGTGGTCTGATGCAAGGGATTGGCTGTCGCTATGATCCAAAAGAATGGAGACTGTTCATTGACTCTAGTAAAGCTAGCCTTAAAGCTGTATTACTGCACAACGGCAATGAAAAACCTTCAATACCTGTAGCACATGCCACTGGCCTTAATGAGACTTATGAATCGATGAAACTGCTGCTAAGACTCATCAAATATAAGGACCACACATGGAATATTTGTGGCGACCTTAAAGTTGCATCATTACTTCTTGGATTACAGTTGGGCTACACAAAGCATATGTGCTTTTTGTGTCTATGGAACAGCAGAGATGACAAGAACCACTACAAAAAACATGATTGGCCATCTAGAACTGAACATCATGTTGGTAAATACAATGTGAAACACTCAGCACTTATTGACCCTCAGAAAGTACATCTTCCACCACTTCACATTAAACTTGGCCTTATGAAAAATTTCGTGAAGGGTATGGATCATCAAGGTAGTGGTTTCCAATATTTAAAGGATAAATTCAAAGGAATATTGACAGATGCTAAGCTAGAAGCTGGAGTTTTCACTGGACCACAGATCCGCAGTGTCATCCACGACTCATCGTTTCCATCTAACCTAAATGAGAATGAACTAGGAGCATGGACATCTTTCGTTGAAGTTGTCAAAAATTTTCTTGGAAACCACAAAGCTGAAAACCACCGTAAACTCGTAGAAAACATGCTTAAATCTTATGAAATAATGGGATGCAGAATGTCTTTGAAAATTCATTTTTTACATTCTCATCTTGACTTCTTCCCGGCCAACCTTGGGGCTGTAAGTGACGAGCATGGTGAGCGCTTCCACCACAGATCTCAGTTATGGAAAACAGATACCAAGGTAATTTCAACCCAAATATGATGGGAGATTATTGTTGGTTCCTGCAGAAGGAGAGCTCGTCATCCTACAAGCAACAAAGGAAGAGGACACACCAAAGTTTCACTTAAGAACAGGAATTTGCCTTTCAGTAGTAACAACAAAATACTAACGCGCTTTGGGTGGATGGTTGGGCGCAGGGGTGGTAACTCCGCCAGCGGAATTCCGCTGTCTGTCTTAAGCCAGAATAAAGGAGGAAAGACATCCCTGTTCACTAATTATTTAAGTATGCTTAACATAAAACGTGGCACGGAAAAGTAGCTTAGACGGCTTTCGTAATAGAAGCGGGTGAGAAAAAAAAAAATGAAAAATAGGGGTTTTCGGTTACACAAAATCTGGACGTGATAGAGAAATTTTGATATCAGATCTGAAATCAGCATCAGCGCTTTAGTAGGAATCAGTAGTTCACGTGTCTGTAACAAAAAAAAAGTTGAAATTTGTTGCCTAGTGTTATCAATCAAAGTATTTCCGAAGGAATATTCCCATCAATGCTAAAAACTGGTTGTATAACACCCCTTTTTAAAGGGGGTGATCCTACACTAGCAACAAATTACAGGCTGGTGTGTTCATTATCTGTGTTCAGCAAAGTTTTTGAAAAAATTGTAAAAAGTAGAATGCAGCGATATTTAGAATCCTACAATTTATTATCTCTAAATCAATATGGCTTCCGTAATAATAAAACAACGGAAATGGCTATTTTTAAATCTTATGGAATATGTAAATATAGGTAAGGAGAACAAAGACACAATGATATCAATATTTATGGATTTGAGTAAGGCGTTTGATGTAATAGACCATAATATTCTACTTAATAAATTATATTGTTACGGCTTTAGAGGAGCAATCAGTGATTGGTTTAAAAGTTATTTGTCCAATAGATATCATTTTGTATCAGTAAATAAGGTTTGCTCAACTAAAGCGCTTGTCAAACATGGTGTGCCACGGGGCTCAGTTCTGGGTCCACTGTTATTTTTATTATATATAAATGACCTTCCACGTTCATCTGATATACTGAACTTCATAATGTTTGCAGATGATACAAATGTCTCTTTTTCTTGCAAAGATGTTAATACAACTAAGAATATATTTCATTTAGAATTCATCAGTGTAATGAAATGGTTGACCACTAATAAACTCTTCCTAAATACCAGTAAAACAAATTTCATGGTTTTTACTAATAAAAGAAATGTATATCTTGATGAACTTAATGTTAATGAAATCGCCATAAAGGAGTGTACGGTAACAAAATTTCTTGGTGTAATGCTAGATAAGAATTTGCAATGGAGTGATCATGTAAATTATATCGCGAAAAAGATTTCAAGGAGCGTTGCTATAATGTTTAAACTTAGAAATGTAGTCCCTAAACAAGTTTTATTGACTCTTTATCATACTCTTGTTCTTCCTCATATAACATACTGCACCCTTGTTTGGGGAAACTCCGCTAACAACGCATTAAATGGTATCTTTGTCATCCACAAACGAGCAATAAGGTTATTATCTGATGCTGATTTCCTTGATCACTTTAGTGCATTATTCAAAGAGCTAAGTCTACTAAAGCTCAACGATATAACCAAACTGGCACATTTTATTTTTATTTACAAGTGTAAGAACAAAATCATTAATTTGCAATGGGTAAATAGATATTTTGTAACTCATCAAGAAATCCACTCGTATCAGACCAGAAATAGATCAAAGCTTGTTATACCTCAATTTAGAATGTCTTCATCTCAAAAACTACCCATTTTCATTGGATTGAAACTATAGAATGACTTGCATGCCGATATAAAAAAATATTGTGAATGTAAATTTGTTTAAAACCAAGTTGAAATCCCGATTAATAATGGCATACTAACAAAAATCTAGGATTAATGTCCACTAATATTGTTTAATATTGTTCATTAATATTGTTTAATATTGTAATACATGTTTTAACTATTAATAATACTTATTTACTTGTTTATTTATTTATTATTATTAATTAATAACAACTAGCTGCTTATTTTTAATAAGAGCCCAGTAAAGCTTAAAGTTTAGGGGCCAAATTAAATAAAATAAATAGTCGAGCTTCAAAATTATTCATGTCATTGTAAATTAAAGAAACTTATTTATTTTATTATTATTAATAAAGGTTATTCTATTCTATTCTATTCTATTCTATTCTAAAGTAGGAAAATGGATATATAATTTCGTTAGTGAACGGCGGCAAGTCGTTACAGTACAAGGAATATCTTCATCAGAATCAGAGGTCCTCAGCTCAGTACCACAAAGAACAGTATTAGCTCCACTACTCTTCATAATCATGCTAAAATGTTATAATGTTATAATGTTTCAGACCAACAAAGACCCAAGGATCCACTCATGGCTGGTCTACCTAACTGCGTTCGTAATTGTGTATTGTGCATGTCCTCCGTGGTGGCGGAGGGGACCTACAATTTTACGTGGGTTCCGAACCACAAGAACATAAGACATGAGAAATTTTTATAGTGGGCACACTAGGGACCACTTCGGCCCATCGAGGTGGCTCCACTATGTAAAAACTGCCTGTACATTGGCAACAACCACTTTTTACAAAACTAAATAATTATCAATTTAATACTAATTAATTAACAATAAAAAACTAAAGACAGAATCTCTCGATCCAGCGGATAAAGTCATAATAGACTACTGTCCACAAATATGCTACACTCTATAACTATTTATAACCGACATGCAAATATATCAGATTCAAATAATCCAGTCAATTTCATTATGGTATCCATCAGTACCAGTAGCTTGCCAACCAAAAATAAGTCACGGTCCATATCAATTGTGGACCAAGTCACAATATATATACTTAGGAGGAAAAGTGTAGGTGTGGCTATAAAGACTGTACAGTAATGTAGAAATGTGTGTGCACCCATTTTGGGTCTCCCATTTCAAGGTGTTTGTGGGGCAAGTGAAGATCATCAGTTTTTCAATACCTCACAGTAATATTGGGGGGCACCACTCGGCAGAGGAATCTCTTTAAATGGGGTGTGTAAGGACAGAGAGTATCCCCTAACCCAAGATGCTGCCTCCCTATATCCCACAACACTTGTGTTGAGCTGTGGGATCTATCACCACAAGGCCTTAATTTTACTACGTTAAACTATACCCAATCTATCAACATATGCGTCTAATCGATTTTTAAACATGTTTATAGAAGTGCTACTAATTACTTCTACCGGCAAACTATTCCAGCTATTTACTATTCTGTGCGTAAAAAATTTTTTGCCAACTGCTGTCTCGAACTTTCTACTTGTCAACTTACACCCGTTATTTCTAGTCCTATTATATTGAGATATTTCGAAAAAGCCATCTCTATCTACGTTATCGAACCCATTCATAATTTTGAACACCTGGATTAGATCACAACTTAGCCTCCGAGTCTCGAGTGTAGTCAATTTTAACTCCTTAAGCCTATCCTCGTACGACTTTGACCTAAGCGACGGAATCATCTTAGTTGCTCGTCTTTGAACTCTTTCGATTTTGTCTATATCTTTGCGCATATGCGGATTCCAAAATTGGACCGCGTACTCCAAATGGGGTCTAACTAATGATTTATAAAGAGGAACTATAATATCGCGCGATTTGTACTCAAAATTCCGAGCTATAAAACCTAACACTTTGTTCGCTTTATTGACTGCTGCTGTACTTTGTTTCGCTACTTTTAAATCACCAGTGACTATAACTCCTAAATCTTTTTCCCGCTCTACGCTTGTTAACTCTTTCCCTGACATACTATACGCAAAATTACCGTTACGCGAACCTATATGTAAAACTTTGCACTTATCGACGTTAAATCTCATTTGCCATGTGACTGACCAATCATCGATTTTATTCAGATCTTCCTGGATTTTACCTCTATCTTCGTCATTAATCGCCCTACCACCCAGCTTCGTGTCATCCGCAAACTTTGAAACTGTACTGACTAGGCCGACATCTAAATCGTTAATATATATAAGAAAAAGCAAGGGGCCCAATACAGAACCCTGAGGAACGCCACTCGCTACATTAGCCCAACACGACTCCGCTCCATCAACGACCACCCTCTGTTTCCTACCTCGCAACCACCCTTCTATCCAATTTATTACTACACCCCTGATTCCATGAGCTTTAGTTTTTTAATGAGTCTTTTGTGCGGCACGCTTTTTGAAAATCTAAATACACTACATCAACCGCCCGATGTCTATCGTAAACGTCAACCACGCTTTGGAAAAATTCTAAAAGATTAGTTAAGCAAGATTTGTTTCGCCTAAAACCGTGCTGCGTATTTCTAACTTGTTTATGCAATTCTAAGTGTTCGACTATACGATCCCTAATTATTGATTCCAGTAGCTTACCTACAACAGACGTTAAACTGATTGGCCTATAATTTCACGCCGCACCTTTATCGCCTTTCTTAAAGATAGGTGTTACGTTTGCTAACTTGAAATTATCTGGTACGGACCCCTCAGAAATAGACGCATTAAAAATCTTTGTTAGCGGCACAACAATGCTATCTTTTAATTCTTTTAGTTGTATTGGATATATGGAATCCGGCCCCGGTGATTTACGCGTTTTCATTTTATCAATATAGCGCATTACTTTCCCTTCACTAACCAGAATATTATCCAAAATATTACCATTATCAAAAGGTATTATGTCTATGACCGTAGGGATATTCGTTACATCTTCTATAGTAAAAACTGACGTAAAAAATTCGTTTAGCAAGGTAGCCATTTCCTTTTTTTCAGAAACTAGATCTCCGTTTACATTTTTCAAAGGCCCCAAGACACTTTTTACTGGATTTCTATTATTGACGTATTGAAAGAATCTCTTGGGGTTTTCTTTACCGTCACGAGCTATGGAGGTTTATTCGCGCTTGGACTTTTTTATTACACTTTTCGCTTCACGCCTTAGAGATATGTAATTGTTTCGTAACAACAAATTGTCTTTATCGCACTTATGTAGCCTATAAGCCGTATCTCTACTCTTTATAATGTCTCCTACTCTAGAAGTAAACCACAAGGGCTTGTTGTTTACTTTCGCACGCTTAATTTTGTACGGTACACATTCCTCATTCATAGTCCTAAATACTGTTTCGAACGATTCTCACATTAGTTTTGCGTTGGAGTTCCCCATTACGTTTTCCCAATTGACGTGTGACAATTTATTTCGAAATTTATAAAAGTCTGCGTGCTGGAAGTTGGGAATTTTAGTCGAGTTAGTTGGTTTCGAGTGACTTACTGAGAGGACAAACTCTACCATATTGTGATCGCTATTGCTTAACGGTTTTATTACTTGAAGATCAGTAACATATATACATATATACATACATATATATACACACACAGACACACACACATATATATACATATATATATACACACACACACACACACACATATATATATATATATATATATATATATATATATATGCATTTAACTGCAAACACGCAGTATAATTAACGTAAAGAGCGACGCTTGTATAGGAGATATTCCGCGCAAGATGAGAGAGAGAGAACGAAACAAATTAAAAAATGAGGTAACCATCCGGGAATCGAACCCGGGATCTTCCGATTGCCGGTCAGATATGATAACCACTACACCATGGGCCTCACTCATTCAAATGCCGTAATTCTTCTACATACTCGCAGAAACCAATGCCCCAAGGGGGCACCTCCCGCATGCCGTAACATTATATACATTTAACTGCAAACACGCAATATAATTAACGTAAAGAACGATGCTTGTATAGGAGATATGCCGCGCAAGATGAGAGAAAGAGAACGAAACAAATGAAAAAATGAGGTAATCACCCGGGAATCAAACCCGGGATCTTCCGATTGCCGGTCAGATATGATAACCACTACACCATGGGCCTCACTCATTCAAATGCCGTAATTCTTCTAAATATGCGCAGAAACCAATGCCGCAAGGGGGCACCTCCCGCATGCCGTAACCTTATATACATTTACTGCAAACACGCAGTATAATTAACGTAAAGAACGACGCTTGTATAGGAGATATTCCGCGCAAGATGAGAGAGAGAGAACGAAACAAATGAAAAAATGAAGTATCTGACCGGCAATCGGAAGATCCCGGGTTCGATTCCCGGGTGGTTACCTCATTTTTTCATTTGTTTCGTTCTCTCTCTCTCATCTTGCGCGGAATATCTCCTATACAAGCGTCGTTCTTTACGTTAATTATACTGAGTGTTTGCAGTTAAATGTATATAATGTTACGGCATGCGGGAGGTGCCCCCTTGGGGCATTGATTTCTGCGCGTATGTAGAAGAATTACGGCATTTGAATGAGTGAGGCCCATGGTGTAGTGGTTATCATATCTGACCGGCAATCGGAAGATCCCGGGTTCGATTCCCGGGTGGTTACCTCATTTTTTCATTTGTTTCGTTCTCTCTCTCTCTCTCATCTTGCGCGGAATATCTCCTATACAAGCGTCGTTCTTTACGTTAATTATACTGCGTGTTTGCAGTTAAATGTATATAATGTTACGGCATGCGGGAGGTGCCCCCTTGGGGCATTGGTTTCTGCGCGTATGTAGAAGAATTAAGGCATTTGAATGAGTGAGGCCCATGGTGTAGTGGTTATCATATCTGACCGACAATCGGAAGATCCCGGGTTCGATTCCCGGGTGGTTACCTCATTTTTTAATTTGTTTCGTTCTCTCTCTCTCTCATCTTGCGCGGAATATCTCCTATAAATATATATATATATATATATATATATATATATATATATATATATATAATGTTTCAGACCAACAAAGATCCTAGGATCCACTCATGGCTGGTCTACCTAACTGTGTTCGTAATTGTGTATTTTGTGTGTACAGTAATGTAGAAATGTGTGTGCACCCATTTTGGGTCTCCCATTTCAAGGTGTTTGTGGTGCAAGTGAAGATCATGAGTTTTTCAATACCTCACAGTACTATGGGGGGCACCGCTCGGCAGAGGAATCTCTTTAAATGGGGTGTGTAAGGACACAGAGTATCCCCTAACCCAAGATGCTGCCTCCCTATATCCCACAACACTTGTGTTGAGCTGTGGGATCTATCACCACAAAGCCTTAATTTTACTACGTTAAACTATACCCAATCTATCAACATATGCGTCTAATCGATTTTTAAACATGTTTATAGACGTGCTACTAATTACTTCTACCGGCAAACTATTCCAGCTATTTACTATTCTATGCGTAAAAAAGTTTTTGGCAACTGCTGTCTCGAACCTTCTACTTGTCAACTTACACCCGTTATTTCTAGTCCTATTATATTGAGATATTTCGAAAAAGCTATCTCTATCTACGTTATCGAACCCATTCATAATTTTGAAAACCTGGATTAGATCACCCCTTAGCCTCCTAGTCTCGAGTGTTGTTAATTTTAACTCCTTAAGCCTATCCTCGTACGACTTTGACCTAAGCGACGGAATCATCTTAGTTGCTCGTCTTTGAACTCTTTCGATTTTGTCTATATCTTTGCGCATATTCGGATTCCAAAATTGGACCGCGTACTCCAAATGGGGTCTAACTAATGATTTATAAAGTGGAACTATAATATCGCGCGATTTGTACTCAATTCGAGCTATAAAACCTAACATTTTTTCGCCTTATTGACCGCTGCTGTACTTTGTTTCGCTACTTTTAAATCACCAGTGACTATAACTCCTAAATCTTTTTCCTGCTCTACGCTTGTTAAATCTTTCCCTGACATACTATACGCAAAATTACCGTTGCGCGAACCTATATGCAAAATTTTGCACTTATCAACGTTAAATCTCATTTGCCATGTGACTGACCAATCAACGATTTTATTCAGATCTTCCTGGATTTTACCGCTATCTTCGTCATTAATTGCCCTACCACCCAGCTTCGTGTCATCCGCAAACTTTGAAACTGTACTGACTAGGCCGACATCTAAATCGTTAATATATATAAGAAAAAGCAAGGGGCCCAATACAGAACCCTGAGGAACGCCACTCGCTACATTAGCCCAACACGACTCCGCTCCATCAACGATCACCCTCTGTTTCCTACCTCGCAACCACTCTTCTATCCAATTTATTACTACACCCCTGATTCCATGAGCCTTAGTTTTTTCAATGAGTCTTTTGTGCGGCACGGTGTCAAACGCTTTTTGAAAATCTAAATACACTACATCAACCGCCCGATGTCTATCGTAAACGTCAACCACGCTTTGGAAAAATTCTAAAAGATTAGTTAAGCATGATTTGTTTCGCCTAAAACCGTGCTGCGTATTTCTAACTAG